>BRKX01000013.1:3905000-4505000 GCA_026008535.1 Perilla frutescens
AAATCGGTAGAATTTTTAAGGATGAAAAGACGATCTTTCAATAATTAGGACACACAAGTTTCAACAAACATCCAAATGGCGAATGGAAAAGACTCATGAAAATGTCTCGTCACAAGAAATAAGATATGTGATCGAGAAAGATATAGAGAACAACATGATTTTAAGAGTAGAACCGAGTCAACTTTGGGAGTCATTTTCTCTATGTTTGGAATTTTCAAACATTATTTCAAAGCATCCTATAAACAACACATTTTCCTATATGTTAAAGTAATTTATAGATTTATTTTGGAACGGGGTGTTACATATAAGGGATTGGCTGGGTGGAATCAAAATTGGGTGAATATATGCGAAGAAGTTATAAAATTTATTGGGATGAATAACAAGTTAGAGTAGAGATTAATTTTTTTTGTTGGTTGCTTAACAATATATGTTTTTTTTACCGAAAGAGATCCAAAATTTTATTCCACCATCTCCCTCAACCAGTAAGGATAATTCGAGTTCCAAATAATCATGTCATCACATCTTCTCCCATATCGAGCAAGAGTATGATCAACAATATTTGCCTCCCTATACATATGGAAAAAACCACTAATAATGCCATTATTAATAACATCAACCAAAATTGGCAAATCTTGCTCAGTATATGAACCCTCAGCCGCCCCATCTGATAACAATCGGATAGCCAGTAGCGAATCTGAGTAAATGATAAATGGTACGAGTCCTTACTGCAAACATAAACCAACCCTGTAAAGCATCTCATTAATCTCGGCATCCAAGACAGAATCAGGACAAATAATTTTTTTCGCCATTGCCGCTCGAATTTTTCCTTTACAGTCTCGCACCACCGCACCAATACCAAAGGCATGAGCTTGCTCATTGACTGAAGCATCAACATCAAAACGGAATACCCCTCGCATCGGAGGAATCCACTTCCTCTCCCCTAACTTAACTCCAATGGAATTAGCAACTCTAAGGGCCAACATTGCCTCCTTAACTGATTCCAAATACCCCTTAGAAGTTTCAATACTAAACTGAATTTGTGGCCCTTCCTTGCCGTGCTTCAACCAACACAAATGCAACCAGAGGGAATAAAGGGTGACCCCCAGATCTCATAATCTTCCTTTGTGCACTTCTCTGCAATTTCCCTCCCAACCTCCTTAAAACTTTCTCTTCTCCAGCTCTTCAAGATCGGCCAGTACTTACTGCCCTTCCACACAGCCTTCCATTCCTCATAGAAAAAGAAAGCATGAAATATTGTGCCCCAATCTTTTCTACGAACCTCGCAAATCCCCACCATTGGAACGTGGTGCGCTTTCAAATTCATCGGAAGGGCAATAAACTCCATATACGCACGCCACAAAAACACTTTTATTTTTGGAGGGATATCGGTCATCCAAACTAATCGATTCCAATCCTCCGTAACCACGCCCGAGGTGCTTAGAGGCTTAACAATATATGTTAGAACCAAAAGGGAACTAGACATAAGATGTTTTCGGTGGTGTGGTGTATTTATGAAATAGTTTTTTTTTCATATATTTTGAAGGTGTTCCTAAAGAATATTAGGAATGGAGAGGACGATTGAAGTTTTGTAACGCCCCAATTTCACTTTTAAAAGAAAATGACACGTTACTAAATCTCTTCATTTAATAAAATGATTTACTTAAAATACAACGGAAGTTTAAATCAGAAATCGTCATTTATTACAGAAATAAAGTCAAAAATAAAAATCTAATTTAATCGTGCTTACGTTAACCATGCTTTAAATAATCCCATAAAATCGGGTCCTTAATAAAATCATTACAATAAATACAACATTAGAGTTTTAAAAGATAAATGCGGAAAATTTGAAATAATATTATCTCAAAATTTATTCTTAAATAAACTTAAACGACCACCGCCATCGCATTTTGCCCGCTCACACATCGCCTGAGCCATTTTCTGAAAGGGATTAAAAGATTTGGGGTGAGTTCCTCTAAACTCAGTGGAGAAAATTTACGTTATCCAGACTATAATTTTAACAAGTAAATATGTGAAAAGATAAAATCTTTGATTCGTAGACCAAATCCTGTAATCTGTATTTCTAATTCAGCCCTTAGGCTCGGTACTTTATAGTCCAAAGGACTCCGTACTTTATAGTCTCGAAGACTCGGTACTTTATAGTCTAGAAGACTCGGTACTGCAATTTCACATAACTTGTACAAAAATATAGATGAGATAACCGTAAAACATTTCAACATATAATCCCCACCTTAACCTCGACTTGACAATTAATTGGTTAAGTCTCTGTGCGCCTTGCCTAGAATATTAATTTATATGTTAATATAAATCATATAAAAATTTCACACTCTTTAAAACAAAAACATACACAAATTAATATTCATAAGTATTATGTGGGTGTGTGTGTGTATATATTCGTACAATAAATATATTTACTGCTATAAATATACATGCATATATATATATATATATATATAATGGTACTAGGTATATATATATATACATGAAAGGAAACACACACACACACATATATACGTGTGTAAACATATATATATATATATATATATATATATATAATATTATATATAAGGTCATAATGGCAGTGAAGTGGCCACAACACCATCTATTCCTTCACCTACGACGCCACCTGCTAGTTCATCTATGCCACGCCACCTCCTCTCCCTAGAACTATTCATGTTCCAGTGCACCTGCTCCTCCACCTATGACGGTAATTGTGTCCGTGACTGTACCCATTTCTCCAACCGTAACTGTGCTCACTCTTCTTTCCACTTGCCTTGTGCCTACTCCTGTAGCGTTGACTGCAACTGCTTTGCCCACCAACCAGGTTGTGGTTCCTGCAGCAGCGGCTCTAAGTATATGTGGGATGGCTCTACCGGCCCAACCACATTTGAAAACCAAGGAGTTCTTCCTTAGAAGATTCACTGTACAACCAAGAATGTGTAGATTTATTGATACAGCCGCGAGAAGTCAGCTATCGACACTTGATCTTTTGCATCACAAACGACCACACACTGACACAAGGATGTTCATGCCCTCAAACATGAGTATGATCTGCCTCCAAATGGGCGAGCAAGAGGCAAAACAAATTACCATCATCCTGCAGCCTTGAGGACAAGGCTGTTTCAAACAGCGGTGCCAGACTAGAGAATGATTGAGTGAGTGGTTAATAACTTATGTAGCCGAGAATGATAGAGAAGGGACCAAGAGGTACGGGGCTAAACATGCTAGAGATTTAGAGGTTGCGGCTAGAGCAAATTTTATGATTCATATTCATGCTTTTGAGAAGGATACAAGAGTCCTTTTACCTGTTATAGACACCTACTTGCTAGTTTCTTTTTATCGTTTGAGTTGTTTGACCTTCTTGAATTTTCTTGTACGAGAGTGCAACATTGTGTTGTCTACTTAAAGTCGAGAGTTGGATTTTTTAAAACTGGCAAGATAAGACTTGGGACTACTTTTGAAGTGAACTTACAGCCATTTGAGGTGTGAACTTACAACCTTGAGGACAATGTTATTTTAAATGAGGGGAGAATTGTTACACATCGGCTCCTAAGGAAATCAAATTTATTTTATATTTATAATTATCTTAGTTCTTAGTTTAATTAAGTTATTTATGTTAAGTTCATTAGGTTAGAATAGAGTAATGGGACGAGCTTTTGTTTATGGAGCCCTAGTCTTTTATTATTTAAGTACTAGGTTAGGAGTCATTTAGGTATCAAAAGATCATTAGGAATTGAGTCGGCTGCTTGGGTAGGAATTTATTCCTGATCGGCTGTTTGGCTTGGGACAGGTTTCACCTGTAGGTTTCTTGTTTCTACTTTGACTTTCAATTCAATTCATCATTTGTTCTTTGTTAATCTCTACTATAAAACCCTCAACTCTATCATATATATTTGCTCTCTTGTACATTTTGAAGCTGAACAGATCAGAGTTTGAGTTGCAGGTGAAGAACATATCTTGAATCTGCAGAAATAATGAATTCTCAAAAATGCAAAAATGGTGGACTTAGGTAATGCCTGTGATATGCAGGCTGTTACAGTAAATGCAAATGGATGGGCTAATGCAGGGCATGCTGTAAACCATGTCTACGATGTTCTTCATATGATGGGAAGAGACGTGCCTTTCTAGAAGTTTCTAGAGTATAACCGGGCCGTTGTGTAGCAGGTGATTCATTCTGGAATCCCAGTTACTCCACTTCCCCTTGATGCAACAAACACCATTCCCATATATATCTATCAACTTTTATGGTGAATTTGAGAAGAATCAGCAGACCTACGAAGCTCAGTACTGCTTTGAGTCCTTACAAATGAGTCGATATATTGAGCTCGATGTTCATTTCTTTAAGATAATAAAAAGGATTTGGAAACTGGAAACTGGAAACAGTTCTTTATTTGAAAATGAAATGGATACAGAAGCATAACTATATGCTCCAAGGTTACTGCTCTAACGAACGGGCCGTTGACAGGTGTTGCAAAGATTGTTTTTCAGACAAGAAGTTGAGTTGTCTCATTGAGGTGTGTGGAAACAAATCCATAAACCAGAATGCCAACTTGTGAATCATAGTTTTCCTTCAAGAATTTGTTGCTGTGTTTGTTATTCTGCAGGAGATTTACGTAGTTGGAGGCCAGAAAACAGAAAAAGGAAATGTCATCAACATTCCTTCAAATGAAGATGCAGAGTTCAACATGTTTCTTGATCCTCTAGCTGCAAAGGCAGATTTCAAATCAAGATACAACATAACGTGGAGTCAGTCGACTGGACTCAACCTCACAGAGAAGACACCGGAAGCATTATTCACAACGCGTTTGCTGTCAAGATGGGATCAACTGAGAAGGGCTCATCACAGATATCAGCATATGGTATTACTGTGTTACAGAAAAAACCACAAGCTTCTTCATCTTCTTGATACTGTGCTCATTTAATTTTCTAATAACTCTTTCCCACATTTTTGTATGATGCAGGATATGTTTTTGGGGGGAAATTCTTGGTGCAGTTGTGTTAGCAGGAAACAGTTAATATCTGAAAACAACCTATGAAATGAGGAAAGTTGAAAGTATTGGCAACTGCCAACTGGTGTTGTGTCTGAAGATGGACAGATGAGTTTAGATCAAACGACAGAGTTCAGTGAAAATAGTGCAACATGTGGATCTATCGCCTTGTTACGATTCGTTCGTGAATCGACTTGTTGACAAGAAGCAATCTGCTGTAACTTGAAGCTTTGAAACAGCAGAGAAGAATATGGAGTTCTCCACAGAAATGAAATCAAATGAAAGAGGCCATGTTTTTCTATAGCAAGATAAACAATGTTCGTTTTAACAGCTCTGGTGATTCTTTCAACGTTTTCTATAGCTAAAAAACACAACAAAGCAGGCCATCTTCTTACAGAAACATCAAGATGCAGACCATGAAAATGTTGTAAGAAACTGTTTAATAACATAACTAATCCCGTAGATATGATGAAACCACAGAAAGCTTGCTATATTAAGAGAGATTTCAGCAACATGTGATGGCCAGAGATGCATTATTAAGACAGGAGTTTCATACAAGTAGAAGCCTCAAAGCTTGCAGAACCTTAATCTTAGCAAACTGATACCACCAAAAACACTCACAGAAGTTTCTCCACCAACAGCAGATCATCATTAGTAGTAACACAGCCGCGAATGCCTAAAAACTGTGGTTCGCCTCAGGAGAACTCGTTCAACGTGGGAACCACTCCACCAGCCGTCACAATCTGCTGCTCCAGCTGAAACCAATAGCAGAAATTATGTTACAACTACGAACATTGACAGTCTCTCACTAGGAAAAGATCTCAAATACGCACCCTTATTAGAGCTTCGAGCTTGGCCTTGACTAGCAAGTATTCTTGCTTAACTTGCTGCAAGCATCTAAGGCATCTGCAAACTCAGAAAATTGCTACAATTTAGAAAACAGTCTTGTATATAGCTGGTTTCGACGTGTTTGATTTGGAAACAAGGCGAAGAAACACAGAGAAGTCTTACCCTTCAACATTTTGCTCATCGCAGAAGTTGCGGAAAGCAATGCAAGAATTTCTGACTCTCTGAGCCCCAATGCTGTTGTGGAAAGATTAAATTTTTATTAGGATTTTCTCAATGTTTTTTTCTTGATTATGTGGTAATTGACAGTTAGTTTTATTACACTGCGTACTAGGATTAAACTGTAGTTACAAAACAGACATGTTGAGAATTGAGATCAAGAAATCCCATCTACCACTATATATTTCACACAATCAAACTTGGATAAAATCATAAAATAACAAAAATTCCATTAGCCTTAAAAGTCATGTTTTGTCTGATATGCTCCCAAAAAAACATAGATCCCCACACAATTTTCCTATTTCTCTATGATAAATGAACATTATAAAACAAACACAAACACACAAACAAACCATGTTCTTACCTAGAGCTGCTGCCTTTCAGTTGGTGAACATTAGCATCAATCTTCTTAAAGTCCACATTCTGATCATCCCTGCACACATGCAGCAAGGTACTATATATAATAAGCATCATATCATTACATATATATATATATATATATATATATATATATATATAGAGAGAGAGAGAGAGAGAGAGAGAGCGTGCTGACAAGGCCCTAGAGAGCTCATTGAGAATTCTTTCAGAATCTTCAAAGAAAAGGGTAACAACTTCAACAACAAAATCAGGATTGCTATCATCTCGAAGCAGCTGCAGCTGAACAAACTGACCATCCAAGAATCCCTTCAACCAAAAAACATCACACACAAAAAAAAATCAAAACCAACCAAACAAATCACGACATGAGACAACAACATTTACAGCAGTTTTAATTACTACGGTGTTACCTCACGAAACAAAGCATTAGTATATTCAAGATAGCTCCTTTGCAACTGAACCTCCATTTTTTTTTTCTTTTCTGTGCTCCTCTATCAAAGGGCAGAAGGGCCTGTTTTAGTGCAGCAGAAATTTAATGCAAGATAACTGTTTTAGTTGGGATTGGGATTGGCAGATCTTGAGGAATAAGTTGTACAATAAAAGAGATATAAATGCTTCAAAGAAGAGAGAAAAGATCCAAACTTTTCCCTGCTTTAGGGTGATTGCCTAGTACAATTTTGGAGTCTACCTCATTCCCCTCTCTCTCTCTCCCTCTCTCTCTCTCTCTCTCTCTCTCTGAATTTGTGCTGTGTTACTTCACACACACCACACAAAATTTACAGCCCCAACATATTATGCTAATTGCTAACCTGGCATCAGTTTTGAGCCTCTCCAAATCACCAAATACGGCCCCCCTACCTGCATCTTTTTTGCCACCCCCAAACTTTCTTTTGCTATCCATTATATTTTATTGCAGATTCTACATGTTGTCACTTCCAATTATATTTCTCTGTCTCCTTTATTAAATATTAAATCTTGAAGGGGCCAAAATCTGTAACTGTCAGCTGATGGGCTGTTTCAAGACATGTACAACTCCTCAATACAATACAATAGTGAAATATCATCTACCATCATAAAATGTTAGATTTCTAATATTTCAAAATTCACAATTCTTCTTCAAACACAAGATTTCTTCATCATAAAATTTTGAATGAAGAATTTTTCTGGAAGGCAAGATGTATGTATGTCATGTGTTTGCATCCAAATTTACTAAACCAATCAAATTCTTATCTTCCAAAATCAATTAAGCAAAGTTCGAAATTTTGACTTAAATAAAACACACACACACATACACACATCAAAGCTAAAAGAAAATGTAGTAAACAATATTTGGGCATGTGGTGTAATAGTTGCATTGGAGAATGGGGATTGACTCTCACTATTGTATTCACCATTTGCTAAGTGCAGGTTCATTGGTTCTTAAAGGTTAAAGTGGAAATATTTCACCTACCTTAATGAAAAGACTGCATTTCTTATCTTCAATATTTTAATTTTTTAAGCCTCGATAAGTTCAGAGGATGTCCTCTTTTTCAATTTGATATTTCATCTCATATTTCAATCATTGAACTAATATTATGTGTATTTAACTTTAATTTAGTATATAATTATTTAATTTTTTAAATACACACCACGCAAATATAATTATTAGAATATATAATGAAATATTAAACTAAAACAAAGGATCTCATCGACCGCGATAATTGTTCTTCATTATTGCCACTAAACCTAATAAGTTGCAAATTTCTAAATGGGATAATTGCAATTTCCCATCAAGATTACGTGGATTTTGCTTTTGACCCATTAAACTACTACTACTTTTGCCAATTTATCATCTGAATTGATTTTTTTTTTCGAGTAAATTACACTTAAATATCTATATTTTGGATACTTTTATAAAAATAGTCAATTTATTCGAAATAATATGGATATTATATTTGCATTTTTTTTAAAAAAAAGTAGGTAGTGTTTGTTAATTTTGAAAAAGTTATTTTTTTTTAAAAATGGTATCCAAAATACAAGTAGCTCTTTTTTTTATTATTTTTTATTTTTTTATTCCTTCGAAACTGCATAGAGCTGCCGGCTGGCTGCCAAGTGCTAACCTCCACGTGTCAACTACACGTGCCTTTTAATTTTTTTTATTTGTCGTTAAAAAAAATTAAGTGGTGGGCAATAATTAGTGGATAAAATGCAAATATCCACATTTGAAATGATAGTAATTGTAATTAACCCTTTTACTAAATTGTAAATATTTGAAGTTAAATTTTCTTTCATATCAATTACCATACCTTTTTATTTAATCCACCACTTGCCAAAAAAAAAAAAATGTCCGAGCACAAATTATTGCAATTTTACTAACAAAAAGAGGGTGACGTGCATATTCTAGATGCCCTATAGCTTCGTGTTGCAGCATCTCATTGTCTCCCATTCTTTTATGCTGACAAAATTTATGTTAGACAGTTCAAAAGTTAAAAATGATATAAAAAATTTGATATATTCAAAAAAATAAAAAGAAAAAAAAGGCAGCAGCTTTGTTTAAAATTTAAATTATCTTATTTTATGCAACCAATGAGTTGTAAGGTTAATGGGCCTTAACTTATATTAATGGTAACAATGAGAAGATTGCAGAGAATCCTTTTGTTGAGAGAATAGAGATAAGATAATTGATGTTTGTTGGGGAAATTAGATGCCTAATGCCTTACCACATTTCAATTTGCAACTATCTCTACCAAACCTGCATTATGCATTAGGCCCCATTTCAAATATTCTCATATTTAGATTTCTTCGACTTACTGTTGTATAATATCTACAGATTTGAGACATTTGTAAAACGTAAATTGCATGTTCGTAATAGTGAACTGATGTGGATTGTATATCATACGCAAAAACTTGGGTACATCGTGTGTATCATATTGTTTCGGTCAGACGGGGGTGGTTTCTGCCCGACCCGCTAAAGAAAAGTCACTTAAAAAGTGTAACTTTGGAAAAATATGCGTATATGATACTTGGCTTATATGAATTTATTGGATCATAATTAGGGTTCGTTACATCCCAATTATGATTTATAATTATTTTTTTAGAACTTTTCCATGGATGAAAACTTAATCTTTTATATTTGGAGAATTGTCGATTCAGGACCTGAAAGATGGATAATCTATCAATTTAGGACCTAAAAGATGAAAACTCTCAATCCAGGACCAGAAAGATGAAAATTCTCAATGCAGGACCTCAAAAATCATGAATTCTGATTTTTTTAAAATTAATTTTATATTAATTTTCAATGAAAATCTCTTCATTAAGTATCCATTAAATCTAATAAAGAAATTTTAAAAATTAATTAAAAAATAAAAGAAATCAAAATTCGTGATTTTTGAGAACCTGGATTAAGAATTTTCATCTTTCAAGTCCTGAATTGAGAGTTTTCATCTTTCGAATTCTGAATCAATAGATTATCCATCTTTCAGTCTGACCCAACACCCGCTTGACCAAAGGGAACGGTGCGACGGGTGCACCCAAGTGCTGCTCTATTGTAGTCTTTGTAGATGAGTAGATATCATAATTATTAAGAGGTGCGCATGATAAAGAAGTATGATCATATATTATATATAATTATAGTTTGGGTGTGCACGATCAAATCGGAATATATTCCGAATAAAATTATGTGGACCGATATTACTTTTCCCGGAAATGGTTTTCCGTGACAAGAGTAAAAGGAATAAATCAAGTAATTAATATTCTAGTTACTATTATTAAAGCTTTAATATTCATATAAATTTCTTGAACACGATACCCCAATTGGAATCTAGTTAAAACATCTTCATCACAACGCTAACATTTTACGAAAACAAATCAAATCGATACACAAATTGTTATCCAAATTTGATTAAATTTTTGATTCAACCGCAGATATCATGTGTTCGAAATTACAATGCATTGTTATAGATATTTTGAAATTGAAACGAACTTTTCATGATTTGAGTAAAGAAATAATTTAGTTATGTTTCAAAAGCTGGCATCATTAATTTTCCTAGGACAAAAGTTGAATGTACAATATAGTAGATCCTACTCCTCTGCTCTGTCTCTGTGTTGATGAATAGTTTCACATGTAAGAGAAACAATAATTGACGAGTGACGACGTGTATAGTTTGTTAGGATCCATATCTTATAAATTAATCTAAACTTTACAATTTCTCCGAACCTAACTGGACAAGGACCAAAAGCATCAGATACTCTAGTAGCTGCTGTCTGCTCTTATTCATTATGTCCGTGGTTGGTGAAGAACTCTCTCACTCTCTCTCTCTCTCTCTCTAGATTAGTTGTGTTTGCAGAGTGATGACATGTGAGTATAATGCTGGCTAATCTAATTGTTTAAACATTTCTTACAAGTAAAACAATAATCCATCAAATTACATACATAATAAGGATCTTATTGTTTACACTTCTACGTTTAATAAATTAATGATCATAATAGTTAAGTGATAATTTGTTCCGTATCATTTATTTCAAATGTGGGATTTTGGTTGCTTATAACAACATTGTATGCGAAGAAAAGGAGAGGCAAGAAAAATATATTTGCCCTTTATGGCTTGATCTAATAACTCGATTTATTTGGGCCTATTTTTGTGTTATAAATGAATGGAACTCCACATGCATGCAAGAACAAATATAGAAAGAAATATAAATGCAAAAATTGTAACTTAAATTATTCCATTAATGTTACCTCAAAGTTCAAATGATAGAAGAATATCTTAAAAAAAAGTTTTTGCATACAAACGGCATTTAAATGGGTGTTTCTATTTGCACCACTTATTTTACTTTTTGCACTTTGCTTACTCAATACACTACATATTTTACTCTTTGCACCACACACATTTACATTAATACCCTTCGCTCCAAGAATATTTGTTTTACTTAAAAAAAATATTCGGAAGCACAATTTCAAACACGTTCACCTTGTTCGAGAATATTAATTCGAACGACTCCAATACTTAGAAAAAATTGGTTCGGAAACTAAAGTTTGAACAAATCTCATTTGTTCGGAAACTAAAGTTTGAACAAATCTCATTTGTTCAGAAACTAAAGTTTGAACAACCCTCATTTGTTTGGAAACTAAAGTTTGAACGACACTTAGAAAATTTCAGAGTATAAAGGTGTTAGAAAATATTTTCCAAACAAACTATGTTCGAAAATTGAAGTTCGAACCACTCTAATATGTTTGAAAACTTAAATTCGAACGTCATGAACTTCGTTTTTCTCCAAATGTTGTTCGAAAAATGGAGTTCGAACCACTCCAAAATGTTTGAAATTTCCAGTTCAAACGAATCGCGATCTGAACAAAAAAAAATCTCCACAACACGTTCTAAACTCGATTATTTTCAATCAATACACTCATACTAACATCTAACACTTCTAATAAACTATTATAAGTTGATGAATAATTCGATTAAGTTGTTTTCTTTTTTAATTTTTTTTTTAGTTTTGAATTTATGGTGCATTGAGTAATTTTAGTGATATGAACAAGTAATAAAAGGATATTGAAATAACTTCACAATTATTTTATTTTTTCTTTATTTCTTTTGTGGTGCAAAGTGTAAAAGTAGTGGTGCAAATAGTCGCTCCCATTTAAATGGTATCACCTGCCCCCCGCTCGTGGGCCTACTGCTTTGTTCGTAAAGGAAGTAAGAATAATACAAGAAGGAAAAAAATTACATTGTGATTTGTGAAGATACAGAAAAGTGAAACGAACAAGAATTCAGTGATGTATATATTTTCGTGGGAGATAGGCGATAGCTCAAAGATCTAACATACTTCTTTTCTCAAAAAAAGGAAAAAAAAAAAAAAGATTTAACAAACTTTGCAACTCTTCCGACAGTAACCTGGAAGATCCGAAGAGCCGATCATATATTCAGGATTCTTATTGCATTCTCCAAGAGAAGCCCATCTTTCACAATTCTCACTTGCGTCTGTGCAATTTCCACCACCCACGACTCTATCGAAAGAATCGACATGAATCCACTTCGTCGCAGACCACTTCTCGCCTTCATCCACGGGGCAGCCAGCATGAAGGCTCGCGGTATCTGGAGTAGCATCTGGATAAAGACTGTAGAACAGGAGTGCATCCCCTTTGCGTGGCTTCACTGAAAGACGAGACAACAAAGAGATCAAGCTGAAGCTGTTGCTTGTATATGTGACAATTTTTAACTAAATTAGTTCTGACTTATCATCTCACCTGCAGGGCCTTGTCGTCCACACTCGGAGAATTCTTTCTCTGTTGAAACAGACCTACGACGAGGCGACTCCTGCATGATTGCATCAAGGACTTGCCAATGAATAGGAGAGGAAACTTATGAAAGATGATGGGCTTACAAGCTTCATAATCATGGGCTAACATATATCCTAATATATGTGTGACAGCTCGAGAACATTAAAAAAATAACAAAGAGGTCTAGTCGATAGTTGCAGAAAATTAAACAGGGCAAGTGGTACATAGTTACATCATATGATCTGATATAGCTTCCAATGATCAAGCAACCAAGAGTTTGTGAAAGCAAATTAACTTGAACAAAAGAAAGTGGAGATATGACCAACCTCAGCAGAGGGGAAAACAGTTTCACCTCCTTTTTCAACATCAGAGAGATACATTAGCACAGTTGCTATCCGGTGGCCACCACGAGCTATATTTACCTTATCCGTAAAATAGTCATAGTGAGGATCATATTTCTGTCCAGGTTCATAACGCAATACTTGTATGTCTTCTCCATTTTCTATAAGGAGAACAAAAGATTAGGCCTTGCAAGGAATAGTTGTAGTAGCAGAAATCATGGTTCTCTATGCCCACAAATCATTCATAATTTAAAAACACATCAAAGCATAAGACCTAAGGAACCTGGAGGCTTTCGTTTAGGAGTAAATGATAGACCACTAAAAAACTCAATAGTTTACTCAACAGCCACTATGAGATAGAAACGAAGTGAATGCAAACTAGGGATAAACAGAAAGAAAAGAGAGAAAAAAAAGGCAAACAAGTTGAGATTGAAGTATCATATGATAGCCAGTTATGATATCTGCTATTGCCCATTAGGTGCTCTCGCCATAAAAGGCCCTGTTACAGTATAATTCAATTAACTTTAATATGACTATAACTACAAGATCTAACAAAAACACATTTTAAATCGGTCTCATCCTTTGGTGGTAATTCTATTCTTTTATTCCAAAAATAACATGGAAGCATATATACCAAACTGGCATGTCATTAATAAGAACGTAGATTCGATTCTATTAGTACTAAGCATTTCCAACGAACGAGTTTGATCAACTGGTGACGACTCTATGCCATATCAATTTCAAAAGATGTTACCTTTTGGTAAAAATGTCCATGTTGCAATCTTGTCTTCTATGCCGGCAACGATAGGATCCTATCAGCAATGGATGGCAAAGAAAAAGTGTCAAAATCATGGAACACATAAATCTTCAAAGATGATGCTACAAGTGTGTTGGGAAAACATGAAAGAAGGCAACCAATCTGCTCATGATTTGATGGATTCAGCTCAATAAGATTCATAAGATGTGCATTATATAAAACCTTAATTTTTAACACGGTGCGTATAGGTACACATTTTCAAACATCCAATTCAGATCAACAGGAGTTCACAAACATTTCGTTTTTTAAATCTTTCAAATACATAAACACTTGAAATACCACCATATGAGATTAAAATAAGGCTCCCAAACTGAGACTTATGTATTCACCAACAACAAATGCAATCTAATTACCAAAAGCATTCATTAACTATTTCATCACCAACTTTACTAAAACAGATTTCCACAAAACAATAGCAAACACTTTAAAGCATCATCTTATTAGCAAATTCAAATCAATTACACAAATCTTTTTAGGAATAACATAAAATTCGAACCTTCGCTTTCTGGATAAACATTCCGGAGCTAGTCCGAACCTCACTGAGCTTACTCTTCCCAGAGTCATTGTCCGCCACCTGCGACCTCTTCAGCTCCGATTTCGCCTAATTCAATCACACAATTCAACCAATTACCATAAAATACACAAAATTAAAGAAACAAATCTCACCAATCAATACACAAACTCACCAGAGAAACTAAATGATTGCATTCTTCATCCGTAAGAAAACCTTCGTAGACAAAAGCTCTGAAATCGCAAAACAAAACAAAATTGCAGCTCAATCATACAAGTAGTCAATTAACAGCCAACAAAAGCAACTATTTCGGAACAATACAGACATTTTCATTAAGAAAAAGATCGCTACCTAGGTCTCCATGAGATAGTTTTGACTTTGGATGGATTGATTATCGAATTGCACGAAGATTTCCGCGCTATTGATACGATCAACAGCAGTAAAAATAAAGGAATATTACAAAATTTAAACATTACAAAAAAAATGTTGAGATTTTCCTCGAAATTTTTTGAAGAGGAAAGAGCAAGATGTTTGAATCTGAGAGATATTTCTGCGAATAGTGAGATTTTGGTAGATCATTCGGTGGGAGTTGACGAGGAATATATATAAGATTAAATTATCCATTTATCTTAATGTCGCATAATTTGTCTCATTTATTTAATTTTTTGGACTATAATTGTTAGAGCGAAAGCGATAAATCGTGTGCCTTTGTAACTTATAAATGAATCATACAAATTTGTTCGAGCTTATTTAGTGAAGTTTATTAATTACTGAGTTAAATTTTAATTTGTTAATGATCAACTCAACAACTCCATCAACTCATTAATAAATTTAAATTCGAGACATTTTCCTGGACATAAAAGAAATCAACAATTTATGTTTCCCAAACACCAAAATAAACTGAATGGGAACAATGGGTTGAGAATTTAGATAATTTATTGCACCTTATTGCATGTTCGATTTTTTTCATTTTCTTTTCTTTTTATTTTCAATTTTAATTTTTTATATTTTAATTTAATTTTATACTTGGTATATCATACTCATATTTAATTTTTAATTTTTAGTTATTAATTAATTATTTGAAAAGTTAAATACAAAAAATTATAATAAATTCTAATTGAGTAACACGTGTAAAATTAAATTAAAAAACAATAAATTAAAATCAAGGAAAAAAAAATGCGCAATACTCGATTTCACATGTGGGGCAATTAGCCGGAGTGAAAATAATAATGGAAGATTTATTTTCATAAAACATAATAATTGAGTGGCCAAAAATATACGAGCGTGTATAGGGTCAGGGGAGTATGTTTATTAATTAAATTGTCATTTAACACCCTACTGTAAAATACACATACTTTGACAAGATTTGCAAATTAGACATAAACTTTAAAATTTTGCAATTAAAACACAAACTTATATTTTTTTGCAAAATAGACAAACTCAAAGCAAAATTTTAAAATCAATTGAATTTGAAAACCGCAAAGTCATAAAAATTGTTCACCTTTCGATTTAGATGGCATTGCATTGGTTTTAATAAGTGAAAATGAATTATATGTCGCAAATTCTCATTTTTCCGTTAGTCCGAAAAATTTGAGTTTGTCTATTTTGCAAAAAAATACAAGTTTGTGTTTTAATTGTAAAATTTTAAAATTTGTGTCTAATTTACAAATCTTGTCAAAGTTTGTGTATTTTATAGTAATTAACCCTTAATTTAACTATTAAAAGTTCTTAATTTCAATTAATCATCATTAACTGAAAAGAAAAAAGAAAAATGAACGTTGTACCACCCCAAATAGAGTAGAATTTCCCCCAATAAACATCTCATACAAACTTTGTTTACTTTTTCTTAGAATTACATGAAGGCGTTTGCATGATTTTTCAGTCACTAGATCGTCTACTCCACCAACTAGATCATCCCTGAAGGACCTATAGTGTTATAAAGTTGGCATGCATTATTTACTCAAATGATTAGATGAAGCATGATTCTTTAAAAAGAAAAAAAAACTGAGAGAGAGAGAGAGATAAGAGGACATAATTGATATGTTCAAACAGTAATACATAATGACCTGTAGATTTGGCATGCACTGTACATTAAAAAACAAAATGCAACCTATATTTATGTTTACATCTCTTTTCCTATATATGCAAATGTTGATAACTCAATAGAACAGTATTAAACACAGAAGCTGAAGCTTTTTCAGCAGCTCTCCATCTGAACTACTACTAGCAACACCACCTATTTCCTCATGAGCATATTCAAGGGAGGAATACGGCAAGAAAGTGCGATCCGAGCAATTGGGACGAGGACTGTACATTCCCAACTCTCTCTCTATCTCGTTATTTCACAAGCTTTCCTCAATGCCATCCAAAGAAGTCTCGGTTTTGTGGCTTCGATTGCTTTCTTCTTCCGCAATCACCTCCAACGGGCATGACCTCTTCAGTGCAGGCCTTTTTTGGAACTTTTTCTTGCTCTGCAGTATGCCTTCATCCCCTTGCAACATCCTCACCACCTGCATTAATGCACACAACCATCCATATATCCTTCAACATCAACCATGTTCTTGCTTGTGTATTATGCGTACAAACAAAGATATAATTAAGACGAGCCTGCAAGGCCTAAATGAGAGGATTACTGAGCATAAACCTCAGAATATGTCTGTACCTGGCTCATTTGTGGCCTATCTGTTGAATTTAGATGAATGCATAATGAAGCAACCATAACCATTCGATTCAGCTGGTCCCAGTCGTAATCACCATTGAGAGATGGATCAGCTAGCTCTTCAAGACTCTTACTAAGTAGCAGAGGTTTGGCCTGTTTTTTTTTTTTTTTGAAGGTTCAGCAAATGAAAATTCATGATAAAAGGTCTTACAAATTAAAGTGCATTTATTTGGAGACAGAACTTAATGTTTACTGTATCGGCTAACTTACCCACATCACGACACTCTTATGTTGGTCGTCTATAGCTGGACGGCCGCTAATGAGCTCCAGCAATAGCACGCCATATGCATAAACATCAGTTTTCTCATCAACTGTACCATGCAGGAAAAACTCGGGAGGGAGATAGCTGCCATTGAAAGAAAACAAAAATGTTTTAGAATGTCAGTTGATCAAGACTTAAGGGCTTCAATGTTTCCAATCTTGAAACAGTAAGTTGCCCTTGCTGTACCCAAATGTGCCTTCGACATTTGAAACACTAAGGTGAGTCCATTGATCAGGAAGCCATTTTGCAAGCCCAAAATCGGAAATCTGCAAAAACAGATGCCAGTTACTTCAAGTATATATAAATCATCAAAAGTAGAATTTAATATGTGCCTGAACCAGAATAAGAATATAGAGTAACCACCATCTGAAATCAGCAGAGCCTCTATCTACAATGATAAACTGCTCTATTTATTCTCTGCCTCTTCAGCACTGATATATTCATATGTTCAAACTAGATGAAGAAACCATTGAAACTCGACAGAAACCTTATGTTATCATATGAAGATTCATTCTATTATGTGATTATCAACCATGATATGGGCTGCAGAATTTTTTTTGCATATTCCAAACTCTACCTGAGGTTGAAAATCTTCAGTTAGCAAAATATTGGCAGACTTGATATCTCTGTGGATAATTCGTCGTTGGCACCCCTCGTGAAGGTAACAAAGACCAGAAGCAATGCATATAGCAATATTATATCTGAGGTTCCATATTAATTTATCCTTTGCATCTGTAATAAGTCATATGAACCAAAAAGAAAACAGAAAGTTAAGAATATTGGCCTATTGAAAGTAAAAAAAAACAGAACAGACTGTGGGGAATGATACTGAAGAATAAACCTTTTAGTAAAGACGACAAGCTCCCATTGACGGATAAAGGAAGGACAAGGTGCATCCCTCCTTCAACCCCGTAGCCAATAACTCTTGAAATGTGTGGATGATTGACATGAACTAAAATGCCGAGCTCAGATAAAAAATCTGCTGTCATCTCCTCTTGAGATCCCCTAATCAACCTCTTAACTGCCACTAGTTGTCCATCTTCCAAGTGTCCCTTGTACACTTCAGAATAGCCGCCTTCTCCAACCAAGTTTCCTAAGACAGAACAAGAAAAACAAACACACACATATATATACACATGTGTCTTTTTAGGCTTAATCTTAGCATCCTTATAGATTCTGAGTTACAACAGAAAATCAACTACCTTGGCTGAAATTGTTTGTTGCTTGTAAGAGGTCGGCAAGAGTGAAGCATTTCCACGAGGTCTCGAAGCAATAAAACAAGTCCCCTTCTATCTGAGTAGGAAGTTCAGGCAAACTCTGTGTACCCCTGGGGGGTCTTCTTCTCGAAGAAAGCTTCTTTATCGAAAGAATGTGAGGTAAGGAAGGATGGAATGTCTGAAAATGCACGTTGGGACCCTTTTTCAGCTTGCGGAGGAACCCTTTCCATTGAGAATCAGACTTTGCAGCTGCAGCTACTTTAGCTGTAACTGCATCTGAAATGCTCGTTGCGATGACACTCACTTCATCTTGATCATCTCCACTGGATGAGCACCCTTCAAATGCAGCAACATCCACATCTAGAACCCTCAAATCTAAGGCATATAATTCAAGATTTGCAAAGGTTATTGTTCATGATGATCATCTGAAATCGGAGGAAAAAAAAGCAGTCGAAACATGTAAAGATTGATCTACCTTCAGCAGAAAGAGTGATGGAGGAAGTTGAATAGAGCAATCTATGCCCAACTACAAGAAACTGCCCGTCCGTACTGTCATCAGCAACGGCGCATGCACTATCACTTTCCCTGCAATTTCAACAACCTCTAACAAATTAATTATACAATAATATTCCAAATTTTACATAATTCTTTTCCTACCCAGAAATTTGAGAAATTGATGGAACAACACATCAAACCACATGAAAAATTACAAAAGTAAAACAAATTTAGGCAATAATAACCTAATTTAAAATAAAATCCATAAGAATGTTTCGGATATGAAATTCCCCAAATTCATTTCACTAATACGTACAGATTGATCAATATTTTATTTACATGAATACAGAAATGCATTGCATGGAACAACAATCGAAACACGAGAAAACCAAAATTCGATCAGAATTATAGTTAATGTTTGAAAAATATGAGATTAAATGGTAGGATTAATTAGATTATGAGATCATACATACCTTGGAGGGGAAGCCGAAGATTCATGAACAGCATTTTCCATGGTTCCTTAACGACAGCAAAAGCAGGTGCCTCAGGAACCAAGATTGAGGTCTGCAAATTTCAATTCAGATTAAGAGAGAGATTGAGAGAGATGAAACAAGATAGTAAGAGAGAGAATGCATGGGAGGGAAAATGAGAAATGTTAATTGTGGTTTGCATGAATTCTCCACAATATATGCAATATATTCATGCTAAAAATTCGGCTTCTCCTATATATGTTGGTTAAATCCTTTCTAAAATGTTACTACAAACATAATTACAACACGTAATTAGAGATGTAATACTTATGAAATGCGACATTTATTTTATATTATATATAGGATAATATATTAATGGAATTCCATAAACCATAACCAGGCCGGCCCTGAGATTTCAAAGGCCCCGTGCGAGCATTTTAATGGTGCCCTTAATTTATTAAAATTAAAATTTAAAAATACGTATAAAATGCGCCTAAAAATATTTGTTTGCTATGTTCAAGTCATTAAAAATTTGCATTCTTGAAAACTTTAAAATCATGTGACTCGTTCGCATTCACTAATACTTGAAAAAATCTGAAACAAAATAAAATATAATAAACAATATCATGTATGAAACAGAAACTACAAAATATTATTTAGAGACTCTTCTCCTTGTATTTTTTAAAGCAAACTCATTCATAAATTTTTCAAAATCAATATTTTCTAGCAACTCTTATTCAATGGATATCAAAGTAAACTCATTCAATCTTTCTTGTGACATAATCGAATGCAAGTAAGATTTTAATAGTTTCAATTTTGAAAAAACTTCTTTCTGCATATACAATTGGTCAATAAAATTCTATAAACAAAGTATGCATTGGGATAACTATTCAACCTTTTCAAATAAGCCTATCTAAAGTTTTTTTTTTTTTGGTAAAAGATACCTCAAACATTTTAATCTTGAAACAATTATTGACCACCAAATTAACTAAGCTCTCCATACTTTAGAATATTCTCAAGATTTCACAATTTATTTTTAAAGTAGCATCATCCAATTCAATTTCTCATAAAAGAATAAAAATTCAAAGTTATTTTCATATAAAGTGAAACTATCAATATTTTGTAGTGATCTAATGATTTGATCTACTATATAGAGGAAATAATTGATCCTAAAAGATTCTTCAGGTGATTGGTTCATTTCATTTTCACCAAAAAAATTCTTCCTGCGAATCATACATTTTTTCTTGAAATGGAGGATCAATTTTTATTTCATTATCAATTTCTTCAACGATATTTATTGCATCAAGGAACCCAATTTCTCTATATTTTTCAAAAAATATAATCAATCCTTTCACTTTCTTAATAGCAAGTTGGCAACATCAATAAGCATATATGATCATGAGATTGCAAATTCTTATTAATTAAATTAACAGGAAATAATATCTCATACCATATTATTATGGAGACCAAAAACTCAAAATTTCATACATGAAAAATACTAAAGCATTTGAATGACATCTCAAATTATTGTCATTTTGGGCAAATATTGGACTGATCTTTTCTATTATTTTTTAAAAGGCCTTACTTAATTTTTATAAACTAAATGGCCATTTTTTTAATAAATTAATATATATTAATATAACTACTAGTACTAAAAATTTATAAAAATGGTGCCCCTAAATTTTTAAGGTCCTGTGCGGCGCACCTCTCGCACACCCTCAGAGCTGCCACTGATCATAACCTTACAATCGTCGAGTTTAATGTTATATATATATCAAATATGTATTTCGAATAATATTATACATATGTATATGTGTGTGTGTTTCGTTACGAGAGAAATGAGATTCCAATAAGATTTTCCACAAATGCCAATGCAAAATAAGCGGCGCAACTGAGTAAATGATACAGACAAATCAAAATATAACAACATTTACCACCAAACTAAAAGGCCAAGTATATTTATTGAATATTGAGAAAGAAATATTGTGGTTGGATACAAAAACATCCATTTACAATGGCTATATATGCAATAACAACTTACTTTACAACCATAATTTTACAGATTAAAATCTACAATGGTGAGAGAAAAACTAAAATCTCGAAGGTTGTCACTGAACATTACGAGTGATTAACCCCTCAAAGATGGCATAGAGGTCCTTATTATCGGGGCCGAAGATTTCGTCCGCCTTCCGCAAGGTTTCCTAACCATTGTCAAATAAACGAGTCAAGATAGAGCATGTTCATAAGTACCTAACATTTCTACGCGTTTTGCCTTCTGTTAAGCCTCATGAGACCACATACCTCTTTTGTTTGCTTGTGGGAGTTGAGTTCCTTCACATTTGCAAGAAACGAGCCGAACTGCTCGTATGATAACCGAGTCCTGGTGAAGTACAGGAAATTTTAGATGAAGCACATTTTGTCAGTAGACATGATCATGCATACTACAACAACCAGAAAGAATAGACAGCTTTGGATTTTGCTGCATAAATGAATGAAACAAACACACTTCCACAGTCCACAGATGCAATATGGAAGTGTGATCATCAAGTGATGGAAATCATGCATACGAACTGGATTTGATTGTTTGAAACCCACAAACTAATCCCGACAATACATTTTCTTAAAAGGGAAGGAAAGAGTCCTAGGTAGTTCGCAGAGAAAAAGTTGATGAACGAAACAATAAACATGAACCGCGAATATATTGAGAAGCATCAAGTACCTGACTTGGCGAAAGAATTCTTTTCCATCAACACGGGTTTTCCCTGAGATACGAAAAGTAAAATTTATTACGAACAAATGCAGCCAATCTACGGCCTAATAAAGAATTAATATACATTTCCTCCTAAAAGAATCCGATAAACAATAGTAAGCACAGCTAGCAACATATCAGTTCTTAGTTATGCTTCACTAATATTTTATAAACTTTCTGTGTTACAGAATGAGGCAACTCAGTTCAGATCAAGTTGAGATAACCAACCTGGTTGTGATCCGGATTCCAAGCCGGACATTGAGCTGAACTGGCTCGAAGGCACAGAAGAAAACACGGAAGACCTATCCTCGAAAAGGCCTCTACTTGATGAAAACGATATTGAGTGTCTCTGTCTCCTCGGAGACACTGGTTTGGGAGTCCTAGATGGAGATACTGATGCAGATAGACTTGGAGGGGAACCAGGAGGTGTAAGACGAGGCGTGCTATTCTGTGATGCCAGCAAGTAGCTATGTGGTATACGGGCCCTCACAGCTGTTACGACGAGAAAATTATTGAGAGCTCGATGCAATGGGGGCAAAAGAAAATGCAGAAAACAGAAAACATGAGAGGATGCATGCATACCTTCAGCATCAGTGTCAGCAGAAATTAAACTTCCAGCATCTGAGAATTGGCTTTGAATGGAAGTAGTTTGGTTAAGTGGCAAGTCAGAATCATCTTCTGAAAAAAGAAATAAATGGTCATATAAAACTACTCACAAATTCAACATTGTGGTAAAAATAAAGATTATGAATGTCACATAAGCATCATAAATGGAAGAAGTCGGGGTTCTGAATTGCAAACCGTTGTTGCTAGGTAGATTTGTTGCAACAGCCTTCGGAGCACTTGCCTATCAAACAGAAACCGGAAAATGAGCAATGCAGAATCTAACTCCAGATGTGCTGAAAGCAACAGAACGTATTCACTTACAGGGTTGTCTTCATCATCTTGAAGTGAACGCATCAATGTCTTTCTGAAGGATTCCAGCTGCAAGGACGAACAATGTAAGAGATTCTATACAAACACAAAGTTGCATTAACATCTAAACTCTGATGCGTGCTGCACGGATATTTGAAAGAGGAAGACATCACACTTTGAGTGATTACAAGAAAAGTTGAACTTGCCAAATTTGACATTCAACGTACAAGACAAACTTGCAAAGAATCTAAAATCATCACAGGCTTATGCTAGCTACTGCAGTACTTCTACATTCTAATACTAAGGGGAAAAAAAACTAGCACAAAATCTCAGCTCCCTGTAATCAAGAATCTTGTGCTTTTATCACACTGGTGTGCAACAAGATGGATTTCAATTTCAATCTAACTAGAAAACTGCAATGCGTGGTGCTGGGGAAGAGAATGAAAGTGAATGCACACGAGATTCTCTATTCGAAAATGTATTAAGCTTGGCAGCATTTCAAGAACCATAAACACAATGCAACTTACATAATCGAAAACTGATTCTAACATCCCAAATCAACAAAAATCAGCAAGATTTGAAGCAACCACATACCTTGGCAACATCCCTGTTCAGCTTCTTCACACTGCTGCTCAGCTGCGCATTCTCCTTCATCAAGCTTTCCTGCCATTCACAACACACAAAACCATTCAATCACCATATCTCCTTCCAAGAAAAGCCAAATTTTGATACCCCATAATTCAGTGTCGCACTTTTTTACTTTTAAAACAAATATTTAAAAACTGGCCCCTTTTTTTAAAGTGAGCTAAAGTTCAGTGAAGTTTTTAACTCTCATCAATTCAAATAATTAGAAAATTTACCGTATGCTTTTTCCTTGAAATTAAATTAATTAAGCAGATTAAGTACGTCCAGAACAACTTAATTACAACCTTTTTTTTACATAGAAAATTGCTTCTTTTTTTTTAAAATATCAATCACTCTCAACTTTCACAATGACAGCTCAACTACTCTTTAACTATTTCTCAAAAGAAAAAGTTTTGGGCAATCCAATTATTAACTCCACGCAACCAAAAACGGGTTCGGGTTCCGGAAAGAAACGGGTAATTGAAGTCGGACCTTCTCCTGCTGAGCTGCGGCGAGCTTATCGGAAACCTCGGCGAGCGAGGCGTCGAGCGACTGGAGCTGCGATTCCTGGTCGGCGATGATGTTGTCGCGGTCGGCGAGGTGGTCGCGGAGCTCCGACAACTCCGATTCGAGGGCTTCGACACGTGTCGATAGGGCAATGGAGGTGATCTTACGCGCGACATCGAGCTGTTCGAATGGATCGGAGGGTAAAACCTCCAACAATTCCGCGGGAAGATCGAACTTCGCCGATTCTTTCGCCAGCATATTTCTTTGCTTGCTGCTGCTGTCTTATTTCTTTTTTCTTTTCTTTTTTCACTTTTTCATTTTTATTTTTAATTTTTAATGTTTTTGGGGTTTAATAGTGTGCGTATGGATATACGTTAGCCACAAGTCTGTATTTTAGAGGTCAAGTAGCAAGATAAGGAATTGTCTTATTTGAGGGGATTTTTTATTTTTATTTTTATTTTTTTAAGGAAGGAATTTTTGTGAATATAAATAGAGTAAATAAATGGGAAATTATTATTATTGAGATGAAGTGAAATGAGTGGTTGCTTTCATTTTGTTTTTTAAGTGAGGGTAATATATGAGTGGCTACCAAGTAGCAAATGAAAGATGAGAACCCACACAAAGTATATATGCTATTTTTATTTTTATTTTTTTTAAGGAAATTCACATTGTTTTCCTTCTTACTGCTTTAATTTTTTTTTTAAAGTAAATTTCACTTTGATCCCTATATTTTGACATTATTTTAAAAATGGCCCAAGATAAATGCATTAATAAAATAATAACAAATTTTTAAATTTTCCAAATCTATCATGTTGGCTCTGAAAATCTGGCGTGGCACGTTGAATGCATATGTGGATATGACAAAGAAATAATTAATCACATGTCAGATTAAAATGGCGCCATTTGGTGAAAAATGATGACATTTTTTAAAATTTTCGGTCCAAAACAACATCGCTTGCGATTAGTTATATGATATCCACGGATGACGGAAAAAAAAAAAAAAGAATAGTAGAAATTGCCTAGGTTTTTTTTTAGGATAAGGGCTAAATAGGCCTCTGAACTTATTTGGGGGGGAACAATTAGACCCTCGAACTTTTTTTGTCTGAATTGAGCCCCTAAACTTTTATTTTGGGCTCAATCAAGCCCCTCCATCACACCCCTTACAAACGGCCGTTAGTCTTGACTCAAAACGACGTCGTTTTGAGTTTGCCCAGAAAAAAATTTAAATATATTTTTAAAATTTCTTATTTTTTCCCATCCTCTCTCTCTCTTCCCAAAACCCTACTCTCTCACCGCCCTCCCACCAAAACCCACGACAAACTCCCACAAAAACGCGCTGCCATCTCTCTCATCAACCACAACTCCACCACAAACGGAGGCTACTTCACCAGCACTGACGACGATGACGTTTTCTTCAGCCTCTCCTCCAACTCCGATGACTTTTTCCGCCTCGGAACCACCAACCGGAGATTCACACGCCGCCACCACATGATGAAGAGCATCGACGAGACTAGGAGCCGCTCCTTCTCAGACCAGATCTCCACCGAGCTCTACTATCGCAGAAACGGCGGATGGAAAGGCGGCAAGAGTCATCGGAGAATGAATAAGGTAGGCGGCGCGGTGATCGAGATAGCTATGCGGTGGAGAAGAGGTCGAACGATCCTCAAGGTGATTTTAGGACGTCGATGGTGGAGATGATTGTAGAGAAAAGGATATTTGCAGCGGAAGATTTGGAGAGGCTGTTGCGCTCTTTCTTGTCGTTGAATTCTCCTCATGGGATAATCTTCCATTTTTTTCTGAGATTTGTCAAACCTTGTCAAAATATATATATATATATATATATATATATATATATATATATATATATATATATATATATATATTTTGAGCAAACTCAAAACGACGTCGTTTTGTGTCAAGACTAACGGTCGTTTATGAGGGGTGTGACGGAAGGACTTGATTGAGCCGAAAATAAAAATTTAGGGGCTCAATCGAGACAAAAAAAAAAATCGAGGGCCTAATTATTCCCCCCAAATAAGTTTAGGGGCCTATTTGGCCCTTATCCCTTTTTTTCGCCAAGTCTTCTATGCATCCTGGTGCATTATGAGTCAGCCCATCAGATGACCCGCTCCGACCCGCCCAAAAAAAATCGTCACCCATAGTACCATTTTGAACACTAAATAGTACCATTTCGTATTTTTTTTTGTGTTTTTTAGGGGTTTTTAGGGTTTATTTGTGTTTTTTTTTAAGAAAAAAAAAGGAAAAAAAGAAAAAGAAAAAACGTAAAACAGAAAAAGCAAATGGAAAAAGAAAAAAAAAGGTGGGCGCGTGGGCGCCACGCGCCCGTCTGATATGTGACGCGGGAGTGGTGCACAGGAGACCACCCCTCTTTTTTTAACCGTGTATTATTTTGTTAATAGTTTGATTTTGATCCTCTTTTAAAAAGTGGTCAAAATATAGGGATCCAATAGATATTTATTTACCCTTTCTTTTATTCATATGCTAGAGTAACACTTGTGTGATACATGAATAAAAACGACAATAATATTCACTTTGTAAGTTGTCTGGTTCCATTTTAGTGTGCATGAAACGAGACGACTTGTTGATATTGTTGAAAATGATTATTACATGTTATTATTATAAGATATGTAATTATTATATTAATAATATTCCAACTATCTAATATTAAGTTAGCGATTTTATGAAATAGAATCAAAATATATTGTATCTGCTTGAAATTGAATCATATATATAAAGCATACACTAGAGCATCAATCGGTATAAATACCCACACATATGTGTGGGTACTTATATCATTATTAGGGTCGTAAATGAACAGAGTTGTTGACGAATTATTCGAAGTTCAGCTCGAAAAAAGGTCGTTCGAAGTTCGTTCATTTTTTAAACGAGTCAAGCTCGAGTCTCGAATCAAGCTCGATAAAATATCGAGCCGAGCTCGAACAGAGTAGTATTCGGCTCAGTCAGCTCGAGAACATGTTCAAGCTCAAGTTTAAACGAGCAAGTTCACGAACATGTTATGAAAATTATAAATATTTCAAATGGGTAAATAAAATAAGCTATTTTTTTCACAGAGCAGATCCTTTGTTGCATTTTGTGTTATATTTGGTGTTGCATAACTATTTTTTTTAGTTTTTTTTAATATACCTAGTTGGGGATGGATGAACCCTAAATAGAAAATTTAAATTAAAATAAATCATAATAAATTGAAAAAATATTGAAGAGTTGCAACAGGGAATGCAACAGGTGATTCCATTTTTCTTTTTTTTTCAAGCTCGAGCTCAAATATTTAAATTAAGTGAGCTTATTTTTTAGCATTCAAGCTCAAGTTCATTTAGTAAATTTCCGAGCATTAATTCACGAGTCGAACTCAAACCGAATTCGAGCATCACAAATATTTATCGAGTAGAGTTTGAACAAGAGGAAAAAAGCTCTAATCGAGCTTGAGCATCAAGATGTTCAACTCAATTCGATTCGTTTACAACCCTGATCATCATATATGTGCGTGCGGCCGTGCACACATTGCAGCTTGCTTGTGTGTTTGAGTTTTTATCATGTTAGATTTGAAATTTAATTGTATTAATTTTTAATAGTTAGTTATCAATCTTTTGTTATAATCTTTTTTTTTAGGAAAAAAATAACTTAATTAATAGAAAGCCCGTTCAACGGATGGAATATCAGACCAAATTACACCCGGCAACTCACCGGTGTAAGAAATAAAACTAGAGTTATTAGTAGCTAACTTTGTTAAAGCATGCGCCATCTTATTAGCAGTTCTACGAGCCTAACTAAAGATAACCTTCTCGAAATGATTGGCTTCCACTCTGATCGATTGACAAACCTCTCCTTTGTACGATAGATCTTTATATCAGCCACCAATCTTTGTTGTATCACCTGACAATCCGATTCAAGGATAATTTCCTTTCCTCCAAATTCTCTAGCCAACACCAAACCTTCTTGGCAGGCCATTCCTTCAGCAATCTCTGGGTTAAGATCAGCCCTCAGACACTTACATCGTGAAACAATAACCTCTCCGACCATGTCCCTAATGACCACCCCGATCCCACTCCCACCTTGGGCACCACAATCTGCGTCAACATTCACTTTCCAGAAATTGTCAGTTGGTTTTTGCCATGGAGCCATCTCTTTTACATGGCTTGACAAAGAGGGTTTCACCCAGCTATATCGAATTTCTTGGAAGAGCTTCAAAGTCATTTCAAGACAAATCTGAGGTGGAGTACAAACCTGCTGATAGAAAATGAGATTTCTCTTCTTCCAAATGACCCATAGCAAAACAGCAAAAAGAACATGATAGTCAGGATCTGCCACCTTTGCAATTTGTTCAAACGAAGCTCTCAAGAGTCGATCTCTGTCATCAATGTTAAACTCCAACCTAAGCGGTGAAATTTGCCACAAAAAGAAAACTCAAGAACAGTCTCTAAGACAGTGTTCAATCAATTTCACCTCTTCTCCGCAACGTCGGCATATCACTTCACAGTCTATATGTCTTCTTCGAAGTTCAGCTGCCACTGGTAAAATGCCTCTTAACACATCTCCACAAAAAATGTCGGATTTTTGGTAATACTTTCAATTCTGATATCCATCTCTAAATTTGAAGATTCCCTGCTGACGATTCGGGATTGGCCTGCTGATCTTTTGTTATAATCTTTAATGTAACTTAAACTTGGAAAATGTTTCATAAAAGAAAAGGACGGAGTTTCAAAGTTTTATTAGAAGTTAAAGCCTCCGCCATTTTTATTTATTTATTTGAAGTGAAGCCTCCAACAATCTAGTTTGTAAGTTAAAACCTTAATCTCATGATATATGAGCCTCGAGTTGACCATCAATCCCTTTAATTAATCAAATAAAATAATATTCGTGAAAATGAAAAAAAAAAAAAAGTATTCGAGCTATAATCTAGTAAAATATTTTGGAGAATCATTGCAAATCTCAATTTCTATTTGATCTCATATCTCGTGGGGTGTATTAAATTATGCCAACTTGTTTCTTTTGAGGAAGATGTCTCCATTAAGCCTTAACAAGCTATTATTAGTTTATTGAAAGAGGAGTTGGAAGCAATAAACAACATTTCTCTTTATGTACTTGCTCCATTACACTTTTATTGTTTCTACCCTAGTTTTTAAATAAAATTCAAAAGTTACTATACTTCCCGTTTGAAATATTTATTCTCATGAGAATTATTAATCTAAAGTTTGAATGATCAATATGAATTTCAAAAGATGAGTTCTATTGATTTAAGATTTGAAATATCTAACTAAAACTACCGATTTAAGGTAATTTAACCGTGTTAAAATTCATCCAACAGAAAGTTTGATGATTTTTCTTTGTTTTATAAAAAAAGCCTTCGGGAATAGTAAAAGTAAACACATGCATAAAAAAGGTAAAAATTAGTATGATATTTAACTTAAATTTTTAGTTTTAAAAATAACAAAATATGAAGGATAAATCAAATAAGACATATTACCCTACAAAATGAAGCAAGTTCATATAAAATTGTATTCAGCCTCGAATTTTATGAAATTATTTTACAAGTCATATTTCGTTGACAAATCATAATCCAATCCTCCCTAGTAAATGGGTGGTCTCCTGTGAAACGGTCTAACGGGTCATTTTCGTTAGACGGGTCATAATCCGACCCGTTTTCCTAGGTTCATATCTGGTGACACTTCAGTTCATAGTATGTGACACTTCAGTTTATGATTGGTGATACTTAGTTTCATCTCTCGTGACACTGGACTTCACACAATAGTTAAAGATATTACTAAAAAATATTTCATATCTGGTGACACTTTCAGTTCATAATATCTGACACTTCAGTTCATCATTGGTGATACCTAACTTCATATTCGGTGACACTTCATTGTTATTTGCTTCAATAATTCAACGTGATAGTTCGTTGTACATGCTTGTTATGTTAGTGATACTTCATGTTACAATTGATAGGACTTCACACAATAGTTAAAGATATTACTAAAAAAATATTAAAATTTATTAAGGCTTATGCGGCTTCATATCCGGTGACACTTCAGTTCATAATATGTGACACTTCCGTTTATGATTGGTGATACTTAGCTTCATCTCTGGTGACACTTCATTGTGACCCGGATCCGAGTCGGATCTTAATATCCGTCTAACGGTTTATGACCCGTTAGACGGTCTAACACAAGTATTTGTCCTAGTAAATAAGTGAGTCAATTTAAAGATCGAGTATTAATATTTTTCCAACAAAAGTATTATGTTCCCCTTGAATTATATTTTTGCTTGAAAAAAAAACACTACTTATTCCCTAAAAAGTGCATTTCTACTCGATAATCTCTGAGTTAAACTCGAAACTATTTTTTCTTTGAAAAGTATTAATTATTTTCCCAAAATTAACGAAGTATCATTTTTTTGTCGATATAATTAAGAATTGCTTTCCATAAAAATACTTAATTTTCTTTTTAAACATAATTTTTCTGAGAGATCCATCTCACGAAACGGAATTCATGAAATGGTCTTATAAGAAAAAATATCCTACCTATTAACAACATAATCAATAGAAAGTGGGAAAATAGGATATATATATATATAGATAGATAGATAGATAGATAGATAGATAGATAGATATGGTGCATCATTTAAGTTAGGTAAGATATTAGATTAAATTGCACAATTAATTAAGAAATATAAGTTGATGTTTCCTTGCTTCATTCAAGTTGAGCAATGCGCATGTAAGATCCTTGACCAAATCATCTATTACAAATTAACTTTAAGTATTACTAAAGAATAAAACTTTAAGATTTTAAATGCCTGTCCTTGTCAATAATTTATTGTTAATCATAGTTAAATATTCTTTCATAATCATTATATTGGGCTTTGAATGAATTAAACAACTCCAATTGGTAATGACATAATTTAATTGAAGAGAGTACTGGCCACTGGCCAGTTGGTCTTCCATAAACAATTAATTGCCAAAAAAAAAAAAAAAACTTTCATCCTAGCAATTTCAACATAATTTTTGAAACGTTGCAAATTGCAATAATGACACTACCTTTTAATTTGTTGTAACCAACACCCCTAAATTTATCCGGTGATTGAAAATCCGATGTGATTTTTTTTTCTTCACGTGTACATCAAATCCAACGAACTTAAACGGTTTGAAATATGAATGACACGTCAATGTTATTGAAAAAATAGTTCAAAAAAAAAAAAATACTCTTATGTTGGAATTCGATCGGTAGCATGTTAACATATTCATTTTCTCAAGGTCGTCCCCGTCTTGCCAACAACATCGACAAATCATTCGTATTCTAAATCGTTTAAGAGTTCTTGTGTACGTGTAAAAAAAAATCAACATTAAATTTTTAATCGCCGAAAAGATTAAGGGATTTTAAATTTACTACAAATCAAAAGATAGTATCATTATCACAACATTTTAAAAACACTGTTAAAATTTGTGAAATGTTTTTTGTATAATTATTAATTAACCCAAAAAGAATAGCAAATTAATTGTCATTTAACACATTTTCACACTCTCTCAATTTTAATAATATCTTAAAGCAAATGTGCATTTTTTTATGAAAATATATCTTAATTCAGTATCTTGAGACAATCAGTTAATTATCCTTTAAGCATGTCTCCTATTTTCTGAAATATTAAAAATAAATTATGATTATGTGTAGTGTTTATTATTTTCCATCGCTCGTGAGTGTGTTAATGTTACATTCAAATATATATAGATATATTATTAGCGAACGTTACGATGTGTATAAATCATTGTCATTAAACAACGAGTATTAAAGTAGGAATGAGTTGTAAGTTTGCAATAAAATAATCCAACTAATCGAACATCCCAAATGAACGAGTTCTAAGATTTATGATCATAAGTCTTATGTACTTATTCAATTAATTTTAAATTTACGTTATCCTAAAATCATTTACTTAATATTTTGTATTAATGGCTTGTAGTAAAAAATGAAATAGTAATATGTTTTTTCTATAAATGTGGAAAAAGTTGTTATAATTTTTTATTGTCATTCTCTTTTAGGAACTTTAACATTTTTTTTAATCTTTAATATAAGGCTGGATATATTTTTTTTAAGTAAAATGAAGCCGAGTTAACACCCTTTTAACGGGTTCATATTGTTAAAAATAAGTTGTTATAAAAATTGTTAGAAAAATATTTTGTTATTCTCTTTAATTTTAACAACTTTAACATTTTTTTCTTAATCTTGAATAAAAGGTTGATTTTTTTTTTTATCCTTTTTTTTGCAAATAGGCCATCTTTGCCCAAAATAAATAAATATTATCCTTCAAATTATTTAAGCAAATCTCATCAAACTCAATAGAAGACAAAGAAAGATAAAGTACATATATCAAAATTTGACTTGATTATAAATTTATAATTCATTTTAGTTGATTAAAAAGAAAGTAAAAACTCAAATTTGTTTTTTTTACAGGTTTGTTGAGTTATTGTTGATGTAAAGTTTAGTTGTAATACTACTTTCAAAAATAGTTGAATGGTGTATATCTTGTGATTGTGATAATGAAAAGTAATAAAACCCTTTTACTTATCTTTCATAAATGGGATTGCTTTATGTGCAAAAATAATGGTATTAATGGAAATTGAGCTGGAGTTTGTTGACCCACTCTCTTTGTGTGGAGTTCTGCTGCATATCTAACAATTCTCTTTTTTTTTTTTTGAAACCATATCTAACAATTTTCTTTATTCAAGAATTAATTTCATTAATTTTAGCATTTTATTTGTAACGATCTAAGTCCGAACTGATGTCCCCACAAATTAACACACGAGTTTTTATAATATTTAATTTATAATGACCCGATTTTTAAACTGACGACTGTCTCCATAAATCAACACAAGTTTTTCTAACATGCTTTGTTCTCACCTGCACACAAAAGTCTTTTCAGCGTGTTTTGTTCATGTCTTCACTTGCACGCTTCCTTCCACAAATCAATACAAGTCTTTCAAACGTGATTTGTCCTCACTCGCACATAAAAGTCTTTTCCAGCATGCTTTGACGGTATCTTCACTTGCACACTCCCTGAGAAAGGTGTTACTCATCCCACCATTACCCAGGTCAAGTGCACTTAATTTTGAAATTCTGGTGTAATAAACACCAAAAAATAAGATGCATCTTGTGGTATGACCAACATCTATAAAATCATTTAACTTATACCTGTCTATACAATCTCATTCTTATAGTCTCAAAAATTCTCTCTCTCGTGTGGATTTTATTTATTTACCTCTTTATTTTGAAAGTCCGACAGATACCGTTCCTTTATAGTATTCGTGCACCGACAATTACTCCATACTTCAACTCCAAACATTAAATTATTAAGTTCATGTTATTTGTTTCACTAATATAAGTTATGCTATTTTTATAAAAAAACACATACACGTTAGCTTTGGCATTGAAAATATTCGTTGACTATTCCTATTTTATCCTTGCTATTATGTCACTAAAATAAATATTGAAACTAGCATTCATTCAGAAAGGGTCTTAAGTAAAATGAATAGACTATATATTCAATGCCTTTAGAAAGGAAATATAGCCTCTATTTGGGACGAACAACAAATAAAACATGCATCTTAATTTCTTTCTTTCTTTTTTAAACCAAAACGAAAACACCTTATATTAAAGATAGGAATAACAACTCGTTGTGTCGAAAATGTCAAACCTGTTTGATCCGACAATCAGAATTATAAATTTTATGAACTACTCATTCCGTTTTTAAATAAATGTCCTTCTACCTTTTTAATTTTGTTTTCAAAAAATGTCATTCTATAAATTCGAGATAAAAAATTCATATTTTTCACATTTGTTCTCAATTAATGCATTTATACATCTATATTTAACTCATTTAATGTGTTCACACAAGAATATATTAGGTAACTCAATTAATTTATTAATCTGTATACATACATCTAAAATAACACTTCATTGAAAATGAAAATATAATTATTGACATTACGACGAACATATCTATCTCTCTTATTAAAAATTTATCATCATCTTAATTGGAATTAGTATCATGAAGCCATGGAGGATTGGAGGGAGATAGTATAATTTTAATTTTCTTTTTTTACTTTTATGATTATAATATTGATAATTTACAAGCAAATGTAGCTAATTTCAATTAACCTTTTTTCTTAATGAAAGTATTTATCCTCTTTTGTCACTATGCGAATGCATAATATACATTTCATCCTCTCCACAAAATATAAACCATTATTCTTTGCTTGTCCCAACTCCTCTCAAGGTAAGCCAACTTTTTTTAATAAAATGTGCACCAAATTTAATATAATTTCAATTTTCAAAAGAAATAAATTTAATTTCTTAACATATCTAAAAAGAGGAAGGTGGCGATATTTTAAGGATCGAGAAAGTATCCAAGTATTTGTGTATATCCATATGCAAAAACAAGACCTTTTTTTTTTTTTTTTTTTTTTGAGAATAAAAAACAAGACTTATCTATAAATGATTATTTATATTTTTGTGATATTAAGGCGGTGCAAATTAACCGCGCATTAACAAAATAATTGGCCCAATTAATTCGATAATTCTAAAATTAAAAACGTAGTTGACACGTGTGAGGATGCAAGTAGCAGTGACGGATTACAACCCACGGACAGAGGAGAGAGAAACATTCATAGTTTTTGGGGCCCACCTTTAATTATTAATTTTCCCAAACTCGAAAAAAGACACTTTTCTTTTAATTTTATTTTTTAATTTTCTCCCTTCTTCTCTGCTTCACGCCGTTATCAACGTCATTTCCTGGTTCCAATTATATCCCCTGCGGTTCTTTCCCTCCGGTTGTCTGCAGTCTCCCTTTTTCTATTTTGGTTTAATTAGAATAGTACCACGCTCCCTTGTTTGAGATAATTTTATATGAACTTGGGTTATATATTATTATTAAGTTATTATATTCTTTTAAAAGTTAAGTTGAAATTAAAAATTATCGTTTTTACAAATGTAATGCATTCGGTCCTCATGAGTATGAAAAAAAAAGATTATGTGGAGAGTCAAATTTTGATATGGTTGAAGTATTTATTATAAATTAAACAATAAAGGTGACTAATTAATTTGATTTTAGATTTTGTAAACATAAAAAAGGATAGGTATGTTATCGTTACTTTATATGTAATACTTTCTCCATTCCACTTTGATAGATTTGTTTTTCTTTTTAATATGTTCGATATATAAATATGTTTCTATATATATTTAACTAACTTACTAATATATATTCCTATTTAATATGTTTACATTAGACATTAATTTAATATCAAAGAATTAAATAAGAACAAATTAGAAAGTTTCTTGATTAATTATCTTTCACAATCCTTTTCTTAATTCATGTAAAAAACTTCAATCAACCTATAAAAAATGGGATGGAGAGAGTAATTATTCTTCAAATACTTGCATGCTATTAAAAAAAAGAAGAAGAGGATTTCGCTTCATTTGATATGACAACAATTCATAAAATATGAATTCCATATTATGTTATAATTATAAGAATATTGGACTATATTACGTGTGTTTATGTTACTACCAAAAAAATCTTACACAATCAGAAAATAATCCACAGCATAATGTTAATTAATGAAATAAATGCTTAAATCAAAATAAAAATCTCATGTATTTTCCAATTTTGTAGAATCAAATTATGACATGAAATGAAATCATGATATCCTCTGAAATAATTGCGATTCAATAATTCGTCACTGAAAAATCCGACAAAAAAATAAAAGGCGAGGGACATAACTGCACCCCACAAACCACCATCCAACTAAAACGACAAACTAACGGAAGCACCAAACGGCGTTAACCCAATAATAGATAGATAAATAAATAAATAGGCCCCACACGCGACCCGCTCTATTCCAACCCTAAAAAAGCTAATCAAACCCGGCGGCCCGTTTCTCCTATATTATTATTTTTTTATCAATTAATATTATTGTTATTTCCCTTGTTTCTCTCTCTTCATTGATTTTCTCTCTCCTCTTTGATTTGTTCACGCGTCCCAGGGAAGGTCGGTTTGAAGCCTCCCCTTCTTCTCATTTCTCTCTCTTCATTTCATTTCTATATATGTACACCGTTGTTGTCGAAAATTCTATGTATTAAAATCATAGATATTAACAATAGCATTAGAGCAGAAAAAACACAAGAAAAAGAAGGAAAGCCTCCCTCCTAATTGAGGAAGAGGAGTTGGTAAGGAAAAAAAAACACAAAAGCTTTAGAAAGAGGGCAACTTTCTCTCTCTTCTTAATTCCCATCTTCATCAAAATTTCTTCAAATTCGTGGGATATATTTTTCTTGGTTTCCCTCTTTCAATCAACGATCTTTCGAAGGGTTTCGTTTTTGCATGTTAGATTTCTTTTTTGAGGGGTAAAAAAAAATGGGAACGGAAATTCTGCAACCGCAAGACTTGTTGGCCCAGAGGTTCCACGTCGCTCCGCCGTCGTTCCACCGCCGGAAAAATTTCCCGGCGAATGGAAATCTGGCGAATTTGATCGTCAACCGTCGGCCGGGCCCGGTCCACAACAACTCGGGCCACAAGAAGACGTCTCCCAAGCCCGACAAGAAGAAATCGAACGACACAAAAAGAGTAACCCACGGCGGCGATGCACGGCGGAAGGAAGGCGGCGTTGGCCCGGCGATGGGCCAGGTTACGATTCTGCGGAGGGGTCAGTCTTTGGGCAACATCGCCGTGAAATTGAACGGCGGCGACGTTAGCTCCGCGACGTCTAAGTCTCCGAAGGCGAAGCCTGCGGCGGCCGACGACATGGCGGTGTTGGGCACCGGAAGAATCGGGCCCAACTCGCCGGTAATGGTGCCGAAGCAGATCCGGCTTTCGCCGCCTCCATTGACCGACACTTACGCCGGATCGGCGTTTTCGCTGTCGCCATCTCCTCGATCTCTACCTTTACCTTCCTTTTTCAACAAAAAGCAGCAAGATTTCGTCCCGATCAATCCTTTTGATGATCCTGCAACGAGGGATTTGCGCCGATTGCTTCGACTCGATTGATAAGAAGCTCCGTCGGAATTTCAAGATTGGGTTGCTTTTCTTTTCCGGGAGTGATATCGCCGGCGATCTCGAACTCCGGCCGTAGATTATTTTTTCAGAATACGGGCGTTGTCGAGATCGGTCCGAATTCAAGAAGCGAGAAGCGGTTTGATCATGAGTTGTGGATGGATTTAATCAAATCTCTAGGGTTTTCAGATTATCTCTACTTTTTCATTTTCTTTTTTATTGGGTTGGACTATAATCTTTAATATGTAATCTATTTATGTATGTATTTAGATATTATCAAGTGAGATTATGACTACTTGAAGAAGAATAAATAATTTATAGCTGAAATCTAGAGGGATATGTGCAGAAATGGGGTGTGTGTATTTGATAGAATTTGGGTAAAAATCTGTATTATTTAGTGTTCTATGCTATTGTTTTAGTTCAGTTTGTAATGCTTTTAGCTTCTTAATTCTTAATCAAATATATTAAAGTCTTTTTTTAGGTAATATACAAATCTTTTCCACTCATATCAGTCTCTCGTTCCATTTCAATTTGTGACGCCTCCGGCGGTGGAGGGCGGCGGCGGGGTGGTGGCGTCGTGTTCATTGATACTAGCAAGTAATTCCAAAACCCATTTAAATTATTATTTCAAAATTGAATCTTTAAAGAAATTAGTGAAAGATGCTTTTGAAAAAGGTGGAGAGAAGCAGAAATGGAGGAAGTGTCGGAAGAGTAGTAGGTGGTGGTGGTGGGGGGGGGGGGGGGGGGGGGCAGTTGCCACGTCAACGAATGAAGGGGAAGAAATGTCAATTTCAAATTTGTAGACCACAACTTTAATATTAGGGTAGGAGCCAAACATGACCTAATAATAAATGTGACACCGGCCTATTGCTTTGCGTGGCTGTTTCCTGCCTTGAGCGTGTTAAAAATATCAGTGTTTAAATTCAAGGGGCGTTTTTGTGTTCCTTGTTTGGGCCGTCATTTATTCCCTTTTTCTGGTTTTATGGCAACAAACAACGCAGGGAATCCATGCCATTATCTTAAACGTCTAACTAGCCAAATACTTACTTAGGTATTATTACTTTATTATTTCTTTCCTTACATTCTCATCTAATTTTCTCGTTTCATCATATTCTTTATTCTTATACTTTAATAAAATATGTATTTAGGTCATTACGATATTAAAATTTATTTGAATAGGTCTATATACTATTAGTTTAGTTCAGTTAATCTTTGTATATCTAAATTATAGGGGTTGATTACAATTTAATTTCTAATATTGTGACATTTGAACATAGATAACCCCTCGTTTTAATATTTACTTCTCAACTTTTGGATATTGTAATAAAAATAACCTAGTATTTTATTAATTACAAGAGTTAATGCCACATTCTATGCTAAAATTTTCACTATGTTTCAATTATATCTCAATCTATATGAAATTATAATTTAGATCCCAATCTTTTTTTTTCAATTATATATCATAACCTATTTTCGATAACATAATATATGTAATGTGGCTCGTTGGAAGCCCGCAAGCTCATGTGTTATTTTTGTAAATCAAAGGAAGTTATGTGGACTTGAAAAACAATAAGCTTCCGACGAGTCACGTCATATATTTATTGTCATAATTAGGTTATGGAATATAATTGAAAAAGGAAAGAAAAGGCTGGCATATAAATATAATTTTTGAAGGTTGTGATAAAATTAAAAGTTTGGAATATACTATGATATTAACCCTAATGGACAGTTGACCGGAAGAGAACTTCGATTCGCCCGGCCAGCAGCTCAGTAGGAGTAAGATAGGTAGAGCTGCTATTCTACAAAACAATTCTCAACATTTTTCATTTAATAAAAATATCATATCATTTTCCTTTTAACTTTGTTAAAACATCCAAATTGTGAAAAATAGGTTTAATCATAGTGAAAGATTAGACTGTTTAGAGAGAAATTGTGATTGGAAATAGATCGATGATTTGAGGCGGAAGTTTTCTGTATTGATTTGTTGTGTATTACAAAATACATTGAGAGATATATATAACACGAGTTTTTATGAATATTAGGAAACAATCTATCTAAATAGAGTCCTAATCTCTTGTGATTCAATCTCCAGGATTTTCGGAACTAATTCTTGACTTTCCTTGCTGACACTCCCCCTCAAGTTGAGTAGTGGGATCTCCAATATTCAACTTGACCAAGCTTTTTGAAAAATCCTTTGAGTTTACAGCTTTAGTTAAGATATCTGCAAGTTGGTCCTCGAATCGAACAAATGGAAACTCAACGATTCCGACTTCAATTTTCTCCTTAATGAAATGTCGATCTACATCCACATGCTTTGTTCGATCATGTTGTACTGGATTCTCGGATATGCTAATAGCGGCCTTGTTATCACAAAATAACTGGCACGGTTGTTTTGAATTAAATCCAATCTCGACGAGCAACTTTCGGAGCCATAAAACTTCAGTCAAACCGCTTTTAATGCCTCTGAACTCGGCTTCTGCACTGGACAAGGCTACCACTTTCTGCTTTTTGCTTCTCCAAGTAACAAGGTTTTCTTCCACAAATGTAAAGTACCCAGCAGTCGACCTTCTATCCACAGGATTACCTGCCCAATCCGCATCCGTATATCTGTGTACCTTGGAATGTCCATGTTTTTCAAACAGTAGCCCATAGCCGAAGGTACCCTTGAGATACCTCACAATTCTGAGCGCAGCCTCCATATGATCTGTTTGTGGTCTGTGCATGAACTGACTAACAACTCCCACATCATAAGCTATATCGGGTCTGGTGTGAGCCAAATAGATAAGCTTCCCTACTAACCGCTGATATTGTCCTTGATCGGCCGAATCTGCATCCTCCGTAAGTTGCAAACGATGGTTGACAGCAATAGGAGTATCAACTGGTTTGCAATCCAACATTCCCACCTCGGCTAACAGATCAAGTGTATATTTTTTCTGGCATACGAAGATTCCCCTTGTTGACCTTAAAACTTCAATCCCGAGAAAGTACTTAAGAGTACCTAAGTCTTTCATCTCAAATTCTCGGAACAGGCCTTTTTTCAATTCTTCAATTTCTTCCAAATCATTTCCAGTGATGATCATGTCGTCAACGTAGATGATTAGACATGTGACGAGACTTCCTCATTTTTTCAGGAAGAGTGTGTGATCGGAATTGCTTTGTCGGTATCCGCAGCTCTTCATAGCACTGGTAAATCTGCCAAACCAGGCCCTTGGAGACTGTTTGAGCCCATATAAAGTCTTCCGCAATCTACACACTTCGTTGTTCTGAAATTTTGCCTCAAAACCAGGAGGAACCTCCATATACACTTTCCGCTTTAACTCGTCATGAAGGAAGGCGTTAGTAACATCAAACTGGTGGAGAGGCCAATCTTGATCTGCTGCAATCGACAGAAGAACCCGAACGGTATTCATTTTTGCCACTGGTGAGAAGGTTTCCGAATAATCCACACCATAAATCTGGGTGTATCCTTTTGCAACCAATCTCGTCTTATATCTCTCAATAGACCCATCTGATTTTCTTTTGATAGTAAAAACCCATCTACATCCCACAGGTTTGTTATCTCGAGGTAAGCTGCATGCTTCCCATGTACTGTTTCTTTCCAAGGCATTCATCTCTTTTGCCATAGCATCTGTCCAATGCTTATATTGAAAAGCTTCTTGAGCTGTTCTCGGAAGGTGTTCATCTTCATATAGGCAGCCTGAAAAGCAATGGCACGTTGTGCGAGATTTCCCTGAGCAATATTCTCAACTGCATATTTGGATTTTTTTGTGATCCTTTCTGGGGAATACCGCTTTGGAGGAACACCTCTGTTACTTCGTGGCGGTAGTACATATCTGCCAGTAACTTGTTCTGTAATCTCTATTTCAGTGCTATTAGTAACCTCTGGTACTGTATCATCCTGGAGTAACTCTGTATTTTCTGGCACTTCGTGGTTAGTAACAAAGGAATCAACAGAAATAAAAGGCTCGTCATTTACCGGGGATATCGAGTCGAGGATAGTACCATTGTTCGGTTCACTGGGTGTCGGTGATTGTGACGCTGCTTCCAAGATCGGCTCGGTGGCTTGGTTAACTGTCCCTGTTGGAACTGTTCCTGAGCTGTTGAGATTTGGCACCGACACTGGCTCAAGCCAACTTAGTGGGTCAAGTTTAGAACTCTCTCCCTGACCACTAAGGTGGTGATGGTAAAAATATTCTGTCTCAAGAAAATCACAATTCATGGTAGTGTATAAACGACGAGATTTGGGATCGTAACATCTATAGCCTTTCTGTTGAATGCTATATCCCACAAAAACACATTTAACAGCACAAGGATCCAACTTAGTGCGTGCGTTTTTGGGTATATGAACAAACATAGAACAATCAAAGATGCGAGGTTTGAGGGTAAGAGGAACGGGAATTTGAGCAAGGTTAGACAGACACTGAAGAGGAGTTTGGAGTTAGAGGCTTTTTGTGGGTAACCGATTTAGGAGATACACAGCAGTAGAGATAGCTTCAGGCCAAAAATGGGGAGGCACTCGAGACTCAACGAGTAAGGCTCGAGTAACCTCAAGGAGAATCCGGTTCTTTCATTTAGCCACCCCATTTTGTTCAGGTGTATAAGGACAGGTGGTTTGGTGGATTAATCCGTTATCGGTGAAGAATTTGGTCATCGAAAGATTCACAAACTCTCCCCCGTTATCGGATCTCAAAATTTTGATTTTGGTTTGAAATTGGTGGTGAATCATGTTATAGAATTGGAAAAATTTGGAAAAAACATCAGATTTATGACGCAAAAAATACACCCAAGTCATACGAGTGTGATCATCAATAAACAATAAAAAATACTGAAAACCTTGTCCACCGACAACAGGCGCTGGAACCCAAATATCCGAATGAACTAAAGAAAACATAGTATCCACACGAGTGTTTGTTGGTTTAAAAGAATGTCTATAGCTCTTGGCCAAAACACAAGTCTGACAATACATATCGGCAGGAAAAAATAATTGAGGAAATAAAAGTTTGAGATAACCGACAGACGGGTGTCCAAGACGCCGGTGCCATAACCAAGCAGCTTGGGATTTAGTTCCGGTGGCCAGCAGCACCGTACCTTTGTGAGCAATCTCGTCGACATAGTACAATCCCCGACGCTTAGTGCCACGTCCAATGATCTCCCCCGTCCGGATATCCTGTAGAATGCAGAAGGAAGGATGCATCAGAACAGTACAATTTAGCTCCTTTGTAACATGACTAATAGATAACAGTTTGTGAGATAAATCTGGAACATAGAGACAATTGGACAACTTCAATGTAGGAGAAATAGAGATAGTGCCAGCTCCATGGATAGGGGTAATTTCCCCGCTAGCCGTGAAAACATGCGTTTTCGAGGACCGAGACTGAGTGCATAGATTTGAAGCATCAAAGGTTATTATGTCCGTTGCACCACAGTCAAAAATCCAAGCAGTAGTTTTGGTTTCACGGGTATTAACAACATTCACACCACCCACATTAATTAATGCATTTGATTTGTCATCACATGAGGCGGCACTAGTAAAACAATCTGCACTATTATCAAAAAGGAGGGGAGGGTCGGGTATAGAGGAACCCGACCCGGTACCTTCATAGTTAAATGAGTTCTCCTAATTGAAGTCGTTGCCACTTGAAACCCTAGCCGCTGTAGCCATTTTCGCCCCATCTTCACTGTTGCTGCTCCGACCATCGTCGCGACCAGCGTTGCCGCCCATCCGGTGGCCGGTGGCCTCTGAGTCACCGATGGCGGTGGCGACGCGGCCTCGAGTCTCCTTCTCCTTTGGGGGCTTATGGTTGTCCTCCCACCATTATGGGTAACCGACGAAGTGAAAGCACGTTTCCTTGGTGTGCTTCGACATCCCGCAGTGAGAGCACTTCAACTTGCTCTTGTCAATCTTTTCACGATTCGCGGAACCAGACCCTTTCGAGGGTCCTGAGTTTGAGAAATTTCCCGGCCTATATCCTTTCGCTGCTAGTCCGACGGCGTCACTGGCGCCTTGTATAATTAACCCACAGCCAATGTTTTGGTCAGAGGTTCCGTCCGCCGCCTCTGAGGTCCAGATTCCTCTGCGAGTAGCTCCTTGTCGGAGTAAGGCGTAGGCGGCCTCGACATTCGATAGGGGATCCATTTTAAGGATATCACGACGCTCCGGTTCAAATTTGTCACTCACTCCGGCGAGAAGCTGGAATAACCGGGTTTCAGATTGAATCCGGCGATATGTGTCAATACCTTTTTCACACTCCATGGGGTTTGGGTGACTTTCGTCGATTTCTGCCCAGAGACGCTGCAATGTGCTGTAAAAATGTTCAATCATTCCCTGACCTTGCTTGATACTGTTTGCTTGGACTGTTAATTCGAATATTTGTGCAGAATCCCTCTTTAAGCTATATGTGGTTGCTAACCCTTTCCATAATCCTTCTGCAGACTTGTACTGGACGTAATTGTTGGCCAGGGTCGGCTCCATGTTCTGTATCAACCATGAGATAACTGTGAGATCGTTCTGGTACCATTGATGGTAGGCGGGTTCAGTGGGTTTTGGGGGCGGAGGGTAGCCGGTGATGTGATTGAGGCACCCTCGTCCCCCAATGGCTAGATGCATCATCCTAGACCACAAGGAGTAATTGAATTCGTTCAATTTGATGTTTATTGTCACTGTTTGGTTTTGATTTGATTCTGAGTTTCTGGTTTCTGCTGTTGTTGGTGGATTGAGCTGTTTGAGAAGCGAGGCTAGTTGTTGTACCAGCAACTCTGCCCCAGGCAGAGATGGCTGGGCGCTCGGCGTGCCATCCTCGTTTTCGGCCATGGATCTGGTATATGATGAAGCTGAGACAATGATGATCCGTTAGGATCGATCACTGCTCTGATACCATGTGAAAAATAGGTTTAATCATAGTGAAAGATTAGACTGTTTAGTGAGAAATTGTGATTGGAAATAGATCGATGATTTGAGGCGGAAGTTTTCTGTATTGATTTGTTGTGTATTACAAAATACATTGAGAGATATATATAACACTAGTTTTTATGAATATTAGGAAACAATCTATCTAAATAGAGTCCTAATCTCTTGTGATTCAATCTCCAGGATTTTCGGAACTAATTCTTGACTTTCCTTGCTGACACAAATATTATAAATTAAATTATAACTATTAAAACGTTGAGTACTTGAGTTACTAGTGTTAAAATGCCAAACTATTGTGGATTAAATTATAATTAGTCATAATTAATTTTGTGTACAATGGTGTTATTTCAATCTAGAAAGTAATAATGAAATCAATTTATTTTATTAATTATGGGATCATCATTCTACCAACTAAATCACTCACCAAAGTTATGCAGAGTACACCATGCAGATAATATTCCATTCGATTTTTATGGAAAAATATTCTAGATATTTTTATGGTTATTAAATTAATTAAAAAAATATCCTTCAAAGTATATGTTATGATTTAGAAAATAAAAGAAACTTTAGAAGTACATCGAGATTATAATTTGAAATGATACTTGCAAACAGGGACGGAGGCACATAGACACTGGGGGCACTGGGCCCCCTCTGGAATTTTTAAAAAAATTATTAATATATTAGGAATATTAAATTTAGTATTATAAAAATCTATTTCCTACTCCAAATTGATATAATAGTAATAATGGATTTAATATTTAAAAAAATAGCTATTTTCTACCACCAATTCCTAATGTCTGGCTTGCATTTTATTAAAATTTTCTTCTTTTTAAATTTTATTTGTACTATTTTACTTATGATTTTTTTATAAAATGAATTGCTCCCTAGAAAATATTTCTGACTCCGCCACTGCTTGCAAATAAGTTCTAAAATGAAATTTGATATAAAGTAATCTAACTAGTTAAGTAAGTAGTTGAAACATGAGTGTTAGAAAACGCATATAACACTATAATAAATGAAATATTATTTTATAATAAATTGTGGAGACGAAGACAACTATTAGGCGTAACGCAAATAAATAATGAAGTGATTGAATAAGAAAGGGAACCTAGCTATTACGTCTTTTAAATTGTAATTAAATAAAAATGGAAGATTTTTGTATAATGACTTACCAAAATTCTTCTTAATAAATACAAAGAGTAGATCGACTTTTACTTTGAATAAACCAATTTGGTTGACTTGGTCTGCTTACTACGACTTTTGAGTGCCAAACTTCCAATATATTAATTAGTAGGCCTCCATCCCAATTATATAATCTTATTTCTATTTTGAGATGTTCTGAATATATAATCTCATTATTATACGTAGAGTTATTTTTAATAGAAATGTACAATTTGTACCCTTGTTAGGTTTTGAAAATTTAAAAAATTAAACATTTAAGTTTTTAAAAGTCATAAAGTTTAAATGTTATTTTTTTTTAATAAAAGAGAGAAACATTAATTACGCATTTAAATTGAATTTGATAAATTCTATTGATATTCATTGTATTTGCACTTCATGAAAATAAAAATAAAAATAAAAAATATTTTTTCTTCGTCTTCCATGCATGTATGGTTTTTGGTGCATAGTTTTTTTTAAGAAAAAGAATGAAATTTTGACGCAAAGTTTACAAAAATTTAAAATTGAATTTCATGAAAATTTTGTAGGATGTGAGTGTCCGTGTGATTTTTGGAGAAAAAACTTTTAAGTTTCAATAGTATAAAATCTTTTAGATTTGTAGATATTGTTAGTTTTGATTTATATCATTAATTGTTATTTTTTTTATTAAAAAAAATATATTAAAGTTGAGCTAAAATATAAATTTGATTCGGAATATAATGCAAGGAAGGTGTTATGAATTCAGGCGTAGTGGTGGAGAACTGTGAAGCAGACGGCGGAATAGTCGTTGCCAAGGCGGAAATTGAAGGGGAAGAGGCAGAGGGCGGAGGGATGGTGGTTGAAAGGCAAGGATTTGGAGATGGAGGCTAAAGACTCGATCTAATTTAGGGTTGTCAGAGTTGATCAATTTGGGGAAGATCTGTTTTGTTAGTGGATATGGTTTGTGTAGAATCCAGATAAGCATGCTTGAAAGCAACAACTATGCTAACTTTCATGAATCCAGATACAAGTGAGAGATTTGCAGTAACAGTTCTACTCTTCCACATCTTGACTCACTGGATTGATCTTTGGTTATTTATCGTCTGATTTTTAATAAGTGGCATTACTTAATTAGACACTGATTCAAGAACTGGAAAAGGAAATATATAGCCTTTCATGTTAAAATTTAAGTGTTCTTCTGTATTGCTTTCGTTTGTCAGGAAAATCACCATGCTGTAAAGTCACACCTGAATACAATACTGTTTATTGTTTCTACGTTTAATATTATAATGAGCTGTTGTCATTATTTCATAACTAAAAAACAAACCTCAATAATCCGCCTATTCATCCAAGGACATCAAAGCCATGAAAATAATCAAACAAGAGCAGAGTTTGACTACAATAAGTTTTTGGGAATAAGTTTCTTAACCTTACCATAAAGAATGTCGTCTTTACCTTCCACTTGAAGATGTTCAATTAACATGGAGAATGTAGTTGCATCCAACGTGAATCCCCTTCTCTCCATTTCTTCTAGAAGTGGAATTGCATCGTCGATCTTGTTCGTTTTCAGAAGACCCTAAACAAAAACATTGTAGGTCACACTATTAGGCAAGCAACCGTCGTTCACCATCTGTATCAGCAAATCCTCAGCCTCCTCTGTTTTCCCTTCTCGGCAAAGTGCACGAATTAGGATGGTTAATGTCACGACGGTGGGCTGCAGACCTTTGGACCGGAGTTCATTGAAAAGATCTTTTGCTGTGTCGAGTTTTTTAACACTGCACAATCCTCCAATGAGGATACTATATGTTATTATGCCGGGAATAACACCTTCATCTTCCATCATATGCAAGTAGGAAAATGCTTTAGTAATACGATGAGCTTCACACAAGCCATACAACAGGATATTGTAAGTCATCAAATTGGGAGATATACGTCGAGCTTGCATCTGTCTGAAGAGCTTCAAGCCATCATCGTATCTACCTTCACGAAGTAAGCCTTGAAGCAATGTGTTGTAAGAAACAACCGTATGCTCTAACCCTTTGCTAGGAATTTCAGAAAAAAGACACAAAGCTTCATCCACTTGTCCCTTTTTGCAATATCCGTTCATCAAGCTATTATAGCTAACAATATCAGCCTTCACCCCCAAATCCATAGCTAGATCGAAAATTTTTATGGCTTCATCCATTTCTCCTCGCAAACAACAGTCATCCATCAATGCATTGTAAGTGATAATATTGGGTTGAATATCTATTTGCTTCATAATTTCCAAAATACGCACAGCTGCTTCCACCCATCCTTCTTTGCAATAAGCATCCACCAAATGTTACAGGTAATAAGATCTGGATACACCTTATCCTCATGAGCCACCATCTTATCTAACAAGTCTTCCACCTCCTTCCATCTACTCAAACTGCATAAACCTTTAATCATTGAACTATACATCTCAACATTAGGTGATATGCCTTTATCATCCAAAGTAGAGAAAAGTTGGAGAGCATAGTCAACCATTCGATCCTTACAGAGACCATCAATGTTACACATCGTTTCTGCAGCAATCTTATTTTATTTTATATTTATAATTATCTCTATTTCTTTAGTTTAATTAAGTTATTTATGTTAAGTTAATTAGGTTAGAATAGAGTAATGGGCCGGGCTTTTGTTTATGGAGCCCTAGTCTTTTATTATTTAAGTACTAGGTTTGGAGTCATTTAGGGCATCAAAGGATCATTAGACTAAGGGAGCCGTTTGGCTTTGGCAGGAAGTTTCTTCCTGATCGGCACTTTGCGCTTGGGCAGGCTTCGGCCTGAGGCGGTTTTGATTTCTGCGTTTCATTCTATTTCAGTTTATTTAATTTCTCTCGAGTAATTTCACCTTTAACTCTATCAAATTGGTCCGATCTGCCGGATTTGAAAGATGGAGAAGACGATAGAGAAAGGTGATGATCCAACTTTGATAGAGACACGTCTGGACAAGATAAAAAAGGGCCTTGAGTCAGTACGAGATAAGTTTACCCAAATGAAACACCAATTCGAGAAATCCGAGAAATCCATAGATCGTATCATACAACTCCTTCTCGAGAAAGGATTGGTTCTTCCTGATAATGTAGGTACAACGTTCTCTGTTGTTCTAGCCAATGAGGCTCGTATTAAAACAGGCCTTGCAGCCAGCCAGACTCACGCCAAAACAGCCCCTGCAGCCTTGACTCCTCTTGAGTCAGTACCTGCTCCTTCCTCTGCGCTCATCCCAATAGCGACATCAGCACCTCTAAGGGATGATGCTACCGAGGCAAATGCTTTGAAGAGAGCTGGGGTTAAACATGCTAGAGCTCCAAAGGTTGCGGCCACTTTAAAGAGGGCTGAGGTTAAACATGGTAGAGTTTTTGAGGTTGCGGCTGCACCAGATTTTATGGTGCAGATTCATGCTTTGGAGAAGGATTCAATGAATCGTAAGGAGTTTGCCTATTACAGACACCTGCTTGCCAGTTTCCTTTTATTATTTGTACCGTCTGGCCTTCTTCAATTGTCAGTTTTGGGACTGCAACATCGTGTTGTCTACTTGAGGTGGAGAGTCGGAATTTTTTTAGCTAGCAAGATAATGCGTCAAATTTGGGACATCTTTTGAAGTCAAATTCCAGCCTTGAGGACAAGGCTGTTTTGAACGAGGGGAGAATTGTTACACATCGTTTCTGCAGCAATCTTATTTTATTTTATATTTATAATTATCTCTATTTCCTTAGTTTAATTAAGTTATTTAGCTTTAGTACCTGGTAACACTTGGTGGTTAGATTCTGGTGCTACCACTCATATAAGTGTTTCAATGCAGGGTTGCCTGAGCTGCCGAAAGCCAATTGATGGTGAAAGATACATCTATGTGGGAGATGGCAAGTCGGTGGAAGTGGAGGCAATAGGGCATTTTAGATTGTTATTAAGAACTGGTTTCTTTTTGGATTTGAAAGACACTTTTATTGTACCGTCTTTTAGACGGAATTTGGTTTCTATTTCCTTATTGGACAAATTTGGTTTTTCTTGTTCATTTGGGAATTGTCAGTTCAGTCTTTCTTTAAATTTCCAATGTGGTTGGTACTGGTTCATTAAGTGCTTATGTCAATCTCTATGTGCTCGATATTATTACTTCCTATAATGAATCCTTGCATATTGAATCTAGAGGTACTAAGCGAAAATTAAATAATGAAAATTCAGCAAATTTATGGCATAAGCGTTTGAGTCATATCTCAAAAACCAGAATTGAGAGGCTTGTGTCAGATAGTATTTTAGATACACTTGATTTTTCGGATCTGAATGTTTGTATTGAGTGTATTAAAGGAAAACAGACCAAAATAAAGAGATTAGGTGCCAACAGAACTACAGACGTCTTACAATTGATATATACGGATATTTGTGGGCCATTCCCTATGGCTTATTGGAATGGTCAACTTTATTTTGTATCATTTATAGACGATTACTCACGATTTGGGTACCTATATCTAATTTATGAGAAATCTGAGGCCCTGGACAAGTTCAAAATTTTTAAGGCTGAAGTTGAGAATCAACTCAATAAAAGAATTAAAGTTGTACGATCTGACCATGGTGGTGAGTACTATGGTAGATCTGATGGCTCAGGCGAACAACGTCCAGGTCCTTTTGCTATCTTCCTAGAGGAATGTGGAATCGTCCCACAGTACACGATGCCGGGAATGCCTAGCATGAATGGTGTTTCTGAAAGATGAAACCGAACTCTAAAGGATATGGTTAGGAATATGATTAGTCATTCATCCTTACCAATATCACTCTGGGGAGAAGCATTGAAAACTGCAGCTTATATTCTCAATAGAGTACCAACTAAAGCAGATGCAAAAACACCTTTTGAGCTTTGGAACGGGCGAAAGCCTAGTCTGAAGCACTTTCATATTTGGGGATGTCCAGCTGAGGCTAGGCCTTATAGGCCAAATGAAAAGAAACTGGACCCCAAAACAGTAAGCAGCTACTTTATTGGTTATTCAGAAAAATCAAAGGGTTTCAAGTTTTATGATCCCACTAGAAAAATAATTTTTGAGATGGGAAATGCAGTATTCTTTGAGGATGTTGAGTTTGGGGGGAGAAATAAGGTTAGAGATATTACTTTTGAGGAGGTGTCAGTCTCGACTCCTACTACTACTTCTGACGATTTTCAGGCTTCGATTCCTGTGATTAGTCGAGAAGTAGATTTGGAACCTCAACAAGATAATATTGAAAATCTTCCCACTCAGGATAATACAATAATTCAAGAATAACAACCTCAACAACCTCATGAACTAATGCCATTAAGAAGGTCCACGAGAGATAGGAGAAATGCTATTCCGGATGATTATGAAGTATATCTCCTAGAAAGTGAGGAAAATAGTGGAATGATGGAAAATGATCCTATCAACTTCCATCAAGCCATGAATGATCCAAACTCTCAAAGGTGGATTGATGCCATGAATGAAGAGTACAAGTCAATGCAAGACAATCAAGTTTGGGATCTTGTCCCATTATCTGCATGTGCGAAACCTATTGGTTGTAAATGGATTTTTAAAACCAAAAGGGATTCGAAAGGTAATGTGGAAAGATATAAGGCTTGTCTTGTGGCTAAAGGCTTTACTCAAAGAGAAGGCATTGATTTTAAAGAGACTTTCTCTCCGGTTTCTTCGAAAGACTCTTTTAGAATTATTATGGCGTTAGTTGCACATTTTGATCTTGAGTTGCATCAGATGGATATAAAAACATCGTTTCTCAATGGTGACATTGATGAGACGATTTATATGGTGCAACCAGAAAACTTTGTGTCCGGAGATCCAAAGTCTATGGTTTGCAAATTAAAGAAATCTATCTATGGGCTCAAGCAGGCTTCTCGTCAGTGGAACCACGAGTTTCATCAAGTAGTAGTCTCGTTTGGTTTTGAGACTAATGCTGCTGATGATTGTGTGTATCACAAGTTCAATGGGAGTAAGTGTATTTTTCTGGTTTTGTATGTGGATGACATTCTGCTTGCCACCAATGACTCTGTCATGCTGCACGATACCAAGAAATTTATATTAAAGAATTTTGAGATGAAAGATCTTGGGGAAGCTTCTTTTGTATTAGGAATCCAGATACATCGAGATCGTTCTAGGGGTATTCTTAGATTATCACAAAAGACGCATATTGAGAAAGTGTTGCAAAGATTTGGCATGCAAAACTGCAAACCATGTGATACCCCTATAGCTAAAGGAGACAAGTTCAGTCTCGATCAGTGCCCAAAAGGTGATCTGGAAATTAAGGAAATGCAGAAGATTCCTTATGCCTCGGCTGTTGGGAGTCTAATGTATGCTCAAGTATCCACAAGACCTGACATAGTTTTTATTGTTGGAATGTTGGGTAGATATTTAAGTAATCCTGGTATGGATCATTCGAAAGCAGCCAAATGAGTTATGAGGTACTTACAGAGAACAAAGGATTACATGCTCACATACAGAAAATCAGATCATTTGGAGATCATCGGGTATTCTGATTCTGATTTTGCTGGATGCCAAGATAGTAGGAGATCCACTTCATGCTACATTTTCTTATTGGCTGGGGGAGCCATTTCTTGGAGAAGTGCTAAGCAGACACTTATAGCATCTTCTACCATGGCAGTTGAATTTGTAGCATGTTTTGAGGCATCCAATCATGGAATATGGCTGCGAAATTTTGTCACTAGGCTGCGCATTTTTGAGAATGTAGAAAGACCACTAAAATTGTATTGTGACAATAACTCAGTAGTGATGTATTCCAATAACAACATGAGCTCTAGTAAGTCAAAGCATATTGACATTAAGTTCCTAGTTGTGAAGGAGAGAGTACAGAGTGGACATATTATTATAGAGCATATAGGGACAGACTCAATGGTTGCGGATCCGCTTACTAAGGGATTAACACCCAAGGTCTTTCATGAGCATACTGCTCATATGGGTGTGATTTTGTTTTAGTATGCATTGGTTATGTGGGAGTCTGTACTGTTTGATAACTCTATAATATGATTTGGACACGTTTTGTGTTTTATGGATAAATCTGTACAGATATAAAGTATTTAGTTATTTGGTTTATTATACTCTGTTATTTTAATTATGTTTGATCTCACTATGGAATAAAGTGGACCAGTTGGAAATAGGCATGATAGATCACATAACATGTAATTTCCATGCTACACATCCATGATTGATCTATATCATTTGGTTGTATCGGTATATGTGATTACTGATGGGTCTATTCACGCTTAAATTGATGACGGCCTCTTTAGTCCTATGCTTGTATAATCAATGGACGAGATTGTTTGGGATACCCTTAAAGTGACAGCACAGTTTGAGCTCATAAGGTATTACGCATTTCTTTGGTAATATATATAGTCCATGTGGGAGATTGTTGGAATATTTTTTATGTGGACTAATATATATTAATTAAATGTGTATAGCTGTCTTAAAGTGATCCAGTTAATGTGATCTAATAAGGTTATAATTATGGATTAAAGGGTATTATAATATTTTCATGGAATTTAATTGTATAGATACCATTAATAGATTTGTAATTTGTTGAGGGACCGAATTGCAAATCCCAGATAACTTATTATTATAAGTTAGGGTTATGGTCCCCAAACGACGGCAGACAGAAAAATAGAATCTGTATTCCTTCTACAGAATTCTCTACAGTAAACTTAAGGTGCCGATCATTTGGAAGATCCATATTACATCAAGAATTCGAGATTCAAGAACTATGGATTCAGGTACGCTTCCACTATAATATTGTATCTTGGTTTATCATCATAGAGTTTATGGATTTAGGGTGTGAATCTGGATTATTGCATGCCCTATGTGGTTTAATTTTCTAACAAAAAGGTCATCTTCTTCGCTCAATTTCATTCTTTTCTTTTTCTTATTTGTTCTATTTTTTATTATTAAATTAAATTAAAATTTTTAATGAGAGCAAATAAGTAATAGAGTGTAGTGCACAAAATAAATTTTGAAGTATAAAAAATGGGTGATGTGTAAAAAATAAAAAAATTATAGTGCAAATAGCAACTCTCATAGTCAAATTACATAACCCAACCTAATTATTGTTCTCTCTTTAACTTTATTAAACCCACTTAAAAAGTTCTAAATATTTACTTATTCTCAATTTAAATTCAACATAGTTATAATTTATAACGCATGATTTATTTTTGGATTAAATTTATTTAGACGAATGCTCTAATTACAATATTATACTAGTATTTCTCCTGTGTGATGCACAAATAATTATAATATTTTATATTTCTAATATTATGATTATTTTTAATTCTATATGTTGTGTAAGATTATTTTTAAATTCTATATATTGTGTTCAATTTTTAAAAATTAATAAAATGATATGCACATACATTAATTAATTAGATAAGAAGGTCAATTTTGTGTAGTTATGTCTAATAAAACAAAATTAAAATTTATGAATTAAATGAAAATCAAACGACATGATTTTTTAAATAGCAATATTTGTTCACGATTAAAGAACATTTGATTTCTATGAATATATGACATGCATAAAAAAATAATTATTTAATTATTTTAAATAATGAAATTAAAATATAAAATAATATATTATTACAAATTATGTTATACTTATTTGTTCGTCATCATCATCATCATCATCATTATTATTATACAAATGAAAATTATTTTTAGGTGGCAAACGTAGACTACTACAAATATGTACATAAAAAATAAAATAAAAAAATGTTACAAATCTCAAATTTCCAAGTAAAAAATAATAACTAAGATTGCAAAATTTTATTAAAAACAACGATTGTAATCTAAACTGTCGTGGAAAAAAGTTAAAAAAAGTAGAAAGTTCACAACAATAAATATCACTACTGTTGTCTATTAACTCAAAACTGTTGTCAATTGTGAAAAATCTGTTGTCAAGACAACGGTTTATACTAGAACCGTTGTCTATCACACGATTTTGCCTTAATATAGATATAGATATAGATATAGATAGATAGATAGATAGATAGATAGATAGATAGTATTAGGACTCAACTAATATTAAATGTAATTTTTTTAGTAGGGTACGGAAACAATGGTAAATTTATCAAGAATAATGTAGGTAATTTTGTTAACTAAATGTTAGAATGTAATTAAGATAAAATAGTAAGGACTTTATCAAAATTGTTATTAACTAATTATTTTATTTTTATAGTTATATATATATATATATATATGTTATTATAAGTTATATTTATGTGGGTCGGGCCTTTGGATAAAATTTTTGGCCCGTCACTAATTTTAATCACATTCAAATTTTAATTAGATTTAATTATACCATTTTATTAAACTCGCATCACCTCTTTTTTTTTAATCAGAAAACTCTCAGCTTAATAACCCAACATTAAAAAAAAACCAAATTTCCTAACCAAGAATATAAAATAAGATGTTTTTAATGAAGATATAAAACCTTAAAGAAATATAGGTCTTGTTTGTTTTTATTTTCAATATCAATTTTCAGTTTTCAGTATTTTTAGTTCAATTTACGAAGTGTATTGATTTTTGAAAAAAAATGTAATGATTTTGTTATGATGAATGATTTAATGTTTAAAGTTATATGTTTGTTTGATTATATTTTCAATTTGAAATGTGTGATTGAGATGAAAAGATAAATATTTGTGTGGTTATGATGAATTGATGAATATTTAATTAATGAATCCCACCGTAATGATTTATATATATAATTGAATTGGTTATATAGGATTAAAAAAAGTGAAAACTAAATTTAAAAATGGATAAAACAAATATGTTTTCCGGTGTTTTAAATGATAAAAAGTGGGAAATTTCCATTTGAAATGAAAACAAACAAGACATAATGTTTATGTGTAGAATAATCTTTTTTAATGAAATCCGTTTTTGGGTATCTAAACACCAAAATAAATTTCCTTGGTGTTGGGGATGTGAATTATCGTAATGTACGAAAATTTGTCTACATATTTTATGTTTAAAGTTTATTAATAGTTGAAATAAGTTGTAATAGTATTAGTATATAATAAGAAACAATTAAAACTTTATCAGATGATAATTTACTCATATAACATTATATTATTTTTGTAAAATATATTCATAAACATGTTTAGAATGTTTTTTATATTTTTTTAAACTGAATCAATTGGAGATTTATATACACTTATTGTGTATGAACATGTACCACATAGTAATGTTATTTTTTGATAGACAAAATTGATTACTTTTTTTTTGTTTTATAGATTTAATATATTGAATATATTTGAAGAAGTATATTAATTAGAATTAAAAAAAAAATCAATTTCAATTTTTCATTATTTTGCTTTAAATGAATTGGCCTCTTTTATCTTCTTTTTTTCATTAAAAGCTCGTGTTCCTTTATTTACACCGTGAGTAGTATTATAATTCAAAAAATTAAAAATTAAATGGTTGTCATTCAAAACGCCCGTTAATTACATAATAAGTCATTTCATATAATTTAATACAAAACTCATAACTAAAAATTGAACAATTTGAAATCAAATGTAATAAATAATAATCTTATATTCTTCTTTAATCTTTAGACTAAAAGTAATGATAAGTTTTCAAGAAAATTAAAATAAAATGAGATATGTTGTATAATACTATAATAGTTAGTATGTTCATCATAAATATTTAGGAAAATATTATATTTCAGACAATACTATGATATGTAGTATGCTCATCATAAACACTTGTTGAGATGTTGGAGACTTGGAGTTTCAAGAATTGTATTAGATTTAAAAATGTTGGAATTATATATTTATGTTTTTAATATTTGTTGGGACTTGAGATTATGCTTCTAATAATCTTGTATTTAATATTTGTTAGGATTTTAACATAATTTCTTTTTTTTTTTTATTGCATTTAAGTTTCATTGTTGATTTGTTGTATTGGTATTTGATTGTTATTAGAGATATTTGATGTCGTTACTATTACTAAATAAATCTTTAGTATACTGAAAACTTTCGGCATATTGTGAAATGTCAATACGGTACGATATATTGAAATGTTGGTACGGTAAAATATATCATAAGAAGGTATGGTAAATGTATGCATTACATGTCATATCGAACTTAAGGTATACCAGAAGGTAACGTATGACAATGCTATGATTTTTATCATACCGTAAATCAAGGTAAAATATAAGGTATGAAGGAAAAAGTAAGGTATATCGTACCTTGACACACATAGGAGTGTGCAAATGGTTGGTTTGGTGCAAAACCGAGCCAAACTAACAAAATTAAATAAAAAAATTCTTAAAAAAATTCAAGCAGAACCAACTAAAAAAATATATATAATCGAACCAAACCAAATCATAATTCTTTGGTTAGATTGGTTTGGTTTTCGATTTAACCGAATTTTCAATGATTATTTTTATTTTTTCGAAATAATTTTTATATCTAAACAAAACAACATGCACTCAATACATAACAAACGATATATTAAATAAGTAAATATTTTAAAAATTATAAAACTAGAAAACTGAAACTAAATATTAGAATTACTTATATTATTTAAGTATATTATGCCTTTTAAATTTATTAATTTAGGTATAATTAATATTAGAATTATAAATTATAAATATAATATATATATATATATATATTGATTGGTTCGGTTTTAATCAAAATATTTTTTACTTAACTTAAAACCGAACCAAACTATATTTTGGTTTTAATTTTCAAAACCAAACCAAAATTAAAGAAAAAAATGGTCAAACCAACCGAACCAAATGGCTCGGTTTAGTTCGGTTTTTTAGTTTTGGTTCGATTTTGCACATCCCTAGACACAACTAGCTCTAACCTTTGCCAATTTAGTAATTTTCTTTCATTTTTTAGCATTTATATATTATTCTCAGCAATATCTATACATATATTAAATCAAAATCGCAGGCGTAAATTTGTCATAAAAATAAATCAACTAAAACTTTGTTGAAAAAGAATTATTTGTTGGTGATGTATTTATGCACCTGTGTTCGAGTTCTCTTTGCATCAGCAGTACATACTAATTTTATACTTTTTAGATTTTTAAATAATTAAATATCACCAAAATATCCATTTTAAACTTTTTAGATTTTTAAATAATAAAATATCACCAAAACATTCATATATAACAGTTAACAACCATTCACATATTTAATTATTTAGATTTTCTAACTAAAAAATACCATCTATAACTTAATAAAAATACCCATCGAAAATATTTATATTTTTAATTTTTTTAATTATACAACTACACATATTCGTATATAACAACTAACAACCATTTACATAATTATTTAGATTTTCTAAATAAAAAATATCTCTAAAGCTTAATAAAAATGTCCATCGATAATATTTATATTTTTAATTTTTTTAATTACACAACTACTTACAGTTTTGAATTGATTTTATTATAACAATATCTAATTAATAAATAAAATACATGAATTGGCTAATTTAGTTCTAAATAACAAATTACTCTTCTTTCAAAGATACTATTATATTTTAATAACATATTGCTGAATATTATGCGATATGTTTTACTCTATTAACATTTGTGAAAAAATTGAGTATACTTTTAATAAAGATTTCACTAATGATTAGCAGGTTTGTATATTTTATGTAATCCTATAATATTATTAGTACTTTTGTGAAATATTACAAAATTTTATGAATCATTAATAAATTATTAATGAGTTTTTAAAAAAAATCATAAATTTGTTTTTAATAAAATATTTTATAAAAAAATGAGATTTCATTTGTCAATACAAAAAAAAGTATAGTTTTACAAAATACGAAATAAAAATTATTTTGATAAACGGGAATACATAATACCGTGGGAGTGAGAGTAACGACTAATTCTATATTCATGGTAATGTGATTCCTTCGGGAATGACCATTCCAAATTGAAAAAATTATAGCAACCATATGAATAGGAATGGACGTGGGAATGTGATTCCATTCCCATTCCATTCCATCATACCAACCATGCCCTTAAGGTGTAAACATTTATATTTTTAACTTTTTACATTTTGTTAAATAAAAAAAATCACCAAATCAGGAATAGATTACAATTAACAACCATTCACATCTTTAATTTTTCTAGATTTTCTAAAAAAAATCACCAAAACATAACAAAATGGTCATCGAAAATATTTGAATTTTCAATTTTTTTATTATTTCTAAAATTATTTTTGGCGTAATCAAATGACTTATTATATAATTAACGAACATTTTGAATGGCAACCGTTTTAATTTTTAATTTTTTAATTCCTTTTTTTTGAGCAATTTTTTTTAAATTCTAATACTACTCGTGGTGTAAAGTGTATATAATCTCCAATTGATTCAGTTTAAAAGCATAAATAAATCCTAAATGTGTTTAGAATATATTCAAAAAATTACAAATATAATGTTATACATGTAAACTATCATTTGATGAAGTTACTATTATTTCTTCTTATATATTAATACTATTACAAATTTACAACCAGCATTTAAACAATCATCAGAATTTAAACTTAAAATGTATATATTGATATTTTCCGTACATCGTACGGGAGATATACTAGTTATTGTTAAAATTGAAATCATGTAACCAAACTCAACAAGAAACAACAAAAGAATTAAAAAAATTGTAATTTTCAAAAGAATACAGAAAAAAAAAGGTAAACAATTCACCGAAGGATCGATTGCATTCCTTCATTGGGAAAATATCAACAGGCAAATGCCCGTTCAAAATTTGGCCCAATTGATTATTTGCTACAGAAAGTTTAAATTTAAAAAACCAATTATATAGATTTCATATCTAAAGTACTTAAATAAATTAACCTTTTTTTTTAATAAGTTCTTGAATTTAATTATGATCGAATAATAATTTTGTAACTGCAAAGGTTAAAAAATACTGTTACTCATTATAAATTATAATTTTTCTTCAAAGAATTTTGAAAAGCACTACAAATAATCTATATATATGAACTCTAGAAACTCTTATAGAAATTTCAAGAGTTCAAATTCAAATTTACTTCAACATGAAATGATATCGACTAGGTTAATATAGTTTATCCAAATTAAAATAGAAAACGTTAATCAGACAACATGGTCCAATACATCATTAAAATATTTTTAATTATTTTAGACAACTATTGTTACCAGTGTCGATTCGTTAGCAAACACTTAATTAAATGTTCTTTAAAGAAATGGGATGTTGATAATATCATTCATTGCTGACCCAATCCACCCATAGATTAAACTGCACACAAATTATAATTATAATTAAATTAATGCAACAAAATTATACTAACCAACTAATATAAAATTCGAAATGACTCGAATATCGAAAATGAAATTTCAAAGTCCCAAAACCTCCTCCCCTTTCCAATTGGACAATATAATGGCCTTATCCACATGTGACAAGTTGTTAATGTCATTAATGATTAATGAATTAATCATAGTGATTAGTACAAACACTATGATTGACTTATTCATATAGATTTTTAATTATCCTATGACGCAGGTGTTTAAAGTGGCACATATATTACCCTTATTGTAATTTCGTATTTCATTTTAATATTGCATAAAATATAGGGCAAAATGCAAGTACAATCCCCTTGTATTTCCCCGAAAATGCAAAAATAAAAAAAAAAAAAAAAAATCCACATATTTTATTAATAACCTAAAAATCCATGCATTTATGTTTAATTATGCACATTGTCCTAAAAAAACCTTAATTATTTAACATTTTTAATTTTTTATTGACTTGTCCATTTTACCCTTAAATTATATTCAATACGAATAGAAATATTTCTAATTGGTGAAGGCTAAAAATATATTTTCATATAGTAAAATTGGTCTAAAAAAATCTCATGTGGATTGGGCTAAAAATATATTTTCATATAGTAAAATTGGTCTTATATTCGCCAATCGACGAAAATGTTTTTTTTTTTTCATTTTTTTGAATACACGCTTGAGTGGATTATAATTTGCATTTTCCTCTAAAACGTATATTATTTATGCTATATTTTTCGATAAAATTATAACTATTATATACTATTCGTTTGAGTATTCTGCACTAATAAAATGGTCTTCAATTTTAATACAACAAAAATAAAAGTGCAAACTATAAATTATTTTACACCCCTCCATTTATTTTATTGCCACATTTTGCATTACGTGTTATAGATTGAGTGCGCAGTGTAAAATTAAATATGCATTGTTATGGGTATATATGTTTTTGCGTGCATGCCTATCTATATGATTATAAATTTATAATACGTACATAATTTTAAATTAAGATTGACACTCCGAGTTAAGTTGATAAATATAGTTTGCTTGACGTGTGTGTGTGTGTGTAAATATATTATTATTTTTTACCATATTTTAGAGAGGCACCACCAATTTGTAGTTCAATATGAATTCCCAAAAAAAATATAAAAAAAATAGTCCAACAAACTATCAAAACAAAGAAATTAATGTCGATTTGTTGGAGATTTTCCTAATTTGGCTAATTATGACTAATATACGCATATATATTTACATATTATATATTTCACACGGAATCATATCATCTATTGTCCTTTTTGTGTTGCATTCCGTATTACATAATAGATTTTTTTCTTCAATTTTAATTTCAATTTCTTGCGCTTTAATTTAATTTTAAACAGTTTTTAGGGTTCATCCTATACCTACCTAATTATGAATTGTTATAAGTATTCAGTAATTAATTTTTAAAACTAAGCATTTGTCTACAAAGTGAAGTTTTTCAAGTTCAAGTGATGTAACCCATGCAAATTTAAAATGCCCACATTGAATTAATAATCTTAATCCTATGTGCAGTTTGAAATTCGAATGACGATGCTTATTGATAACTTGTATACACTGTTAATTTTATAATAACAATAACAAAAATTTCCCTCCTTACATGGCTTAGTGGTGGAGTGGATATGTTTGTGATTATTGAATGTGGCTTAGTGGTATAGTGGTAAGTGGCTGAAAATTACATACTTCGAATTCCACATACGAATACTTTCTAGGTCAAGTACATCAATCATGGTTCCCGAACACTTAATATACAAAAATTTAAGTTACGTTTTACTTGTCTAGTGTAATTTGTCTCTCTCGAGTCGAAAATTTCTCGACCTGAAATCATTAATATACATCATATCTATTATATATCTTGAAGCATTGATCAGCCATTCTTCCGAAGAGTAAAAGCAAAACATACACAAAAACTCACTACTTGTTGCCTAAGCTGCCAACCTCTTACTTACAAGCAACTCCCACAAATTAAACACTATATATACACATCAATATATATCAAAATCACCAACAAAACAAACCATCAAACACTTCAACCCCCCCCCCCCCCCAAAAAAAAAAACTGCACGTACAACCATGTCAACCAAGCCAAGCAACACACCGCCGCCGCAGACGACGGCGCAAGCCACCCTCAGCGGCGTCGGCAACCTCATCAAGCTCCTCCCAACCGGCACCGTCTTCGTCTTCCAATTCCTCAACCCCGTCCTCACCAACAACGGCCAATGCCACGCCATCAACAAGTACCTAACCAGCTTCTTGATCGCCGCCTGCGGCGTCTCCTGCTGCTTCGCCTCCTTCACCGACAGCTACACGGACAGCGACGGCGTCGTGCATTACGCCGTCACAACGGCGAAGGGCCTCTGGCCCTCTTCCTCGACGGAAGACCTGTCGTCGTACAAACTCCGTTTTGTAGACTTCGTGCATGCGTTTTTCTCGTTGGTGGTGTTTGCCGTCGTATCGTTACTGGACCCCAACACCGTTGAATGCTTCTACCCGTCGTTCGAGTCCGCGCAGAAGGCTCTGCTCATGGCAATGCCGCCGGTGATCGGCGCGATTTCCGGCGCCGTTTTCGTTTGGTTTCCTAATAAGAGACATGGGATAGGCTACCCAGCTTCCGGCCAGACGTGATCGATGATGATCAACTTAATTATCAAACCTCGACTTCTGCTACGAAAAAAAAATGAATATATTTGTCTTGATTTAATTATGTCAAACTGCATGTGTGTGTTTGTGTTTGTGTGATGTTGATTGATTGTTTTGGTCAAGGATAGATTAGGGTTTGAGAGATTTGTTTTTATGGTTATTAATTTTCAAAAGTGAAAGCAGAGACAACAAACGTGTGAGAAAAATATGGATTTCTTGGCATGAATATATATATTCTTGTATCACCGTTTTTTTTTCATATATAAATGTCCTTGTTTATGTAACATGGTTACTTTTATGTTTTCATGTCGGAACTAGCAAAATTAAGATTAATGTGCGGCTCAATCAAATATATAAATGTTAATTGTATATTTGTATGTATATTATACATTTCATTTCTAACAAAGAATTATAATGTACAGTACAATTAAGATACTGTAGAAAATTAAATGTAAATCCTAAGAAATTATTAAAATTTCATAAATATAAAATATTAGTACAATACTGTTTCTTAAATTAAGTATATGAAAGAGGTAAAATAGGCTAAAACATATATGTTAAGAATAGTCTATTTTATAATTAATAGAATAGTATACTAATTAGATAATATAATTTATATTGTAATAGCTAAGACAAACATGGTTTGAAATAGAAGACGAGAGACCTGATTTGACATTGAAGATTATAAATTATGTCTTAATTAAGCTTAAAGATATATGTGTGTGATTTTATGGGCTGATTATTTTGGTTAAGAGTTTGAGGAATTTGTTTCTGCTTCTTTCTGTTCAATTCATATATAAGTGAAAGAGAGACAACCTCGGAGAAAAAAAAAGGGATTTCTTTGCATATCAACATGTAATAGCTCATTATTGTTTATGTAACATTTGGTTATTTGATGTCAATTTATCTCATGATTTCATTGGTTAATTTTCAAGAAACTACAAACACACGGAGCTTTTTGTAAATCAAAACATACATTTCTAAACATGACCATATATCATACACAAATTCAAAACCAACCCACTTCTTAATATGCTACAAGAGAATGTAGACAATATCAAGAACTCATTTCCCAATTAGCACCTCTTGAAGAGCAAGAATTAGACATTCTCACAAATCTCTGTCTCAATTTCTTATAACTCCTACTCTTTCTACCACCATCTTCTACTTTCAAGATGTCCACTTTAACTATATGATGATCCGAGGTGCCTTTGGAGGAGATCACCGAGTATGATCCTGGCACAAACGCGTAGTTCAATCCCGGTGATCCCAAAATGTAGTCGACACGAGTGCCATACTTGCAAGTTCCCTGCACATCTACAACAACACAACGTAGACTTTCTCTGATACCATACTATATACAACCAGACAAATTAATCGAAAAAATGAACTTTTTTTTTCTCCTCTTACTTTGGCCTTTGGCTATCATGACTACTGGCTCACATTCCCCTGGGAAATCTTTAGCATCTGTGTATCCCCTCCCCTTCAAGAAGTTGGTCACTTCAACCTTTGGAGTCGGCTTTCCTAGCTCCTCGTAGTACTATTATCCCATCATCGTTACAACAAAAACACAAACTAACGCCATGATCAAAATCGAGAGAAAACACTACCTTAACAATGTGGTTCCACCTCTCTAACGAGTAATCTGATGCATCAAGAGAGTTGAGCCCCCCTGCTAAAATATGGGGCTGGTGATCGTTGTTGGATTGTATCATCGCGTTGATCTGCTTCATCCTCCACGTCTCGTCTAAATGGTCGAGTTGAGTGCTGTACACACTCAACTCTCCCGTCCAGGGCACCTCGATGGTTGCCCTGATCACATTCCTGCATCAAAACAGACACATTTTTTTCACCACCACCAAAAAAAAAAACAAAAGAATACTCTGTTTTTGATACTAATAAGGAATTGCTTACCTGAAATCTTTGTCATCACATATTTTCTGAACTCTCCATTTCTTGATAGGCCATTTGGAGAGAACTGCATTGCCATATTCTGGCGCCCAGCTCTCTGCAAACACGTAGTTCATGCCCAACGCTCGCGCCAGCTCAGACAACGGCTTCATGTCGTTGGCCTCGTCAGCTTTCACATCTTGCAGAGATAAGATGTCCGCATCGACTTCTTTGAGGACGTCGAAAACTGTTCGACCTCCACAAAAAGGCAAGCCACTCCACCAGTTGGCCATCCCAGTCCCTCCCGGGAAGCAGATAGGCGATCTCATGGCCGAAAGGAGGGCACTAGTACTGTTATTGTTGAAACGAAACGATTCCTCACATGAATCGTCTATGACAGTTAGGACTCGATTCTGCGCCAACGAAATCTCGTTCTCTGGGAGATTGATCGACACTTTAGGCTTTGATTTCGTCAGTTTGGCCTCGTTTTCGTGCTTGTTCGTGTTTGTGTTCGTGTTGATCATGGGATGAAGTGGGGATTGTTTTAGAATCCCTTTTGGAATCTTGACGGAATCTCCCTCTCCTTCAACCAAAACAACCGATTTCTCAGCTGTCGGAACGGCGGGGGCGAGAGAGAACAAGGCAGCATTGAACGTGGCGAGGCGGATAGGCCGCCGCCGCGGCAACGGCGGCGCAAAATGATCACTACTGATCATTAGGCCATTTTTATGATCGAGTACTTTTCTTCTATGGAGGCCTACGGAATTCAGCCGGCCGAGGCGCCTGATGACGAGCTTAGTTCGGGACCGGCGCCGCCACACGAACCACCGTATCGAGGAGCAGAGGCGGCGGAGCCGCCGGCTGAGGACGTACAACATGTTGGAGACATGATTGCTGCATTTGGATTGCATGGATTAATAATTAATTGTGATGGGAATTGAAGGTTAGTCTTTTTTTTTTTTTTTGAGAAAATTATGGAAATTGGGATAGAATTGATGGAGATTCAGACAACTGCTCCAAAAAAAAACAATGAAATTTTTGTTGTTTGAGGTTGAAAAATGACAAATGTTGGGTGTTATTAGTCAATCTTGCTTTTCCATGACTAAAATACACAACAACTCCCACCTGTAAAATAGGACTTTATTTGTGTGTTAGCGGTTAGAATAAGGAAAAATTAAGCAAGTTTTCAATGAGTAGCTAAACTCCATGGTACTTTTGTGATTGATTTTGTAGTAGTTTGTCCATACCTTGATTTTTCCAATCAAGTCAACATTTAGCCTAATTGATTAGGAAAAAAGTTGGTTGTTTGAAACAGTTTCAATTTCCACATTCACAATTATTTTTAATTTGTTCCTAGCTAGTGTTGAGAAGGGCGATCTTGATCTTTGTGTTCGCGTGCGTTTTAGGTAAGTTCAGCTGCGATTACAATCAACATACACGTACATGACATGAATGATAAAAAAAATTAAGATGGATGTGTTTGCAACTTATACACATATATTTAATATAGCTGCATAAAACGCGATCACTATTTGAGTGTCTTACTTTTTAAATGGGACATGATATTCATATTAAATCACTCGTTATAGATTATTACGAGGGTTGAGATATGATACTCTATGATGTATATATAGACTTTGTATTTTGCCACTACGTACCCTATCCCCTGGGACTATAAAGGAGTTTGATTTTTTATTTTTTTTTTCATTTGCAAAGGCTAGTAATTAAAAAATAAAATAAAATGTAATAATGTATAGGGTAGATTAAATAGGAGAAAGAATTTTGCGCAGCTCAAAAAATAGATAGTACAGTTGTTCTTTTCCTGTAAAGAAACTTTGGATTCTTTTTCTTTTTTCTTTTGTTTTCTGGTTCTTTTAAGCTGGACTTTCCACGAATCCAAGTCTATGTAATTGTGTGTGTGTGTGTGTGTGTCTCGCAAATACCATTTCTTCAACTAAGTTTTTTTTAGTACTAAAAAAAACTAAGTTTTTTTTAAAAAAAACTATGATAATATTAACAAAGTTTTATTTGATATGAATAATGATACAAACAACCAAAAAAATTAAAATTAAAAACTGCACGAACTTTAGCCCATTTTGTATTTTAATTCAGTACTTTTATTTTAGCAATTTCATGTATGAATCATTAGGTTTCTTCAAATCTATTTAGTATTTACAAATCAAACTAATGTATACATAGAATAGAGTAGAAGGCCGCGTGGAATACGTCGAATGGTCAGATGTCATATTGCGTATCACATAAATTAAGGTAAATGTACAAATATATGGCCAGCACTTTGGGGCAGAGTGACCTTTAACGTTTTTTTCTTTACCAATTAAGTTGGCAAAAATTTCTTTTATGGAGCAGATAGATACATCATTGATTAATATTATAAAATAAATTAATTATATTTTTAGGTAATACAAAAAATCAAAAATAATCTCAACCTTTTTTATAAATATTATCCATCAATAATAATATTTTATGATAATTAAAAAATATTTTCATTTATCATAAAAATGCCCCCAAAAATTATTATTTTTCATTCTTAAACATTTCAAATTATTTGGGACATATATAATAATAATTTAGAATATAATCCCCCTGTTTCTCAATAAATGTCATTCCATCATTTTAATTTTATTTCATAAAAAGTGTCATTCTACACAATCGATGTAAAAAATTTCATATCTTTCTCATATTTATCCTCATTCAATGCATTCAAACAACCAGATTTAACTCATTTAATGTATTCACATAAGGGTGTAGAAGGTAATTTGATTATCCAATTAATATATTTATTAATATGTGTTCATTCATCCAGAATGACACTTAGTAAATACACATTAAATTTTAAATATTATACAATAATATATTATTTGATAATGTATATAATTACTTTTCTATTAGATAAATAATTGAAAATTGATTATTATCATTGGTTTTATTTAACTAAATCTATAACAACAAAAATGAGGGGTATTTTTACTCCATAAAAATAATTTTTGTGGACTTAATTGGTCCAAAAATAAGGTTAGGTGGAATATGCTCCTCTAGGTAACCTTTGAGGGTATTTGTTCCATAAAAATGTTTTTTCGGACTTAATTGGTCCAAAAAAAAATTATTAAGGGGAAATCTATCTTTCAAGGTAAACGTTGGGGGGGTGTATTTGCACATTTATTCAATAAATTACAAATTGTTCAAAGTTCGTGCATTAACTTTGTTGGATATAAACAAAAAAAGGTGAGGAAAATGATTTTTTTTTTTCTAGAAGAAAAATTAAATAAATCGAAAACAAATTTTGTGAAATGATTGGATTATTGCATTATTTAGGTCCCAATAATGCATAGAAGTCAAAAGGAGATTGTAATAAAAATGTCATACTTATATTTTTACGTATAAATCAAAGTGATTATGCACCACAGAATATAATGTACCTTGATTAGATTAGTGATATAAGGCGACTTGATGATGATAGGGTAATGGTGAGGCAATTATTAGAAAAATACAAGCAGAAGACGTTGAACTAAAAATCTTTTCTTTGCTTCAATTAAAAATAAAATTAAAAAATCTTGTCTTTTGTATATATAGTATATTACATGAAAAATTATTTTGTGTACATGCATTGCTAATTACGAATATCGAGTTGTCAAAATTGTCATGAAAAAAATCAGGATTGCCGATCAGGTGGTTGGGAACTTGGGCGGAATCAAGTCGGCATTTTGTAACCCCAAGCTCATCCAAAGATTGTTATTTTTCTTTTTTATGGTTGTCGAGGGTAATTCGTAGTTACTATCGAAGTACTCACTAGGTAAATTTCATTCCTTTAGAGCACATAGAAGAGGTAAACCACACTTGAAAAATCATGTATGACATGCTCATACTTAGCGGTGCTGAGGAGATTTGAACTTTAGACCTTTGAATTTAAGCTTGCACTACTCTGCAAGTTCAAATTTTCATATTTGTTGCACTAGGTGAAGCGTCCAACACAAATGACATGTTTAGTATGATTTATCTCTCATATGTGATTTGAGTGTTACTGTAAAAAATGCCGCATGCAAACTTTTGGATAATAACTACAAGCTTTTGGTTGAAGGGTATTTGTGGTCTAAAATTAAGGGCGTAATCACATTTTAATTCATATTTGGACTTTTTAATATATATATATATATATCTTATTATGTAATTGTTTACATAATAATAATAATAATAATAATAATAATAATAATAATAATAATAATATATGTGATAAATTGGCTTTTTACACGATTTAGAGTTGGTCTTCATTATCTATTGTGTGCATTAGTTCATGTTTAGTCTCGAATTTCTTGTGTTTGGAAGAAATGTGGTTTTGGCCTAACTATTCATGAAATTGGATTGAAAACCACTACAAGTTAATGAAATCAAGTTTCAAGTCTTAGTGGTTCGAGTAGAGGCTCAAAACATGACGAAATAAGGCTAAGAAAAGCACCTCAGAGGCACATGTGGTTAGTACAGGCCGTGTTATGGATGGCAGGACCCATGCTAATTAAGAAATCAAACCAGAAAGGTGCAGGAGGATTGCACAATTCGTGCTAATTTAGCACGACCCGTGTATGCTAGCACGAACAGTGCTATTATTTTGGCGTAATACAAATTTTTCTTTTTTGGGCCTTGTTTGTTTTCATCTAGGGCTTGAACCACTCATCCACTATTTAAGGGTTTTTCTACACGAAATTTGAATAACTTTTATGCTTTAGGAGAGCTCGGAGAACCCTTGAAGAACGCAGAGAAGATACTACTGAGACTGAAAAAACATCATCGTAAACTAAGTTTATTTTATGCTTTATTCATTTGAGACTATGATGGTTATGTATTTTATACAACTTTTGGATATGAATTGATATTGTTTAGAATGTTAAGTTGTGTAGTTTATATAACTTTTATGCTTTATTTGTTATTATTTAAAAGTTTTGATGTGTTTGCTAGTTTTACAGTGAAAATTGTGAGTTCTTTAAATAATTGAAGCAAAACATCAAATATGTGCATGGAGAGTTGAAGGGGATTCAATTAGGCTATTGGGCTTAATTAAATACTTAATTAAATGGGTTGAATTAAATGATCAAAGTTCGTGAAAATTCAAAGCTAGTGCGAAAATGGCATGGGTCGACCCAAAAAGTTCCAGTCGACGCATCACAGTGCAATTTCTGAAGGCATGGGTCGACCCGGACAAAACACTTGGGTCAACCCTATACAGAAATAGCTCTTCGGGTCGTGTGAAATATTTCGCTCGACCCATGTCCACGGGTCCGCTGGAGTGCAATTTTTCTCTCCAATCCAAGGTTTTAAATCTACATATTTAAAGTCTCAACTTGATACACACTTAATACAACTCGGATATCATATCATACGCACAAGAGAGAGGAAAAAAGAGAAGAGAAAGACAAAGGTTTGTCATCTACTCACAAGGAGATGTCAAGGTTGCTAGAGATCGGGTGTAATTGCAGAAGAGACATAGATAGCTAGATTCCCTTGTGTTATTCGATTTATTTGTCTATTTTGTCAATGAACACTTATACTCTAATTTTATTATTTATTTCATCATCTAGCTAAATTCATATATAGATAGGTTTTAGGGATTGAATGTTATTGGTTTTATCTGTATGATTTGATCGCTTTCTTCATATTATCTCTCGGGACTTGATTTATATGATTTTATTATTATCTTGTATAAATGCTTAATCACTATTTGTGCATGCTAGTCTTTTAATTTGATGTACTCACCGGAGAAGAATTAATTAATAGAACGATAGAATTCGAGAGAATTAATTAATAGAACGATAGAATTCGAGTTATGTATGCTTGAAGGTACCGATCCAGTGAACAAGTATTACATATGGTTCAATAAATTTTCATGTGATTGATTGGGAGTAATAACATGTGTGAAGAACCGACCAAGTGAAGTGCATACTCATTATGTATTTGTTATGGTATATGCCTTAAATTTACCACTGATAAATTAAAGACTAAGTCAGGTTGCAAGAATTAATGAATATAGATAGATGAGATAATAATCTAGTTTTCCTAAAACTTACGTTTTTTCCATTAATAGTTTCAATAATGTATTTAGTGTTTTTATTTGATTTTAATTATTTTCCTCCTACTTGTGAATTTAGTATCTATATATTAATCAGGTGCTTGTATTTAAAAACATAAAAGTTATAATCTTTTGTGGGATACGATACTCTTAATCACTGCGTATTACAATAATATCGTGCACTTGCGGTCATTTATTTATTAATAAATAGTGTGTCAAATTACCATGTTATCTGTTTATTTATATTTATTTTATTTGGATTCTAGATGCGATAGAGAATTTAAACTTCTAGAAATCCGAGGATTGTTGAATTTTATGAATTGAATCAATATATTGTTCTGTTCAATTTATTATTTGTGCATCATTTGATTGTGTTTTCTTGTGTGATTATTTGATCAACTTTTGTACGTGTATCATTAATTTATTATCATTCGAGAGAGGTTAGTAGATTAATGGATTATGATTCCATAACACGAGTTTGCTAAATCGAAAGATTGGTAGGTTTCATGAGGAAAATAAATTTGATGTTCTTATTAGAGTTAGATAATAAGTTGAGATCGAGAGATAGGAATTAGAGTCTAATTTACTTTCATAACTTACTCGAGAGAGAGACTGTGATTATCTGAGTGATTCTCTTATAATATTTAGAATTAACTTGGTTGGATTTATTATCCGAAAATCGTGAAATCCATTTAACAATAACACCCTAGGATTCGTCTCCATGTCTATTTATTCAGTTCTCTTTGCTTGATTAGTTTGTTTCATTTATTTAATTTGCAGTATTTAATCATTGAAATCCAACTCTTAATTAAATTATCTAGAAAACGAAACAATATAATTAGGTACTTAGTCAAGTTACTTAGTCAGTCTCTATGAATACGACCTTTCTCACCGCTATTTTGCTATAATTCATGATCTCATACACATGTGAGTCAAATTTTTAGTAAAATAAAAGATCAAACAATATGTGTGTATGTATCTATATATATATATTATATTATATTATATTTCAAATATATCATATGACTTCATTTTCTGATGCCAAAAAATGAGGTGGCTCAACACTAACAAAATAATTAGTGTAGAAATAACTAATCACATATCCGATCAAAATGGGTAAAAAAAAAGTTTAAATGGATAAAAGTAGGTAAAAGTAAATAGTTATTGGAAAATAAAAATTATATGAACAATTTGGAGTGTAAATATCTCAAACACCCTCATGACACACTTGGTTCCCACAATCATTATGTAAGTGTATTTTTCACATTTATTATTAACTACACAATAAATATACACACATTACATATAAAATAAAATTTAATAAATATTGCATAGAGATTATAACATAAACTAAAGATACTACACATATGTTATTATATAAAACAACTTTAACCTTAATTAACAAGTAACATTAATGTCCCATTGGGGATGACTTAGTGGTGGAGTTGTGTTATAAGGGTATTTGAGACATTTATCCTCCAAATTAACTAACGTTAATAATGCTAACATTAATGTTATAAATGTGATTGCTTGGAGACCAAAGGTCACGGATTCGAATCTTCTCAATACCACCAGGTCGGATGTGTGAGTAAGAAAAAAATGTTATAAATGACCTAATTAATGTTACAAATACATGATCTTTTGGTCAAAATAAAATTGGATTTAATGCATTTTTTCCTTTTTTGTGTAAATAGGTAGGTATTAATTGGTCATCATTAAATGAGATTTTCACCCTTTTTTGGCAAAATGGCAAAATGATATGGGTAAAATGTATAAATATCTTTTTCCTTTTTTACTCACACACCCGGTCTGTGGTATTATAAATATCTATTTATGTAGACAGATATTAGTTGGTCAAAATTAAATGAAATTTAATGCATTTAATTTTATGTAAGAAAGGCAGTTATAATGTGCAAATTTATACTCCTCTCCGTCTCATTTATATAGTCCACTTTATTCTCGCACGTAGATTAAAAATATTTATGAAAACAAGATATTAAAGCTTAACTTTCATCATTACCCTTATTTAAAATTTATGACTTTAAAGAATTTAAGTGGTTGAGTTTTAATTTTCAATATATGCCAAGGGTATATTTGTATATTACTATGAAAATTAATACTATTTATAGTTATGTGACTATATAATTGGGACACTTTAAAATAGTAAAAAGGACTATATAAATAGGACATAGGGAGTATATACTATACCAAAGATGAAGAATTTCATATCACACACACACAAAAAAAAGCACTTTGAAGTACGTTTCAAATATTCCAGAAGACTCATCAAGAAGAAATCTCCATCGAAGTAAATTCATCAATAAGAAGAATTGTCGAAGTAGATTGAGAGTTTCATCAAGAAATTCAACAAGAAGAAATCATCGCGAAATTATTCCAAAATTTCCAAACTTTTTAAAGGTACATTTCAAATTTATTTGTTGCAAACATTGATATATTTTATTATTTTGTTAGATTTTAACTTAGAACACTGTTCCAAAACTAACATTTAGTTACGAAATTGAATTTAAAAGCTTACCGTTCTTCTTTATTGTAATGACCACCTTGTTATGCATTATTTCAAAAGCTTACTATTATGGTGGATTATGTAAATTTTATTATTTTAATAATATCATACTTTACGTTTATTGTAATTGATAAAATTGGGTTCAAATTTCTTCAATACCATCAAGTCGGGTCGAGTTTGTGAGTAAAAAAACCATTGTGCTTTAATTTTTTTTATAATTAACGTTATGGTATAATATAACTGATTTAACATAATGGTAGATATAAACTTATGATCTAATTGTATTTATTTTTTAATTATCTAACATTAATGTTAATTGAAGCATAACTATTAATGAAAATAACATTAATATTAATGTTTAATTATGCAAGAATAACAGTAATAGAGAGGTGCATGAGTGAGATTAAAGGAGAGGAGTAACGTCTATTTTTTTTAACAAAGAGAGAGATGGTAGTTTTTTTACGAAGAGGGAGGGAGGGAGGGAGCCAAGGCCCAAGAGCGAGAGAGATACAGTATATGTGTGTGTACACATTATACCTTATGTTTTAATTTTTAAATATTGTTGGACTATCCTAATTTTAAATTAAAATTATCTAGATAAATTTTTAACCAAACATATAGGAGATATTTTGTAGAAGACAAAAATCGAAAGCAAGGAAACCTGAGGGGCCAATTCGTGGACAGTGAAAGAGTTAAGGGGTCTAATGGCAAATTTCTTGTACCCTTTTTCTTTTCTTTTTTGTCGCAGAGCAAGAGATATTTCATTTCAACCAAAAAAGTTTCGATCTTTTAGCTGAATCAGTCTCACCTAATTGTTGCCATCTTGCTCGGATATTAAAAGCCCACGAGCTCTACACAAAAATCTTTTAAGCCTTTCATTTTGCTTTCATTCGCTCACAAATATCTCATCAGATAAGATACATCAGTTGAGGTTCATCTTTTTCTTGTTTTTTTCCCCGTAATTCTAATATTTGTTCATCTTCTGCATTCGTACATTTTAAGCGTTGATTATATTGCATGTTTACTGTTTGAAGAAATTCAGGTTGTGGGAGTGCCCATTTTGTGGTTTGCCATCAAAAATTTTGATCTCTTTCTGCAGAAATTTGTGTACGATACTGTGTTTGCATAGAATCTTGGAGAAATGCATGACCTTTATTATAGGATACTCCGAACTTGCATCTTATGTTTTGAGTGTTATTGCATTGCATGTTCCTGGTTTGGAAGAAACTCAGCCCATTTTGTTGTTCAAGTTCAAGAATTTGATGTTTTTTTTTGGCTGGATCTTGGTGCGCGTAATAGTTTAGATACTTCAAATCTGCATCTTGTTTTATTTCAGTGAAATTACACAGCATATTACTGGAGTCTTTAAATTCTATAGTTGGAGACTGCAGAGCCAGTTTTGTTGTTTATTTTGAGTTTGATGAAATTTGCAGCAATTTTCTGACATAATATGTGTGGTCCATATTTCAGTTTGAGATAATATAATTTTGGATAGAATGTTTTGATGATTATGACACTTCATTGTTTGAATAGCTTCAATCTATTGAATATTTCAAAAAAAAAAAAAAGAAGGGAAAGTTTTTGTATTACAAATCAAGAGCTTCTTTTTCTATAGATTAGACCTCGAATGTTGGATAGACAGTTCTTGAAAGACATTTTGTTCAATGGTACATGTAGGGTAGAAGAAAAACATCTTTGATATTTCCTCATTTGTCTAAGCATGTGGAATTCTCCAAATAATTGTATATGAAGCCTTGATTCCCACCACTCCCTCACACCCAAGCCCACATATGTTAAAGATGGAGAATTTTAATACTTTTAACTGCAGTGTTGTTATTCCCCCCCCCCCCCCCCCCCCATTTTTTTTATCTTGTTTAGTACATCATATCCTTGCTGTTCTTCATGTATTTGTAACATGATTTCTTGCTAACTTACGATATTGCCTTTTCATTTTGCAATAGCTACTGAAAGATGGCATCTATGCAAACTAGTTTGGCATCAGCTGTGTGCAACAACAGAAATGGCACCACTTCGTCGAAATTTCTAAGCAGCTCCTTTCTTCATGGAACTGATGTGAATGGACTGGTTGGGAGCATAAGAAGAAAGGAAGCTTCCCCTGCTTTCTTTTCAGTCCCCAAAGCTACACTAACCTTTGATCCCTCGACTTCAAACCAAGAAAAGGTTAAGATGAGGAAGCACACTGTCGATCCAAATGCTCCTGATTTCCTTCCACTTCCAGCCTTTGAGGAATGCTTCCCTAAAAGCTCTAAAGAATACACGTGGGTGGTTTTTCTATAACATCATTCCTGTGGTTTGCATTTTTAGAATCTTGATATTGGTATTGGCATAAATATTCGTGAGGAATATGTATGCATAAATGTTAGATTCAAAAGTAGGCACAATTTTCAATCTTTTTTCCATTTTTACTGTCAATTCTTTAATTCAGTAGAATTTCTTTCAGGGAAGTCACTCATGAGCAATCTGGCCATTTGATGCATGTTCCATTTAGGCGCGTCCACCTTTCAGGAGATGAATCACATTTTGACACTTATGATACCAGTGGTCCACAAAACATCAGCCCGCGCATTGGTATTTTTATTTGCATTCCACATTGCAAAATCATGTTACTGTGATTTACATACTCTTCTCTTGTATTAATTTCCTTATTATGTCTTCAGGTGGATATTAGAGTTAGTATTCCTGTCTTTAACTTAGATTTCACATCATTAACTTTGATCCTACAGAGAACGGTGTCTAAATTTCAATCCTTTTTTTTGTTTTCTCTTTTTAAAAATATGTTATTCCATTAATGTTGTGATATGCTGCAAATTCCATATAGACACCACATGAAAAGATTTTTCAAACTCGTTCAAGAATGAATTTTTTGTATCTAGCTAAGCTCCACATTGTATTTTTTTTCAATTCCTTGTTTGCTTCTTATGTTTTTGGAAATGGTGTCTACATCAGGACTCCCCAAGTTGCGGAGGGAGTGGATTGACAGAAGAGAAAAGTTGGGTGGACCAAGGTATACTCAGATGTTCTATGCTAAGCAGGGAATCATCACCGAAGAGATGGTGTTCTGTGCTGCTCGTGAAAAACTTGACCCAGAATTTGTTAGATCAGAGGTTGCTCGTGGTCGTGCAATCATTCCCTCAAATAAGAAGCACCTAGAGTTAGAGCCTATGATTGTTGGACGCAATTTCTTGGTGAAAGTAAATGCTAATATTGGTAACTCTGCTGTGGTAAGCTCAATTGAGGAAGAAGTCCACAAACTTCAGTGGGCAACAATGTGGGGTGCTGATACCATTATGGATCTCTCGACTGGGCGTCACATCCACGAAACCCGAGAGTGGATCCTACGTAACTCTGCTGTACCTGTTGGCACTGTGCCTATCTACCAAGCACTGGAAAAGGTGAATGGGATTGCTGAGAATCTCACTTGGGAAGTTTTCAGGGAGACGCTGATTGAACAAGCTGAGCAGGGTGTTGATTACTTTACTATCCATGCAGGAGTCCTGCTTCGTTACATCCCACTAACTGCTAAGCGAATGACAGGAATTGTCTCTCGTGGTGGATCTATCCATGCAAAGTGGTGCCTAGCTTATCACAAGGAAAACTTTGCATATGAACACTGGGATGACATACTAGACATTTGTAATCAATATGACATAGCCTTGTCAATTGGTGATGGATTGAGGCCCGGATCTATATATGATGCTAATGATACTGCTCAGTTTGCCGAGCTCTTAACCCAAGGAGAATTGACACGTAGAGCTTGGGAGAAGGATGTGCAGGTAATGAAGAAATTCCTATTTGATGTCCCATTTAGAAACTTTTTCTTCATATCTCTAACTTCTTGTGGTGCAGTATCTGTTAATTTCAATTGATTTTAAGATTATTTGGTATGAATTCAGGTCATGAATGAAGGGCCTGGACATATCCCGATGCACAAGATCCCTGAGAATATGCAGAAGCAATTGGAATGGTGTAACGAAGCACCTTTCTACACTCTTGGACCTTTGACAACTGATATTGCTCCTGGATACGATCACATCACCTCAGCCATTGGAGCTGCCAACATTGGGGCTCTTGGAACAGCACTTCTCTGTTATGTGACTCCTAAAGAGCATCTTGGTTTGCCTAATCGGGATGACGTGAAGGCGGGAGTTATAGCATACAAAATAGCTGCTCATGCTGCTGATTTGGCAAAGCAACACCCCCATGCTCAAGCTTGGGATGATGCACTAAGCAAGGCAAGATTTGAGTTCCGTTGGATGGATCAGTTTGCTTTGTCGTTGGACCCGATGACTGCCATGTCTTTCCATGACGAAACTCTGCCATCTGAGGGTGCTAAAGTAGCACATTTCTGCTCTATGTGTGGGCCTAAGTTTTGTTCAATGAAGATAACTGAGGATGTGAGGAAATACGCGGAGGAGTATGGTTATGGGGATGCAGAGGAAGCAGTCCAGCGTGGTATGGATGCGATGAGTGCAGAATTCTTAGCTGCGACGAAAACTGTCAGTGGTGAACAACATGGCGAGGTTGGAGGCGAAATATACTTGCCAGAGGAGTACGTAAAATCTAAGATAGCATAAAAGGTAAAAGGACTCTTGAAACATTTTTTTCCCTAACATGTGAATATCTAGAGTGATCAGGTCAACTGCTATAGCTGAAATGAAATGAAATTATGTCTAAATAAAACATAAACTGTAAAGAAGGAATCTTGTGACAGACCGTCTGACTGGTCAAGAACGGTCTAACACGAGTTTCTGTGATCTTTTGAAGTACGGAAAACATTTTCTGTAGTGTTTTCCTCTTCAAGAAACTATATCATTGGATTTATTTTAGCACGTATTATATGTTTTATACCATTTTCGCCTCCAATCTCATTGATAAACACCTAACACCTTCAGTGTTTCAATTTTCCAGTCTATTGCAGGTGCTTCCTCCAAAGAAGACGCATAATAAACTAGACATCGTCTACAACTGAATCTCAGAGCTATGCAGATGCTGCATGGTTAGCCAAGTCGAGGATTCTGAGGTTTCAGAAACCTCTTCATGCATTAGGTAAGTTAAAAAGAGTAGCTCGAGTCTTGAAGTATGTCAAACTGCTGAAGAGTAGTGTGTTTATCTATCATCATGCTTAAATCGACAGCAATAAAAATGTGTTTCTTTGGATGGTCTCTATGTTCTACGTTTGTTTCGTTTATCAGTTGATTGATGAGAAAACGCACCGGGGGTGTCTGCATCGAGTCCAGCACTGGCCATTGTGGCCGGGGCTCGGACCAGATCAGGCTGAGAAAGTCCCTTTGAACCTGAACAGGATAATGCCTGCGTAGGGAGTGTGCATTTGTTTGTTTTCTGTGCCTGCACAGGGCTGAAGATTGAATGCACCGTTGCAGCCTTCATTTCTCTGTCTCGAGCTTTCAACCTGTCGTCTTGTGGGAACAACACGAACCGGCATTCGTGTTATGTTTCGTGTTCCAATCTTGGGTTTTATTTCAGTAAATATAACACGACTTCTGTTTCAATCTCGTGTTTCATTTCAGTAAGTATAACGACTTTTCTTCCTCCACTGCCACCCATCTCTCAGCCATCCCTTCCTCTCGATTCTGGTGCCGGCGCCGCCATCCGGCCTATTTCCGTCTTCCCTTTCCCTTGGCTCTTGTTTGCTGCCTCCTCCCTCACCCTGCCTGGCCATTTTTCTCACTATTGTTATCTATTTGCTATTATTGGAAATATGGTTGATGTTCTAATTTTAAAAAAAAAAGTTTGTGTTTTTATTGCTACAATGAAAAGTCGTGTTATAATTACACAATGTGAGTTTTTTCAAGGTTATTAACCAAATAAAAAAATAAAAAAATCAAAGTTATTACTTATTAGTGTCAATTGTGTAGTTTCAAATAAATTTTACAAGTACATAATATAAAGGGAGGAAATTGAAAATAACCAAATTTAGAATACCAAATTCTTTTCTAACCAAGGTTTCTGAGATCTTCTTTTCTAACCAACCACAAGATCAAATGACTATCATGCTCTCAAATAATTATCTTTATATTTATTCCTAGAATGCCACTTTTAGGATCAAACAGAAATAGTCTATTACGACCATATTAGGTCCATCATGCTTCCGTAAATCAAATACATAATACTATAAATCAGATTCATACCTTTTTGACTGGAATGCTGCTGGGTATTTTCGTCGGGATTTTACGGCCTCGCCAACCACACGATTGCAACCTATGGTTTCCAGCGACGAACTCCTTCAGCAACACACAGCGTAACCCACGTTCGTTTCCTACATGGGGTATAGAGTAATTTTCTGGTATATAGTATATATATATATGATGAACACAAGGGATGAGCAAAAGCCTGGATTTTATTTAGGAATAATAATACATTTATTATAAATAAGTAAATCTCCTTTAGGGAGGAGACAAACTTGTTTAGCTACACATGGTAGCTAGAATCCTCACCACGCTCATAAACTAAGAACACTCAAAATATTATAACTATTACAATTTTGAAGAAAGATAAGAAAATGTTTGATGCCCTTTTCTTCCTTCAGTTTCTCATTTTATAGAAGGGGAATCTTTCTATTTCACCAACTCCATTATTTAGCTCCGCAATTCACGTGAGTGGCCCCTTTTGCCGACACTCTTTTTTAAATTAGTGGTCGGGCCTGGTTCCTTTATCCTCAAGTGAAAGTGGTTGTGGGTAGAGGTACCCACAAATAATGGCACCATGTGCCTCTTGTGTTGGACCACTCAGCTTTTGTCGTTTGGTGCTAGTGGCCTCTTCTTTTGGGTCACATGATCTGTGATCACATGTCTTCACGTTCCCTTGTCGGGAAACTACTTTTTTGGTGGGGCTCTTGGCATCCTTCCTTTCGGCATTGGATGCTTATCCTCCCCAGCTCGCTTTCGTTTCATCCTTGGACGGAACCCTTTTCCGAACTCTGGCTCCTTCTGGTTCTGGCAATCCGAGCATACTCGATTGTCCCATTGCCCAAAATGAGCCATGTTGCAGTACTTGCGATGGGTTTCTTTGCCCATAGCAAGCTTGTTCTCCTATATCAAGGACCTTTTCTTTTCGAACAGATCCTCAGCAAATCTCGTTGTTCTCCCTGTCATGGTATTTAACATGAATGACCCATTTGCAGAATTATGGAAAAACTTGAATGGGAACTTGACTTTGTCCATCTCCGTGAGACAGACCCATAATCCCCATGCTCGCCTAGTCGATATTTGATCTTCTGTAATGGAGGCGATTAGTGGAATTTCTTCAGATGAGGTTCTGATATCACCCCATTTTCTGGAATCTGGCCTTTGAAGCCTTATGTAGTGAAAGGCCTCATGATTCCATTTCCCTGCTGGTTCCGGAGCAGCACTGATGAAGTATAGCTCAAGAACATTTCCTCGGCTAAGCATATCATTGTTAGCCCAAGACTCTTGCACGGCTTCCTGTATCCACTTTGGTAGACACTTGATTTCTGGAAAGCCTGGTGACATGGTCTGAATTGAAGCTAATGCCCCAAAATCATACAATTGCTTGACTTCGTGTGGATTGGTTCCTGGTAACATCCACACCCTTGGGTACTTTCCAGAGATATCAACCTTTGTGTTAGACGGATTGATTCCCTGTCTAGTATAGAGCTTCTCCCAGTTAGCTTGATAAACCTGCCAAGATGAAGCTTCAGACTTGTTAGTATTAATCTTAGAGGTACCCGTCATGGGTCTAAGATTAATCTCTCCCTCTTTAACCCTAGAGGTGAAGGCTTCTTTAATATCACATCAAGATATTAAGGAAGAAGTAAAGATATCCCTCGAAGATGTCAAGCGGAAGATAACTAGAAACTATAATGAAAATCCGGTGGCTTGGTGGGGAAAGAACCAACTCAAAGCAGCCTTGAAGGTTAAGGCTGGAAAAGAGTTTGAGTTCGTTAGATACAAGCCTATCCTGATGAACATCAAAGATCAAAAGGACATGCGAGCAATCATCAAAGAACACCTTGATTTCAAGCTGAATGAACCAGGGAATTCGCCATACATCAGCCCCGGATTCTTAGTAAGGAATCATGGTGAGATTAAAAGAGGTAAACCAAGGCTAGTCATTAATTACAAAGGGATTAATGACATTCTTGAGTTTGACAGATATTTTATCCCAAGTAGAGAACATCTTATTAACTGCATACGGAATGCTAGGATATTCTCTAAGTTTGATTGCAAGTCAGGCTTCTACCAGATTCGCATGGAAGAGGAAAGCAAAAGGTTTACGGCCTTTTCAACACCACAAGGGCATTATGTTTGGAATGCAATGCCGATGGGGTTAGCCAACGCACCCCAAATATTTCAGAGGAAGATGGATAATCTTTTTAAAGATTATTTCTCTTTTATGTTTGTCTATATTGATGACATTCTAATCGCATCAAAGAGTATAGATGAACATCTCAAACATCTGGAGATCTTTGCAGATGTTTGTCATAAAAATGGCCTTGTGCTGTCAGAAAAGAAGGCAGTAATAGCTACCCGGAAGATGAAATTTCTGGGAATCGAGGTGGATGAATCAGGAATCATTCTGCAAAATCATATTGTAGAAAAGGTGCAGAAGTTCCCTGATGTCCTTAAAGAAAAGAAGCAACTGCAGAGTTTTCTGGGAGTTGTCAATTTTGCAGGAATCTTTATAAAAAATCTTACAAAACACATGAAGGTGTTCAGTGACCTTCTAAAGAAGGATACCCTGTTTGTATGGACAAATGAACATCAACAAAGAATCAGAAAGTTAAAGGAGATATGCGAAAATCTCCCAAAACTGGCTATACCACAAGATGAGGATGGATTGATCCTCTATACAGATGCAAGTGATCATTGGTGGGCAGTCGTGCTTACAAAGATCACACCCAATGGAGAGGAGCCCTGTAGATATTGCAGTGGTCTTTTTTCATATAGTGAGACCATTCGATGGCATATCAATGAAAAGGAGTTCTTTGCAGTTCGGAAGGCATTTAAAAAATGGCCTATGTTTCTCTTAGCAAAGAAGTTCACTCTAAAAGTTGATAACACACAAGTTAAAGCTTTCTTGAAAAATAAAATTGAATCTAAACCTGAGAAAGCTGGACTAATAAGATGGCAAGCTGAATGTAAATATTATTTATTTGACATTATTGTGATAAAATCTCATGAAAATATTCTTACAGATTTCCTAACAAGAGATGGAAGCGATTGAGGTTGATGCCATCATGATTGCGCAGAGCCACTTCACTGAAAACATGAAGTTGCTTCAGCGTGAATGGAACGAGCTGGTTCTTGATGCTGAACAAGCAGGAAGAATACAACAAGCAGACCAGAACAAGGTCAACGAGAGAATACGAGCATGAACCCCTCCTCCGGGCAACTCTAGTCAGCTATGCATGAACCCCTCCTCAGGGGCAACTCTGGTCAGCTATGCATGAACCCCTTCTCCGGGCCATCAACTTGCCATTGATGAAAGGAGAGTTAGCAGTACCGACCTGTAAAACGGAAGCAGGGGATTCAAATACCCCTAGCACGAGCTCTAAGTTGGTGATTTCTAAAGAAACACAGGCCCAAGAGAAAATTGAGGGTCAGGGATCACACTCTGAACTATCAAGTCAACCCAGCACCTCTGGGTTAAAGAGGGAGAGATTAATCTTCGATCCATGACGGGTACCTCTAAGATTAATACTAACAAGTCTGAAGCTTCATCTTGGCAGGTTTATCAAGCTAACTGGGAGAAGCTCTATACTAGACAGGGAATCAATCCGTCTAACACAAAGGTTGATATCTCTGGAAAGTACCCAAGGGTGTGGATGTTACCAGGAACCAATCCACACGAAGTCAAGCAATGGTATGATTTTGGGGCATTAGCTTCAATTCAGACCATGTCACCAGGCTTCCCAGAAATCAAGTGTCTACCAAAGTGGATATAGGAAGCCGTGCAAGAGTCCTGGGCTAACAATGATATGCTTAGCCGAGGAGATGTTCTTGAGCTATACTTCATCAGTGGTGCTCCGGATCTAGCAGGGAAAGGGAATCATGAGGCCTTTCACTACATAAGGCTTCAAAGGCCAGATTCCAGAAAATGAGGTGATATCAGAACCTCATCTGAAGAAATCCCACTAATCACCTCGATTACAGAAGATCAAATATCGACTAGGCGAGCATGGGGATTATGGGTCTATCTCACGGAGATGGACAAAGTCAAGTTCCCATTCAAGTTTTTCCATAATTCTGTGAATGGGTCATTCCTATTAAATACCATGATAGGGAGAACAACGAGATTTGCTGAGGATTTGTTCGAAAAGAAAAGGTCCCTTATATGGGAGAACAAGCTTGCTATGGGCAAAGAAACCCATCGCAAGTACTGCAACATGGCTCATTTTGGGCAATGGGACAATCGAGTATGCTCAGATTGCCAGAACCAGAAGGAGCCAGAGTTTGGAAAAGGGTTCCGTCCAAGGATGAAACGAAAGCGAGCTGGAGAGGATAAGCATCCAATGCCGAAAGCAAGGATGCCAAGAGCCCCACCAAAAAAGTAGTTTCCCGACAAGAGAAGGTGGAGACATGTGATCACAGATCATGTGACCCAAAAGAAGAGGCCACTAGCACCAAACGACAAAAGCTGAGTGGTTCAACACAAGAGGCACATGGTGCCATTATTTGTGGGTACCTCCACCCACAACCACTTTCACTTGAGGATAAAGGAACCGGACCTGACCACTAATTCAAAAGAGAGTGTCGGCAGAAGGGGCCACTCACGTGAATTGCGGAGCTAAATAATGGAGTTGGTGAAATAGAAGGATTCCTCTTCTATAAAACGAGAAACTGAAGGAAGAAAACGGCATCGAACATTTTCTTATCTTTCTTCAAACTTGTAATAGTTATAATATTTTGAGTGTTCTTAGTTTATGAGCGTGGTGAGGATTCTAGCTACCATGTGTAGTTAAACAAGTTTGTCTCCTCCCTAAAGGAGATTTACTTATTTATAATAAATGTATGGCGAATTCCCTGGTTCATTTAGCTTGAACAGGATTTGGATCTCCTGTTCTTCAAGATCCTTTTCTCTACGAAAACTCAGAACTACTTCTCCGAATTTTCTTTTGTCCTGCATTTTTGGGTGTCGAAGATGTCCTTCATCACCACGTTTGCTGCGAAATTGTAGTGGCATTTGTCGATTGAATGCCCCTTTTAGCCGCTGGACAATGAAACATCTCGAACAATTGTTCGGATCCATATTTTCTGGTTGTCTCCTCCGTTAGGATATTACTTTTAATAATAAATAAAATATTATTCCTAAATAAAATTACCTAGGCTTTGATACCATTTTTCATGCGAGTGGCAACTTAGAATAAATCAAATGTATCACAAATCAAATAGGACACTTTCACAAGTGCCACAAATCAAATAGGACACTTTCACAAGTGCCTTATTAGACTCAAGTCCTTCAAGGCCAAAATGGTCATAAAAGATTGGATTGGCTAGAAAAGAATATACTACAGACTTTGGTTATTAAATAATTTCGTAAGTTAAGTTTGGTTATAAACATATATTCACTATAATATAAATTGCATGAATTTAGGATACATTTGTTGGTAGCCACTAATGATTTTCATTTTTTTTCCTTCGACGATATCCAAGTTGTAGACCTATTCCTAAAAAACAAAAGGCGTGGACCTCATATGTGTTGATGGAGATGTATCGAGTTCAATCCTCACATCTAAGATTGTAAATGAGCCTAAATATTCGTGAACTATTCGAATCTTGACTCGATAAAAGCTTGTTCGAGCTCGTTCAATAAAGCTCCTTAACTAAAAGAGTCAAGCTTGAGTTTTACACTACTCGACCTATTAGCTCATGAGCAAATTTGTTAAGTGATTTAGTTTGAAATATAATATTATTAACTTGATGAAACTTATAATTTTTATATTTTAATAAAATATCTAATTAACTTTTTTTATTATAAGAAATTAATGAATTTTAATAAATATATGATTTTGTGTGAATAAAATAATTTATTTTTGAAAGAAAATAATGAAAATTTAAATTTAAATCTAAATTTATAAAGCTCATTTAGGCTTGATTAAGTTCGAATAAACTCATGAGCCATGAAATATTCGATAAATAAAGTTTGAAATTTGATTTGAAAATAAATGAGCCAGGCTTTAGCTTGACAATAATCAGTTTGGGTGTGTTCAATTACCCCTATTCACACTCCTAACCTAAAAATTTATGATTTTTATTTTTAAATTGTTTTTCCAGTGTTGTAGAATGCAGCTTAGGTGGTCGTCTAGACGCTTGGCGCTATCCTCCCGAGGCGAAAACCCTATAATAGGCCCTCTTATGCGGAGTAGCCACCTAGGCGGAATTGTTTGGCAATTACGCGGCCGAGTTCCGTCTAGGTAGCCGAATTTCATTTTATTTTTTTTAAATTATTTTTTAATATATTAATTATCTTTCGAATTTGGTTTCATTTGAACTTTTAATGTTATTTTGTCATGAACTTTGAATAATTTGAACTTTCAATGTTTGTTTTATTTTGGATTTTAGATGATTTAAGCTTTAATTGATATTATTTGGAATGTTAAAATTTGTGAATTTATACATGAATTTTTTAAATATTTGTTAAGTGGTTGTGGTGTTTTATACCTCAAATAATAATCGTGCCAAGTACAAGTGTACACGAATGTTGCAAACAATAATACGAGTCAAACCTCAAGGAATAAGAGTCATATTTTAACAATGCAAGTAATGTTAACCCAAGTTAAGTTCACTATTTAAACAATCAACAATTCAAGGAGAAGTTTGTTTCTACTTTAAACAAACAACACAAGTTCTACACTGGTGTAAAATGTCAAGAATTTCAAAGGAATGATTTAAATGATAATAAAGAGGGTTCTAGGGTGCTAAATCCTAAATGATGATATTCTCAATAACCACATAAATCACATATCTCTCCTCTCTCAACAAGATTTAGAAAATAGATTATCTATGTACTTTCTCAAGCAACTTAAACATTTGGGCAAATGTGAAAATCCCTATCTCTAGTGAACATTTCACAACAAGCTTACTTAGGTTCCAAATCATCATCAACATTCCAAATACTCATCATTCTCTCTAAACTACAAGTAAATGGACTTATAAATCAAACACACATACACAATGGTTTTTTCTCAAAACACATATATAATATATAATAACGACTACGCATCCGCAAATAGAAAATATTGATTTTTCCGCCTAAATATCATTTCCGAAACTAGAAATGAAATATTTATTAATTAATCAATGTTTATATTAGATATTTAGTTAATTATATAATAATTAACTGTATTTATTCCTATAAAAAATCTGTCATTTATGTAAGGTATAAAACTATAAATGTACCATGATCCATATATGGTAAATATAATATAATATGATAAACATGAAAACGGGCATATCATTATACGTATATATTTAAAATAATTAAAAGTAATTAAAAATTAATTTTATAAAATTACATTAATTTGGCCCATGTATATGATATCAATATTTCCTATTTATATAGGTATATATTTTCCATGATTATCGGTGTTATATATTAGTACACATATTACGTAAATTAGTCATGATTATATATGAAAAAAAATTATTCTAGCTACATCAGTTAATTTACCGTGATTATATATTTCATCAAATATTTTAAGAATATATGATTGCACCAATAATCAAGATCTATATATCGAACAAATCCCAATTTTTCTCAGTTAATTAACTATTAAAATTTTCATTGATCGTCTATGCATTCAAGATTTTTACATGACTGTGAATAACTCGGTGTAGATCCTGGATAATCCTTTAAGTGTGTCTGCAATCACAAATTTACCTCTTTTTTCTATCATCTCTCTCAAAAACTCTTCATTCAATTTGATAAAAATATTATCGTTGCTGTTTAAAAGGTTGCTTCTTTTTTAATACACGTTTTAGTATATGTGATATATGTACTATTGAACTTATGATTCCATATTTCTATTTATTGGCAGGCAAGGAGTGTTTGGAGAAAGTTACGGAATATCTGAGTGGTCAACTATCCTTATTTGGATGAATACGAAAACTTCTCATTTGAATGTCTTCACCAAGGTTTGTTCTCCTTCATTATTGTCTGTTGTGTGTGCTATGTGCTATGTACATTTACTGATTTCTATTTGAAAATCTTTCTGAATAATTTAAAAAAAATTGAATTAAATTATGATTATTGGGTTTTATATTTTGTGATTCCAATTAGCAAACGCTATGGTGATTCCGGGCATATTTTATTGCACTTTACAAATAACTATGATATTGTTATGGAGGTTCAATTGGAAGACAGTTATTAATAAGTGAGTTCGTTATCTTCTAATTTTTTTCTTTGTGCTTTTCTAAAAAATATATATTTTCATTGGTGCATTCAGATTAATTTAATTTACTTTTTCAAGATACAAGGCATTACAAATTTTCTAACATTGAAATTGTTCTGCCTCTAAAAGAATAACAATTGTCAACTTATGTAAAGAAGTTAGAATTCTCTAATGAAATTAAAGCTTTTGTTGTACAAGAAATTTCAGTTTTTTTATTTATTTTGAAATGGTCAAATTTGCGATGGTTTCGAGAAAAGATTAATTCCAAATTTCCTTTTTTTTTTGCCTTTATCACTACACTTTGTGTATGTATTGATGTACCAATTCTTAAACAAAATTTCAATTTATATTAGTTGAAATATTTTGTTACTTTGAACTGCACGAAGTAAATCATATAATGGAAAATAAAGTTGATCGAAGAAGTTTGGTGCATGTGTACCTGCGATTTTACGTGTTCAAGCTTTGTGTTCATTGCATTTCTCTCATACCAATTCTTACATCGAATTTTATATATATGCTCAAAATGTTGTCCATTTGTCTTTTACATATATCGTATAACTAGTTCATTTTTCTACCAAGAAGATTGATGTTGCATGAAGATTACACCTTTTGCTGTTGGTACAATTTTTGAATATTGAGGTCGAAGAAGATGACAATTGGGCAACGAGAAGTTGGATCCAAAATTATGTCCAGGGGTAAGACAATTAGGAGGTGAATAGTATAATAGAATCGAATGGAATGAGAGTTTGAATCGAATGATAATTCTTATGATTGGTATGTCTAGCGAAATGAAATGTCAATTTTTTATCTTATATAATGAATATTTTATGTACTTTCAAATTTTTCTTATAATTTAATAAAGTGCATGTAGTAGCCAATAAATATCTACACATGCCTTCATTTATTTTTTATATTTCTAAACGTCATTTTTTCTTTTTTAGTATGTGATTTTTTTTTTCTAATTTTTTAGCGAAGTATAATTTTCTTATTTTATTGAAAAACTTTATTCTAACGTATTTAATTAATCAATATAAATAATTTGTATAAGTTAATAAAAATATTTTTACTTCATAGAATTTATTATTTCAATTTTTCATTTAAATATATTAAATTATATCTAATACATAATTATTTTATATTATATTATAATATATTTTATGTTATATTTATTTTGGCATCACTTTCATTTTTCTTCAACGAAATTATAAAAGCTATCAAAATTTGATTTTAACATATATTTTTAAATTATTTTTTGAAAATAAATAAATAATATAAAAATAATTATGAAATAATAATAATAAATTAATTAATTTAATTTTTTATTTATTTTTCTAAATATGATAAAATAATCTTATAAGACATGATTATGTATAAATGTATCATACATTATTATTTTTTTGACCAATAAGAATAGCTAAACCTATTGGAGGTGAGTGGGATGACTATTTCATTCCCCTCCTTTGGGATTAGGGATTCTTTCGAGAATGGTGATTTTCGATTTAATTATTTAAACCATAACAATTGTCGGAATGAGAATGAGTATATGAATAATCATTCTATTCTATTTCATTTCACCATACCAATCACCTCCGAAGTTTATGTCGCAGATTGTTACTTATTTTGAAATGAAATTCTTTTATACTTCATATGAATGAACACGATTGATGGATGCCAATAGAGGAAAATGTTAATTTATGTTGAACATATGGATTGCAAATTTTGGAGGATATGCCAAATATATGTGCTAAGTATAAAAAATATATCACTATAATCCAAACAATGAATTGTAAAAATTGACAATAAGCTATATAATTAAACTTATCTTTAGGATCAATACTTCAAAGATAATGTCTATCAGTGAAAATATTATCATATTCACAAAATATAAAACTTGTGGTAAATGATTTGAAAGCGTAATTACTCTGAATTACAAATCAACTTTGATAAATTAAATTATGAAAAATATTGTTGAATGAAAATAAAATTTGTAGGGGGTGGGGATTGGGATTCAACAATGTCTCACCATTACAAGGTTATAAATATTACTAAGTTATAAACCTTGTGGTAAAAAATCATTTTAATACATATTGTCTTTCAAAAATATAATTGTTGGCAGTGTGTTAGGTATGTGGTTTTCGTTGTTAAATAGTTAGGATATGAGGATCATTGTGTCATGAGTGATCTTACTTAAAAAATGATTGAGATTCAATTTTTGAGCAAAACATCATGTTGGATTCACATTTTTTGTACATATAGCTTCAATATTAATTCTTCTGATTGAATGAATAATTTTAATGGTGATTATATTTTAATAAAATTTTTAGTACGTCTATATCATCCCGTGCATCGCACGGGCGATGTACTAGTTAAGTACAAAAATGAATCCAAATGGAGGCCACCCAAAAGCATTCACAAATCAACACATTGATTTATAAGTAACAAAGAGGAGAAGATACACTCATCACACAATCATCTCAAACACCAATCATCAAAGGATCCAACGCCCCAAAACTTAGAAGATTTAGCTACTCACGCTCATGAAAATGAAAACAAAAACATGTAAAGAAAACATAGGTAAATATTAGATTAAACCAATATGGTGTACAAAATATTCACAAGATCTTCCTTCCACTACAAGCCTTCAAGAACTTCTTCTTCCAAGCCAAACCCTCTCTTGCCTTCTCTAACTTCTTCTACTTCTATCTTTCTAACTTTTTACAAAATGAAAGGCTTAACCTAAAAGAGGAAAGGTTTGGGTATTTATATTCTTTTGAAAATGGAAAGGATCAACAATAATTGAAGGAGATCAAGAGCCACAAATCCGCGAATCTGACCCTCAGGGCGCGACACGGGCTCAATCGCGCCCTCTCTCGCGCCGTAAGTCGCACCTAATGGCCTATGGAAACCGCCCCGGGTCAGGGCGGGGTCAGTCGTGCCTTCACTCGTGTAAGTCGCACCCTTGGGCGCGATTGGGAATCGCACGCGCGGTCACACTGATGGTCGCGCCTCCCTCGCAGGTGAACCCACCCCGGGTCAGGGCACTTGGGTCACACTCTCTACCGCACTGTAGGTCGCGCCCGTGCTTGCACTGTGGATCGCGCCAGACCTTCAACGTATACTTGTTTTCATCTATTTCACACTTGGAATTTACATTTAGATTAAATATGGATTTAGACATAAAAAAATATACAATTGATTCATAAAATGGTATTGAAATAGTCCAAGTTCCAGTAAAAAGTGGCACAAAATCCCAATTATCATTAAGAAATATATAAAATAATAAAATAAAATAAAAAACCTCCACCTAGCCCTCCGTGGCTGCCCGATTAGCACCTAGCACCTTCTACAACTTTAATTTTTTCGCCCATAAATTGGTCCGACCTGTTCAAAAACAAAATAAATCAATAAAAAATAAAAATATTGGTTGTGCAGGTTTTATTAATATTATAGTTTCCCCTTAAACAATCAATATTCTTTAAGTAAACAGTTAAAGTAGAAATCGAACACAAAAGTAACATATAATTTAGGTATCAAATGAGTCACAAAAGACGTGAATTGAAATGTAACTGTTAGTTGAAAAATAAATGTGGACCGCATCTTTACTATTATGCTATCTTTTCAAAAATCAAAATTAATAGCGCAGTTTAAGTTGGATTAGCAAAGTGGCATTGAGACATAAGAAGATTCTTGATTTTATTAAACTTTTCATGGTTAATTTGGATGTTAATTGATAAACTAAACAATCTTACCGAATTGGCCTCTTTTAAACTTGTGATTGTGATAATTCTCTGTAACAAATATTTGTCAGTACTTATGCTCATTATATCAAATATTGATAAATTAAAAACTCATATAAACATTACGTGTAATCTATTTTGTTTTCTGAATTTAGTTTAGTATTTATTATGCAAACCTTACTACTCTCCGCTTTCCCAGATAAGAATACATTCACATTCAGTTAATTATATTGATAAAAATATTGTAATAAAGCTTTAATTAAATATAATATAAATGTTCTTTTAATAAGTTATGAAACCTAAAAAAAGATGATATCAATCAAAGAAAAGGTAATAATAATAATAATAAATAAATAAATAAATAAAAGAAAAGATTCATATAACTCCCATGTGTGTTATCCCGAAATTTGAAATTGAAAGTCTATAAACTCTCTCACAAAATATCTTAACAATCTACCATCATTAATTTTAACTTGACTTCCCGACGTTATACCATTTTCACATTTAAATAAATAATAACTAAAAAAATTAGAGAATCATCACAACAGTAAGAACCTAGTAGTTTGACAAAAGAAATTATCATTTTTAAATAATATAAATATATTTATATTTAATAAATGATTAAAATTATATTTTATATAGTAAATATTGTTACATTTGATAATAATATTTTTTCATTTTTGACGAATTTTATAACAACTGATGGAATTTTCATACCATTCCATCTATTAAACATGGATTTTTTTTTCCTTCATGAAACACAACGTGTTATATGAATTTCTCCCCTCCCCCTCAAAAAAATAAAAAATAAAAAATAAAAAACTCAAAACACATAAAGAAGCAACATCATATATTTTTATCATCGAACAAGTTCTGCGATTACATGTACAAACCGATCTTCTTTTTTTGCCTTTTTATTTGCTTCCTCTGGTCATTATAGAGGAAATTATGTCTAAGAAAATAAAATTGAAGAAACTAGTATTATTTATATACAATTCCCATTTCAAATGCTTGAAGATGGCCACCCCTTCAACGTTTTCGTTTCAAGCTACAACTTGAGCGGCAGCTAGCCTTGCAATAGGCACCCTAGAAAAAAAAATGGACAAAAATTTTCATAGAAAGATATCTCAATGTGACAATAAAAATCGATAAATATTGTATTCTGAAAGTCGTTTATAAAAAAATGGCGTACCTGAAAGGAGAACACGAGACATAGTCGAGTCCCGCCTCTGCAAAGAAGGCGACAGACGAAGGCTCCCCACCGTGCTCTCCACATATTCCGATCTGTCATTTTAGTTCGTTAGTCGAGCTACTCGTTATCTACTTTAAAAAGTCATTAGACAAATATCACTAAGCTAAGAATGAACTCCCATTGTACAACTATTTTAACATTGCAAAACTAATTGCGTTGTAACTTCCAATTTTACAACACCGGATTTCAAGTTGTTACGAAAAAAAATGTATTCAAATAGGAAGAGTTTTGTGTCAGGTCGTCTAACTGGGTCAAACTCCACCAGACCAGTGAAAATATAAGAATTACTGGGTCAAACTCCACCAGACCAGTGAAAATATAAGAATTGATCACCTTGAGGCTAGGTCTAGCAGCACGGCCTCTTTCGGTTGCCATCTTGATGAGTTGGCCAACGCCTTTCTGGTCGAGCACCTGATATATCGGACACGTAGAGCGTTAGCACACGATAGGGGTCCGACTCCAATTGCTTTCGGATGAGTGATGTTACCACGAGAAACAACGGACTAACCTCAAACGGGTCGTGTTGGAGAATGCCCTTAGACAAGTAGACCGGGAGAAACTTGCCTACATCGTCCCTACTGTATCCGAATGTCATCTGCGTGAGATCATTCGTCCCGAAAGAGAAGAAATCCGCTTCCTTTGCAATCTTTACACGAAAACAATAGACCAACGAGTCAAAAATACTTAATTTTAACCCATCAGACAGTCTGACACAAGTGCTTTTTTCTGTGTGTGTTTATGACATACCTCATCTGCAACTAGGGCAGCTCTAGGAACTTCGATCATGGTGCCTACTTTGTAGTTCACGGAGGCGCCCATCTCCAAGAACACGGTCTTTGCAACAGCGCGTATCAAACGCACCTGATGTCCTAGTTCCTGCAACCCGACACGAGCCGGTGATTAACGGATACTAAGACATATAAACACATGAAAATGTAACAGAGAAATCTGAACACGACTTGCCTGAGGTGTTCCGACTAGAGGAACCATGATCTCAGGAAGGACCGCAACACCCTGGCTCGTCAAAGAGATAGCCGCCTGAAATATGGCACGGACTTGCATTTCCGATAGCTCAGGGTACGATATGCCAAGCCTACGACATTCAATTGGAATCATACATCAAAAACATTAAATAATTCATTTGATGCCTAACACATGCTCGAATAATATGTGATGCTTCATGACTAGTATACCTGCATCCACGGAATCCGAGCATGGGGTTCACTTCGGACAGTTTCTCAATCCTCGCGTAGACTTCTTCTTCGGGCGTGCCTGTATCTGCAGTTAGCTCGCTAACAATCTGCTCTATGTCGCCTTCTGGAAGAAACTCGTGGAGTGGAGGATCGAGGAGTCTGATTGTCACCGGCAGACCTGAGACACGGAGAAGTTGTGTTATGAACGATGTTTTACTATCATCAATGCACGTTAAGGACTAGACAAAGTAGAGACGAGGCGAACCATCCATTGCACGAAAAATTCCCTCGAAATCAGCTCTTTGGTAAGGCAATAACAAGTCAAGAGCTTCCTTCCTCTGCTCTACTGAAACTGCCATTATCATCCTTCTTACAGCCTTAATCCTCTCATCGGAAGCAAAGAACTGACACAAACACGACACGAATATACTGTCACAAACAGCCTGTTCGACTTGTAATATGCAAATTTAACTGCATCTAAAACAAAAGCATGCAGATTATACCATGTGCTCAGTCCTACATAAACCGATGCCTTGAGCTCCATTGTTCCGAGCTGTGAGTGCATCTTCAGGTGTGTCCGCATTCGCCATGACCTATAATTTCGTAACATATGTTTATAAAAATTTGTGAAAAACTCGTATGTTTCTCAAAATCTTGACACTTGATGAATCATTACAGCACCTTAATTCGCCTGATTTCATCAGCCCAGGCCATGAAAATCTCCAAATCACCGGCCATAGCCGGAGGAGCAAGCGGCTGCTTACCCAAGATCACTTCACCGGTGGAGCCATTAAGCGATATCCACTCTCCCTCTCGTACTACTTTGTCTCCGACCAAGACAGCCTGCATCAGCAATACGAAACAGTTAACTTCTCACTACAACAAAACCATGTCAGATTCAATTAGTATGTCTGTCTCTATGGTACTATTAGTCTATTAGTACCTTCTCAGCATCATTCACACGTATCTCCGAGCAACCAGAGACGCAGCATTTCCCCCAACCACGGGCTACAACAGCCGCGTGTGATGTCATGCCACCTCTAGCAGTCAGAATTCCAACAGCTGCATGCATGCCTCCAACATCCTCTGGACTTGTTTCAGTTCTTACCTGCAGAGAATATACCGTGCTTCAAGGAGGGGACGAGGCAGTAGAAACTCTCGTAGAATTAATAATACTAAAAATACAAAACGAGAATCAAGTATTGTACCAGAATGACACTCTTTCCCTGTGCATGCCATGTCTCAGCATCTTCGGCATTGAACACGACCTGCCCAACCGCTGCACCCGGGGATGCAGGCAGCCCCTTCGCTATCACACTCTCTTTGTAGGCAGATGGATTCTCAAACTACAAGGAAAACAGTAAATAGAATTATGTAGCAGAGGAAAATAATTTGATTGAATCTAATTATCTAAGAATAAATGGATGGTGCACCTGTGGATGAAGAAGCTGATCAAGATGCTGAGGCTCCACCTTCTTGACTGCCTCTCGAGTATCAACGAGCCCTTCACCTACCATGTCTACGGCAATCTTCACAGCGCCTTTGCCTGTGCGCTTCCCAGTCCGACACTGCAACATCCATAGCCTTTGTTCTTGCACAGTGAATTCAATATCCTGCATCCAAAATCCAGTTTTGTTAGACAAAAACATGAATCCTGTACACGATAAGCAGAGAAGTAAAATAAATTACCATCATATCTTTGTAGTGCCTCTCTAATATTTCACAGTTTTCTACCAGTTCCTTGTAAGCTTCTGGCAAGAAAGTTTTCATAACTTCAATATCCTCCGGTGTTCTGATTCCAGCAACGACGTCTTCTCCCTGAGTCGAGATGCCAATCAGCATTAGGCCATAAATTATCCACAAAAAGGCTCATAACATAACTTGATCAACAGAAAAGAGTTAAGACCTGAGCATTGATCAGAAACTCCCCGTAGAGCTTCTTCTCTCCAGTGCTCGGGTTCCTCGTGAAGAGAACGCCCGTTCCTGAAGTGTTCCCCATGTTTCCAAACACCATGCACTGAATGTTGACAGCAGTTCCCTTCAATCCTATTATCTGGTTTATGCTCCGATATTTGATGGCTCTCGGGCTGTCCCATGAATCAAAAACTGCTTTGACAGCCAACTCGAGCTGCTTCTTTGGATCTAGAAACAAACACGATTGAGCATAACATAAGATAAATTCCAGAGCAAATTCAGACAAGTTCATGAAGGGTGTTGCCTACCTGATGGGAACTTCTCTCCCCGACTTTGAACATAGACAGACTTGTATTCTTCGACGAGCTCTTTTAGATCAGACGAGGTCAGATCAGTATCGAGCCTTATTCCTTTCATGCTTTTCATCTTCTCCAGTTTTTCATCAAACAGTGCATGTGGAATGCCCATCACCTTCAACAAGATCCAACATCAGACATAGACGGCTTTCGTATTTGAACAAATTAAGCTACAGAAGATAGTGCAACAAGTCACACTGGGCATAAAACTTTACCACGTCTCCAAACATGTCCAGAAACCGTCTGTACGAGTCATATGCAAAGCGCTCTCCACTCTTCGCAGCCAAACCGGTGACGACCTCATCATTCAGCCCGAGGTTCAGAACCGTGTCCATCATTCCAGGCATAGAAATCTGTATATCATTAAAATCAGTCAATTTTTGCAGTGGCTGAACATTTTTGAGTTATTGCAGCCTAAATTCAGCCCTTGTTATAGCTAAATTTACAGGCATTGAACTCTGTATCTTACAGGATCAGTTAACTAACATGTGATCAAAATCAGTCAATTTTTTTTAGTTATTGAAACCGAAATTCAGTCTTGTTACAACTAAGTTTTGACATTTCAGGCATAGAATTCTGTATTTTACAGCATGATCGGTTAACTAATATGTGATTAAAATCAGTCAAATTTATTTATTTTTTACTTATATAACTAGATTGTCACATTTCACAGACATAAACACATTCAATTCTCCACAGTTACTCTTGACAAACATAGATCATGACCACAGTGCTACACTACATACAATATAACCATCATTCAAAGAGCAAAAATCGAGTTTCGTATTACAAATGAAGGGGAATTACCGCGGCTCCAGATCTAACGGACAAGAGGAGAGGCCTCGAGGGATCACCGAGGAAAGCTCCCATATCGGCCTCGACTATGTTCAAGCCCTGCATTATCTCTTCCCACAGCCCTGGTGGCAGCTTCTTGCCTACTTGCTGATACTCTTGGCATGCCTCTGTCGAGATGGTGAGCCCCGGTGGCACCGATAGCCCGATGCTCGCCATCTCAGCAAGGTTTGCACCCTTTCCTCCCAACTGATGAAACACATAATTCGTATTTTCATTTCATCAAACATCTAACTCAATTATTCATCTAGCTAATTATTCCACACACTATGATTAAAACACTAGTGTAGCAAAAACTGTACTAAATATTCTAAAATTCATGCTTAATCAACAGTTTATTATGATCATGAATAACACAATCTGGAGGCTGATCATAACAATAAACATAATTAACTACCATAATTTATTTTCAAATTTAAATTATACATATATATATGGCCATCATAATTAACACGAGAGAGAATTACTAACTCACCAAGGATTTCATGCTCTTGTTTCCCTCACTTCTTCCCTTGCCAAAAGTGAACACCCTCTATTCCACACCAAAAAAGAAATGAAATCTCATCAACACGCAATATATTCATTAATTCCCACATCAAAATCAAATCTCAAACATCATGCACATAGAGAAATTTGAAACTACAACTTTCAAGAAATCTTGATTCATATATTGTAGTAGTAGTAGTGATACCTGTGCCATGATGACTCAAAGGAACTGAAGCAGGAGAAAACTGAATTAAGGCACAAAAATGCAATAATTTAAAAAGGAAGTAATAAATGAAGAGTGAGTTAAGGTGGCAATGTGGTGTCTGGTTTTATAGGTGGTAAGAAGCGTGGCAAAAATCACTGACATGATGCCACGTGTCACTGCTGTTCGAGATGGCCGAAGTTTTTGCATTGAGAGCTATCCATGATTCAGTCTTAAATATAGCGCCAAAGATTTCACCATATTTGTCCTATTCCTCCGACTTGCCCACTTGCTCTATTCTTATCTCAACAAATTTATTTCATTTTATTTCTGCGTGTACGTAACTGGTCTCACTCCGATCCTCTATTACAAATCATGTTCGTATTCCATTTTGTAATTGTACGACACGTCATCATGTGTATATTAATGATGTTAGAATAACCAAGTATTTGGAAAATTAAGATTTTAACATTCATTATGTTGTCTATTCGATCTCGTATTTTATGTTATAATAACTATAATATTATTGATATACTATATTTTTCTATTACGTACGTATATATATATATATATATAATGATTTATTAAATTGCGGATGAGAATTTTTATTTCATATTTAGCATTTCAACCCGTGAAACACCATAAAATTTATGATTTTATTAATAGGTATTACAATTAATATAAAAATTAATTATAAAATATATAAAAGATTGAAATTTAATAAATTGTAAATATAGTTTGAACTAATTTATTTTGTCCTTGTATTTTTGGTTGTCATCGGCTTGCAGAATAATGGTTTTATTTAATGTCTGCATAGGTAATGTAACTTATAGCATATCGAAGCTTTTTTTTTTTCATTTCGTCTTTATTTCGTTAGTTCGTTGAATGAATGTTAGAAAACAAAATGCGATCATAAAATAAAAATGAACATCGTATACAATTTTGGTCATATGCTACCAAAAATAAACTAAACGGGCCGACAAAATCTAACCGATCAAATTCAACCCAAACCTAAAATCATACCCTAAACTTGTGTTAGATGGATCAGGCGTTACATAGATTCAAATTCATATTCAAGTATATATTTATAATTTTATTTAGATTCGAAATTTTCGTTTGATTCTCGATTAATGGATTTAAGTTAATACTTATTTCTCGGGATATATTGGATCCATTTTAGCAAAATTTTGATAGATACTTTAATTATTAAAAAAATACTAAACTAAAGTGCCCCAAATTGATTTATACATGGAATACTAAGGTCATAATTAAATGGCAATTCATTTTAGTGGGGACTGTCCAATTTATTTAATTGTTTATTTTATGAATGATTATGCAATTTATTGAATTGTCTTAATTAGATTGTATGCAATTGTATGCAAATGGATAGAGGGATTTGAAAGTTCTGAGGTATGCCACGTGTCATAGTTCCAAACAGTATGCCACGCCCACATCAATTCATCCATTAATTGATTTTGTTTTTGTACATAAATTCCACTGCACGTCTTAAATTTTAAATATATTCCAGATTATTGTGTGTTATAGAATTTTGAAAATAGTTTTTTTCCTAAATCATGTACTTCATTTCCTATTTTGACCTTTATAGTAAAAATTATTTCCGTAATTAATATTAATTCTTAGTCACTTAAATATAATTATTTCTCCCAATTCTAAAAGATGAAGTCAAGTTCCAACTTTCGTTAGGAATATTTGGATTATATTGGTGCATATATTCATTCATATTCATATGTAACGTACATACGTATATATACATACACACACTGACACACGTATAAATACGTAAATAATACGATATATGTAGAAACATACGTACATATCTGACCTTATTAGTAGTTGAGGTGGGGTCGGATACCGGAGTGAGTAGAACTTGGGGCCTTGATCTTGGTCCAGGCTCTGGTTTTGCAAAGCCACTTGGCTCGATTCTTGAACCATGGCACCGGGTGGCTCGAGCCACTTTGGACCAACGGCTCGCTCTCGTGGGATGAGGGTGCGCTGTTAGTTGTTCGATCTGATCTCTGAATTTTTCCTTAATTATTTTTCTTGTGTACACATCACTTGTTGTCGACCTTATCAATATGTCTTTCACTATTGAAGACATACCTTTTCAAGAAAATCAATTCAAAACCACAAATTAATAATCAGACTACCGCATCTAATTAATTTCACCACTAACCAAGAATTCATTAAAATTCAAATATATGCGATATATGAAGCGACATAATGAATATTTCAAGAATCAAGAACTTTTGATCAGGCATGCTGCTACATATATATATATATATATATATATATAGAGAGAGAGAGAGAGAGATGGTTTGATATCATCAGAAGGATCATGGGATCTGTTTCTTGAGCATAAAAATGATGAAAATATGAAGTGATGAGATTAATTAAGACAGAAAAAACAAAATTGAGTTACCTTAATTATATATGGTGATGAAATTTGGAGGTGTTTTGATGAAGAAGAGAGCTCTGTGAAGCCCAAAAAAATGGCGGTAGGTGATTTGGGTTGAATTTATATGGTGGCAAAATGAGTGGACCTCAAACTTCTAATAACAGTTTATGGCGCTAAATTATCTCTTTTAACTATAATTTGACTTTTAAATAAATCAATATATAATCAAGTCCAAGAAAAGTGTGGAGTTCTTATTTTCATATGCAAATAATTTACTAAACTACTGGCTATTTCAATATCCGGATTCACAGTAGTTCAAACTTCAAATCAATTGAATTCGTGTATATATATACATATATATATTGTATTGTATATGCAAGTATTATTATTATTATATGTACGTTACATGCACAGTTTTTCTATTAAAAATAATATTTTATTTCAAAATAGATTTATCAATACATTCACACGCATTATATATATCCGGGATAAAATCATCTAGTCCATATTCCATGTTCTAAATATTATGTACCATTATTAAATTTAATATTTTAAAAATATTTATTACAAAAATAAAATCTATCATAGTATAACCAATCATAACAAATATTATTACTAAATATTAAAAATTTTGAAAATTATATACCCCAATTTTGAAATAATAAACTCTATTAATCAATTATATCAACTAAAAAATAATACTAAAAAAATATATAAACCTAATTGAGTGGAATGAACTCTGGATAATAATTAATATAAAATTAAAACAAATCAAAACAGATTGAAATTAAAGAAAAAAATGAATGAAAATTTAATAAAAATTAAAATGAGATATCAAGTGAGATAGAAAAAGTCGAATAAATAATTTCATTTGATCATATCTGCTATAGAATAATGTATTCTAGAGGAAGAAAATATCAATATGAAAATATTAGAAAAAATATATATATGTATTTGTGGGCATCAATTGTCTCTCATGGCACGCGTATCGGTGCCAGATAAAATTGTTAAAATATTTTGGAACGCTATATATCACATAAAACAAAATAAATAAAAATATCATCAGCACACTAAAAAAATTATTTGAACAAAAGCATATAAATTATTTTTTAAAACCATCGTGTGGACAGTGGACATAAAGCTCTATCTCATATGTATACAATACAATCACATTTTTCATGTTGTAAATTATTGACATTTTCAATAATAATTACTGAACTTCTCAATATCTTAATATAATTATTATGCTTATTAATCCCAAGAAAACATGTCCAACGATTAATTGATCATAACACTTTAAAAATCTGATAAATTATATTTTAGATATACTGTATTTATTCAATGGGTGGTGATGGTTTTCCAAATGAAATTAATTTGTTAGAAAAAAAAAAGTGTTAATTAAGTGGGACCTATTTCCTTGATGCTGGAATATACTATTTGTCCAAGAAGCTGACGCCACGTGGCTAAGTGTTGGACACAAAGCAGAGAGGAGTGAATGCCCATCTTTCTTATCTCTATGTCACACCTTACCTGTGTCACAAATCAAATTATTTCCTTCAAAAACATTTAAATAGTACAAATATTTTTGCACTTATTATTATTATTATTATTATTATTATTATTATTATTATTATTATTATTATTATTATTATTATTATTATTATTATCGTTGTTGTTGTTATTATTATTCGGACTCGAGGACCCAATCAAATTGTGATTTACGAGATTGAATTCATAATCCTCTATTAACATTTGAAATAGAGTTGGGTCTCCCATACATCCGTCTTATGGTCTGGGTCCATCAGACGAGCCCAATAAGAAAAGAACCAGGAGCTTGCACGCCATGCGTGCTTGTATTTTTTTTTTTTCAATTTTCTATTTTTTTTTCTTAAAAATATATACTCTAAAATAAAATTGGTGAATCCTAAAATTAAAATGGATTAATTTATTTTTTTATTCGATGATTCGCACATTGCACTCGTTCGACTGCGCGGTCTCGTGCATTACACTCTAAAATTATTTATTCCAAAATAAATATGAACTATATAATTAGGGTTTAATAAACCCTATTTTAGATGTATTAAACAATTATTGAGATATAATAAACTCATATAATTAAAGTAACATGGGTAACACTTTTAAAACTACATGTGATACGTTTTAGTATAATGAGTTATTTTTTTAGTCGATTTTTTTATTTTTCGGAACTGAGCAGAACAGGTCGATCCGACTCGACCCTCACGCGGCACGCCCGTCTGAAGGCCTAATTCTAAAATTTTGAATTTCAAACTCTGACTTCAAATAATTATTATTGGATCATACTATTGCATGAATACTCATGGTACCAAATTTCAAACCCCACACATAAAGCAAATATTGCAATAGAATAATATCATGTCATGAAATGATTACATTCATTATTCGTCTATTTTTTGTAATATTCGTCTTTATATATACTCCTTTCCACACACACATGCATATGGACTATGAGCAAATGCTCACATAATTATCAAAAGAAAATTGAATTTCTTGCTAAGACATAATTTGTGTATGGGGATTTCTTTCTAAGTATCTACAAAAATAAGCTTTAGATTTTTATTGTGCCCACCACATAATTAAATTCATTTTTTTTTTCTCCTTTTAATAATTGATGAGGCTGTGAATCATTTGAGTGTCTTTTCAATTAAGAGGAAACCACTGCAAACTTCTAGTTCAAGGCTCAAACTTTCAATTATTTCAAATTTCGGGAGTATTCATTCGGTGGCATGAACTCTACCGATAAACTTTTTAATTTTTTGTCAACCAAATTATGCTAATTAGTTTCAAAATATTCTCTGAGAATTTGCTTTTTTTTTTAATTTGTTTATGTTGCCGTTACACGAAAATTTAAAGAACGATTAGTAATTTCTTTAAAACAATATAGGCTAAAAATTTGGCCAACTGAGAAAAAGAATATTGATCACATTAATATTTTGGTGCAAAGGTTAGGACCAAATCATTGATTAAGCCCAAATTAAATATTTGAAATATATAGTATAGTATGTAGGATTTATACTAGACCTTCAAATGTAATGCTTTTTAAATTTGGATTCTCAAACATTTTATTTAATTTGATCGAGTTTTCTAATTTGCAGTGTTGTGATTAAATTAAATGAAATTATAGGTGTGTTAGTGTATCAATAATCATTTACAGATATAATAAGGGCTCGTTTGCTATGTATGATAAGGGAGTGATAGATTTGTATGATACCATAATATATTGTTTGGTTAGATTCGTAAAGCTCATGATAAATGAATGGCCCGTCATCCTTATTAGGCATTTGCTTGATAAAGTTTGATTAGGTATCACACATCCAAGGTGAGATGTGTAATCACAAAATATGATATACCGATATTAATTTATTTTTGGACTTACTTATCCTTAACTATAAATTAGAGCCCTAATACGCATATTAAAATTAAAGGTAATTTAGAAATTTATAATTTATAGGTACACAGTCAATGAAACCAAACAATGAATTACTAATCTATACATCTTAAAATATTTTTTAGCAAACATAATATTGATATGTTATCTTGTAAAGCCATCTTAGTCATAGACATCATGATTTATCCCATCAAATCTAGCAAACGAGAACATAAATTAAAGTTTCGATGGTCCAATTGAACTAAAATCTTGAAAACTCAAATTATTATAACCCCCACCACCCCCCTCCCCCAAAAAAAAACATACTCCCTCCGTCCCATTTATATAGTCCACTTTATCCTCGCACGTATATTAAAAATATTTATGAAAACTAGATATTAAAGCTTAACTTCCATTATTACCCTTACTTAAAATTAATGACTCTAAAAAATTTAAGTGGTTGAGTTTTAATTTCCAATACATAGCAATGATATATTTGTATATTACCATGATAATTGATACTATTTATAGTTATGGGACTATATAATTGGGACACCTCAAAATAGTAATAGGGACTATATAAATGGGACGGAGGGAGTAATTGAGTATATAGTCTTTTCAACTAAAAAGGAAAATTAAAATTAAAATAGGATGGAACAAAATTTAATGCAAAAACATTAAAGAAACTACATTTAATTCTAGTCGCCCCAAAATGCTTTTTAGTGGATCGAATAAATTATAAAAATAAATAATGTATCGATGTTTTCTTATAACATTGGTAAGTTAATACTCCGAATTAAATTCTTTTTTCTTGAAACCCAATTAAATTTATTTAATATCATAATAACAAATTAAATATACATGTCTTAGAAATTTGACTATCAAACTTATTTTATTTTTCAACATTTATTCGATTTTCATTTTTATTTTTATTTTTATTTTATCAGCACAATCCAACCAATATATCTTGTCCAACATAATATCATATTCAAATCGGGCTTGTATATTGGTCAAACTAAGCTCAAATTAATTATAGAAATCGAGTATCGAGTAATTTAATTTGATCTCCGCGAAGAGCCGACAAGCATACAACAAGAAATCAAGACCTAAAATTCTCAATAACACCACACAAAAACTCACAGGCCTTTCAATCTGCAGAATGCATAGATAGTATGGTATATCAAAATCAAATCTCATCAAGAAACAAATTCAGACACCTCTACATGTCTGAATCTAAAACAAATCAACAGGAAATGTTTGAAGCCAAAACTATCTCCAGTTGAGTTATTAAATATATAATATGGTCTTAAACAGAAATACATTTTCCACACTATTATTCAATAAAAAAAAAAATAAGAAAAAGGGACCAGCATATACAAACCAGACTCAACACAAGCCATTTGGTTTCTTCTTCTTTCTTTTTCCTTTTTTTTTTTCCCTTCTTTTTTTAGCAAACTTTAACTGTCTTTGAGAGGGATGATCCACACATCCAGTATTTTTATTGTCAATCAATCCCACACAATATTATTAGAAGAAAAAAAAAACTCATCTTTATCTGTGATAATAACTTAAGGGTGAGCATAACGTACACAGACGCGTCGCAGGATTGGGCCCCGACAGGACGGGCAGTCCTTCATTCCCTGCTTCTCGTGGAGCTCGTTACACATTGTGCACACCACCTGATGCGCGCATGGGAGGAAAACTACAGACATCTCCTCAGACAGACACATCACACATTCCCTTTCACGTTTCACGCCCCCATTCTCGGTGAAAATCTGGAGATCCGTGGCCGTCACCATTTTGGAGATGTAAGACATAGCTGAATCTTTCAGGATTGGTGCATCTCTGAAGTCGGTCAGTTTGCTGGCGTAGCTCCCGTCTATACCTCTTCTAAGGGCAGCTATTTTTGATGAGTCGGTCTTTAACCTCAGCTGAGAAATTTCTTTTTCAAGCCTCGCTATATCATCTTTATACTTCTGTAGATTGCTTTCAGCTCTTGATTTGACAATATCCTCTTTGGATTGAGTGGAGACTTCGATTTGCTGCCTCTCTTTTTTCAATGAACTGACTTGTGTAAGGAATTCACTCTTTGCCTTCTCCTCCTGATTCAGTTTGGCCTGTAATTGTCATGATATTCACCCGATAAAATACCCACAATCACAAAAAAACAAAAACAAAAAACTAACCAATACAAACTATGCAAAACCAAAATCAATACAAAACTTATCCTTCCCTATGAATCAGATCCCGAACTCCTTCACTTCATAAAGTTTATTCATTCACAAATTTAATGTGGTCTACACTTCCCCCCGAATATTTAGTAAGGTTGGAATGAATAATTATGTTGCCAGACACATCGGAAGGGGTTAACAATTGATAAAAACTGCACGAAAACAGAAACGAGTCCAGCACATAAGAATAAGTATGCCTCTTCAGTCTCCATCTTTCTGGGCTCTGGCAAAGGATGTATGTGCAGCCAGGGAGAGTTGTGAGCAGTAAAATCTCAGTTCATAAATGATAGACGGCAAACCTAAATGATAAACAAGCTTCCACAACTTAAGTTTCATAATTGGTGCTTAAAACATACAAAGGAACTAAAGTTTTTACATCAATTTTGTTTTTTTTTAAAAATATTTCTAGCAATACTTGCAACATACTGAGTTTGCAGTCCAGCTTGTTTAGTAACATACTACTGGTATTTTTTCAAAAAATAAGCAACAGTCTTGTTAGTTATTTTCAGCATATCTGAATGACAAAGTGGGAGAAGCGTCATCCTAATGGAATTCCGGATACTAACTTCATTCTCCCTATTTCCAATCATTCTAGACGATCAGCATATATTTCTATCAAAATCATGGCCGCATTGTTCATGGTCATATATTCCATCGTGTACTGTCTTTCCCATAAAATCATGACACAAGTAAGGCTCTGATGGCCCCAGATAAAAAAAGGTCTTTGATTTCGACTCCCCAAAAATACCAACTTGTCTACTGCAAGTTTTCAAGGATAACACTAAGTACTGCTAAATACATATCAGAATGTAAGAAACCTTATGTAGCTGGGTAATCACAAGAATTCTAGTCAAATATATCAATATAAACATGCACAGGAGCAATAGATAGACATAGAGATATGCATATACCAGCTATAGTACATATGCTGATATGCATATACACGAACATCTAGTTAGATATTTGTAGTAATCTCTCAAGGTTGTGAATTTGTTCTTACTGCAAACATGTTATAGCAGGTCCATATATCAATATATTCTCAGATGAATCTACATGCACTAGTCAGACTCATTAAAATAAGGGCTAAATATACCTCAACTTGATCGCGTACATCATTTGCCTGCTTTAGTTTTTGTTGCATCTGCATTAATTTCAATTTTTCAGCTGAAATCTCCTCTTGGAAAATGTTCTTCTGCTTCTCCCACGACTGAAATTTCATCAGGGTCTTCTTCTCCCTCTTTGATACCTCCTGGCAGCTTGCAGCTGACTCTGCAGCACGTAATTTTGCAGCTTCCATTTCCCGCCTTAATGCAGAATTCTCAATTTCAAGCCGGCAAACAGCAGCATTAGCTCGCTCTACTTGGCCGCTAGCCTTGCATAAAGCATTTTCCATCTCTGAAAGTTTTTTCATGGTGTTGTCCTCTAATGTTTGCTTTTCCTTCTTCAGCCTTTCCACTTCTTCCTTCTCTTGCCTAAGTGTTTTAAGCTCGGCCTTGTCCTTGCCAAGTCTTCGTGCAGCTTGCATGACCTTCTGGTTTGCCCACTCTGTCCATTCTTGAAGCTGATTTTGCAATTCCCTCATTCTTGGAACCAGCTTCATAATCATCTCATCTTTCCTATCCTGGGGACCCCACTGACCAAGAGACCTATCATTTGACGAACCAATATAGCTACAATTGGTGGCCTCAATATTGTAGCTGATTGGCATTGGATTAGCAATGCTTTTGGCAGGGAAAGAAAGAGAAAGCTCTGTATCAGCAACAGGTAAAGAATGGGAGGCGTTGACAGGCACCAAAGGTAAGGTAGATGAGATAGTTGATTTAGGCAACAATGAACTTTGATCGATAGCTTCCAAACCAAATGTTGGAGCTGAAGTAAATGCAGTAGTTGTCGGAAGATTATGACTCACATTCTCTGGAGTGACATCAAATCCAACTCCCTTGTTAAGCTTAAAGGGGCCATTCCTAGCATTTACACCTGCAGAATCTGCAACACCTTTAAGTTTCTTATCCAAGACTAGACCACTAAAACTGCTCAGTTTACCAGTTCTAGATGTTCCTTTAGAGCCATATGTGCGATAGTGTTTCTCAAAATGCATTGACTTTTGACGTAATATGTACTCCCTTTTGGTAATTGCAGAAACTTTTCTACTGCCAACAAACTTCTCCTCTGCAGCTATAGTATGAGATACTCCTGATGCAGTGAAGGGTTTCTCGTTGATATTAGATGAGGAACTTTGACAATCTTTATCCGGAACTAGCCCATTTGAAACGAAAGAAGTTTTCAGTTTTGAGTTAGGACCACTAATTACTTTAGGTGCCTCTGATTGGAAGCTATGCTCAGCATGAACTGAAGCCAGACTTGTTGCTTCGGATGGACAAGTATGAACATATGGAACCGAGGCATTTGGTTTACAAGGAACTAAAATATTATATTCAGGGCTTTTGAGCTCTGATCTCAACTGAGACTGAGCAGAAATCGAGGGGTTCATATTGGAGCTCGAATCACCAACAAAACTACCCAAGGGATCACCGTCCATGGCACAAGCGTGTGATACATTCATATCACATATCAACAGACACCACATTGCATCACCAGTGCTGAAGAAAGGTCTCACCTCTCGTAGAAGGCAAACCAGCTCCGCCAATATATACTTCTCCATCTGCTGCAAATCCTCGAAATAGTGCTCCTTTGAGGGGTCAATTTCCTGCCCACTTCTAAGAAACGCTAGTGTGTTGTCCACTATATTTGATACGATGTCTTTACACCCGTACCAAAGGCCAGACCTCAAAATAGCCTTAGTAGCAACCTCTTCACTGTAACCAGTAGCAATTATTTTCTTTATTGCACTCTTGAAGATTGTGTCCAAATTGCTCAAAACAAGCTCTTCGAGCTCAGATTCCGTAAGGTCACTCCAATCAGCATCATGGAACTCATCTGCTGATGCCTCTATCTCCTCTGTAGGCCGGCTCAAACCTATCTCAGACGTCCCCACAGTGCAAGACAATCCAAGGTCGAGTTTCAAAGTATCAGAACTATCTTGGTTTACACAACACATATCACACCCATTCATATGCCCCTGACTCTCATACTTCTCAGCTGAGAATTCGAAGCTGGTGCATTCATTTGAAGGTAAAGGGATCACCTTATTGGGATCAGCCAATGGTGGATCCGCTCGGAATTTCCTCTTATTCCTACTCCCCTTTTCTTGGACCGTCATTGCCGGCATTTGACTGGAAGTAGTGCCACAAGCCTTCGCAACCATTGATGCCATATCTAATCTGCACAACAAATGTGTTCAGCATTTACCAAACTCAATACATTATTCCATCTCACAAAACTTTCTATAATATTTCCATCTTACAGTATGCATAACATCAAAATAACAGGGTTGAAGCTGAAAATTAGACTGGGAAATGAATCGATGACATCGAAGAATACAATCATCGTCACATTAGCAAACCAGCTCAATCAACATAGATTCACTACCATTCAATCCAAAATCAATAACACAAAATTCAGAACCAAATAATCTGGCAAAGCAAATACTTACATAATACATCACTGTTTTCACTCACTAAAAAAATTACCCGCAAAAAAAACAACCAAAATTATCTGCATCAAGAAACACATCATTAATAAAAACAAGATTACAACCCGGAATCAACAACTCAATAGTCAATGCAAATTAACATCTTCCCAATTCAACAGAATCGCACAGATCAATACAATCAAAATTGGGAAAAGCCCACATCAGGATTATCACAACAAAAAGATTCAATTTTTATGCACATCGTGAAGATCCCAGAAAACAGTGAGATTCTTTCTTAATTCTTGGGATGTTTTGCATCATCGATTCATACCGATTGCAGCTTATGAATTCTGGGCGATCAAACGATTGACAAATCTAAGAGCATGGGATGTAAGTAGAGAGATTATGGATAGTTGTGTTTGTTTGTTTGTTTTTTCTTTCCTTTTCCTTTTTCTCTGTTTTTGCCTATTTAATAATAAAAATTCTATCAAGCAATTAGAGAATTGAATTGAATTGTTCTCTCTCTCTCTCTCTCTCTCTCTCTCTCTCTCCTCTTATTCTTTGATTTTTGAGGAAAAAAAGATTGTCTTTTTTTTTTCCCTTTTTTTTCTGATTTATGTTTTGGCTTTGGTTAAGGTGTTGGCATTTGCACGTGACCCGGGTTCAGACATGTACACGTGTGAGAGTTAGAGCTCGTGTTAGATGTAATAGTTATTGGGTCAAGGGGCATAATAGGAAATACACACACGTCTTATTTTGATATTTTCATTTTCCTCAGAAATATATTTCAGTTTCCTTATTGAATAATGAGTTATTTTGGATAAGCACCGAGATTTATTGATTTTTAAAAATATATTTTATTCAAATCTAACCATTTTATTTCACGAAATTAATTTCTAAACACCAAATTTTATGTATACCCCTCAATTTATAAACACAATCATCACATTGAATGTGGGATGAAATTATTTGATTGAACCCTCCTCCCCCACCCCACATCGACGCCCTCCGACGGCCGCCGCTGCTCCACTTCCCGGCGCCGCCGCTGCTGCACTCGACGGACAGACAAGAAAAGGTAAAACGTGAGTAAAAATTGTTGTTAATCTTTTCTTCTGTAAAATGTTAGTTGTTGTAAATTGTTGTTAGACTTCTAAACATGTGAGTAAAAAATTATACAACAGAAGATGTGAATAAATTCTGATATGAAACATGTTGATTGATTGTCGACTTACTAAGTAGACTCGGAAAGATTTCTTGTGTATTCTCAACTACAATTGATTTATTTCGAAAACTTGATTTATTTATGTATAATGTAAGTTTATTGGGAAGTTGAAATTCAATTTTTTTTTGTTACTGTACATACATGCATATCTATGAGATTTACTTTGGTTGCCGGAAGGTTTTTACTTTATTGTATTGTTTATGAAGAACTAGACTAATGGCACTAGGAAGGTATCCAATACATTGGGGATTTGTTTTGATGGGAATTACTCGAATTCGAGGGATTGGAAACTCAATCTGGATAGTGGTATAGTTTTTTTACTTATGCATGTGATTTGGATTATGCTTGTGGTAAAACCTCGAGATTAAGTAGGAGAAATGAGTTGGTGTTGATGGCTTCCTTCGTTTTGGTTGTCAACTCAGAAAATCATTCTGTATCTCGTGTGGTTCGGAGGAGCTCTAGTAGAAAGGGTTAACACCATCATTTGTTGGGTAAAACTCGATGTTTAGGCTCAGCTCTATGTGTGCTTTAATGCAACCTTATCAAGTTTGGGACTCAAATCTATTTGGAAATGTGGCCTCAAACATTTTCCACCTCAGTTTATGTGAAGAAAATAAAAGTGCATCGTAGTTGCTTGACTTGAACCAGCCTTTCAATGAACCGAACAACTCTTTGGCGCTCTCCCTTTCCATGTTTTCACATCTTCGCCTCTTCTTCATGGATCTACCTATCTTCCACTAACAGTTCGAGTAGCATCCCGACATTGGCTCTCAGTTACCCTGCCGTCCATCTTGATACTAGAACAAACGGGAGAACTAATCCCGTGTTGCCAGATTAATTTTAGTGATGTGTGAGTGTGTGAGAGCTGGAACTATATTCAACAAATAGACAATTATGTATTTCTACTGTCTATTTCAGGTTTTGAGTGGGAGAAATTTTAGTGAGGAATTATTCTACTTTGTATGAATTTGATGCACAAATTTCCTCATACAACCTTAATGCAAAAAGAATGAATGAGAGAGATTGAAAAAAGAGAGGAAGATACTACAATTAAGGCATGTGTTTTTTATTAAGCTTTCTTCGTCTTATTCTAATATCTTGATTTATTTTTTCTTCTAGAAATAAAAAGATCTCACCCTTGGGAGAGGATCACCCACTGACATGGACCAACCGGCTAAACCTAGCCCAAGCCGAGTATTTTCGCCACCCCCGGAACTGCATCAAAGCGACGCAGACGAGGATGACGAGAATGTCAAGCAGCTTCGAGAATGCTCCTCTGTCTACTTAGCTTTACAGGTGTGTGTGTATGGATGTTTGTGTGTAAACTGGTTGCTTAAACCCCTATACCAATTCATAAAATCAAGTTTCATTATCATATTGCAGGATTGTCTCGTCAATTCCAACAGGAACTGGAAATCTTGTCAAAAAGGTATTATTATTATTCGTTCTTTTTATGTGCCTGATGTTCATCTTATTATTTTAATTCATTTAAAAAAAAATTGTTGCATATTCGAATTTTAGAAAAATGATTTTGCTTATTCAGTAATTGTTTTATTCTTTATCCTGTGCAGAAGTTCAACTCCTGAAAGCATGCAATGACAGAAGAAATAAATGAGCTTAGAAAAATGATGGAGATATGGTGATTAGTGATTACTGTGTACTGACTTATTGTTTACACGTTCTTTTTGGAAATTTGTGGCCTTTATTTGATATCATAGATTCTATTGAAGAAATAAATAGAAATGAACAAATTTACTTGTTAGTATTTTCAATACTAAAATGGTGAAGATTAATTGATTTATTTGTTTTCTTTTCTGGATACTATGCAATTCTGGTTTGCTTTTCTTGTTACTTCAAGAAACCTGAAAATAATTATCATCTTCTCAAGAGAGGAAAACTAAGATAAGCCCAAGTGAAAATCTTCACACACAACACATAATTTTGTAGTCTCTTGAAATATCAATGCAACTAAAACATCCATCATTCAGCAAGCTATGGAGCAGCAGCTGCAGGAGCTTCGCCCGAAACGAACTTGATCGACACGCTGTTCACGCAATGCCTCTCGTCCGTTGGCACCGGGTGCCCCTCGCCTTTGAACACGTGCCCCAAGTGGCCGCCACAGGCGGTGCAGGTGATCTCAGTCCTCCGGCCATCAGGATCGGGCTGAAACACGCAACATCAGTAATGTCGAGTAAGATACATACGGATTGATTTTGTTATGGAAAAAACGGGATACTAACCGTACGGGTGATGGCTCCCGGCAGCCCTTCGAAGAAGGCGGGCCAACCGCAGCCGGAGTCGAATTTTGTTGTCGATTTGTAGAGCGGTGTTTCGCAACCGGCACAGTTGTATATCCCTTCCGAGTAGAACTTGTCATAGTGGCCCGTCCCCCGTGGTCTGCACAAATTAAAACATCGTTCTGATTAAGGGGTGTGCATTCGGTCGATTCGGTTCTAAATCTCTTAGACCAAACTGAATTGTGTTTGGTTTCGTACACTTCTAGTTATGTATGCAATCCCCATAAAAAAAATGAATGAAAAAAAGGAACCTGCAGCTGCTATACGAGGTGTACGAGAAAAATCTACTTCTATGTAATAGCTTATAAACCGACAGTCATCAAAAACACACCAAGCACGATCAACAAATTCTCACTAAAACAGATTCAAGATCTAACTTAATGTGAAGGAAAAAAAAAAAACAAATCTTCTGAGTAATCAGACAGTAAAAAAAAAAAAAAAAAAAAAAGAGTTGATCAAAGAACTTACTCAGTGCCCTTTTGGCGGAGAATATGAAACTGTTGAGGAGAGAGAATGGCTCGCCATTCCTCCTCCGATTTGCTGACTGAACTCATTTATTTGATTTTCTCTTTCTAAAATTTTGAGACTTTTTTTAGTTTGATCGTTGAGAGGGGAGCGAGAGGTTTTATTGTGTGTTTTGATGAGAGAAAATGAATGTGGACGGCTTCATGATTCAGATTGCCCTTTTGCGACGATTAATTAATTTTATAATTATTATTACATCTGTTTTTTTAATCTGTTCACTGGACTATATATATATACGTGCACTAAATAATTTTTCTTTGCACCATAAAATAAATCAACTAAAAAATAATTAATTAAAAAATTATTTAACTACCCTTATTAAATAAAAATATTAAAATTCAAAAAGAAAGAAAAGTCTATTCCTCCCAAGTCCCAATCGTGGCCCGCATCTTCACCATCTCTAGCCTTCTTCCTTCCATTTCCACCATCTGCAACCCAGCCACCCCACTCTCAACCCTTCTTTTTGTCATCTTCTCCGGCGCTCGCCCGCCGCAGATATAACTTTGTTGATTTCATTGAGATTCATGTTAATACAAGAGGATATGGGTGTGTTCGAACTTAAATTCTTGAAATTTAGTCTTTTTTTTTAAAAAAAATTAGGTTCGAACCCAAGCAGCCATGGTCGAAAAATGGATTTCGAACTAGACCTTTGGAAAACAAAGTTCGAACCTGTAACACCCCGGAAAAAAAAGGTATTTAAATTTATTGTATAGTAAGAAATTTCATGAAATCAGAACTCAAATTATTTTGGGCTAGTTAATGGTGAGCTTAGAGACACCTAATGAGCAAGGAAAGTCTCGACCTTAGTTGAACATCTAAGTTTAAATTAGAATTTATAGTATAAAAATAGATATTAATGGGATCGTTTTGGTACCAAGATCATCCAACTCGGACTTCATTAAAGGGGATATGATAATTTGCGCCAAAAAAATATTCTAAGCAAGCTCAATAATTCTATTGAGTTAAAATCCAAGTTTTGGCTCATTTATTTGCGCCCGGTTCCAATCATTCCTTAATTATTATACGTATATCTTCTATTGGGCCTAATCATTTAAGTGAATAAATGAAAGAAGGAATCTTGTTTATTCATTTGGGATAACTATTAAATGAGCACCAATTAAATGTCACCATTTGGGGAAGTTGTCAAATTACTTAGTGTACATAGCAATAGACGTGAAAATGTGTGCATAAGTGATTAAGTGTATATTTATAGTTGGGGGTTCAGTTAGGAGAATACACAATCAGAAAATAAAAAAATAGGAAAATGAGAGAAATAAGGGGTAAGCTTCGCCATCGTTTCCTTCATCTTAGCTAGGGCTGTGCATTCGGTCGGTCCGGTCTTGGACCGGACCGACAAGAGAGGACCGAATAGACCGATAGGTTTTTTTTCTGGACCGGACCGACCGAATTAAAATTTAGGACCGGACCGAAAACCGATCGATTTTTTCGGTCGGTCCGGTCGAATTATTTTTTCCCAACTAAATTTTAATAAAATCATTTTATATAATATTTTATATATTTTTTATCAATGAAGTTTAACTTTTTATATAATATTTTATTTACTTTAACTATATAATTATATGATATAGTTATATATTATCTAATATATTATATATATATATATATTAAATTATTAATAATATAATATTATCTTAATCGGTCGGTCCGTCCGTCCATTTGTATTTTTTCTTGGGATCGAACCGACCGATTGAAAATTCGGTCTATTAATTTTGGGACTGACCCGACCGATTATCATATCCGCACCGACCGAATGACCCAATTTTCGATCGGTCCGGTCGGTCCTTGCACAGCCCTAATCTTAGCCATCAAAGCCTTCTTTCAAGTTATTTTTCGGTAAATTCGACTGTTCAAATTTTACGATCTTTATGTCATTATAAACCTCTTATTACATATTTTCTGTATATGATTTCTAATCTCTAACCCAAACCCTCTTGTTCTTCCGTTTTTGTATCGTAATTTAATCGGGAGTCATACTTTAATATTATAATTCAACATCTTTCGACATCATTTTTATGCTTCAAATGATGTCCTAAATTCCTGAAATTTTTACCAAATGTTTACCATGAGGTCAGGAACATATTCAAGTAGAGATTTCCTCAAATTACAGCTCTGAAAGTCGGAATAAAGCCACGAATAGCTGCTGATGTTGTTGTTCGCCGCTGTGCGATGCAGCAATTTGTTCAGCCTTTTACCGATGATCCAATAATTGGTTTTTCATGTATTTTATACCATTTCGAACCTCTGTTATAAGGCTTTCTATATATGGTCTTAGATCTTCAATCAAATTTCGTTTTAGCCCTCGTTTCTGTTTCCAAAGTTCAATGTAAAAAAACTGTCAAGAAATCATGTTCAAAACCAATTTACTTCTTTATTTTCCCCTTGGGCTGCTGCTGTACGTAGATGAGTTGAGGTTACTGGTTGTGTGATCAGTTGTGACTTGTGAGTGTATATGTGTGAGAGGGTGGCTATCGGCGACAAGAGGTCGCCGACAAAAGGAGGGTAAGAGATGAGGGGAAGGTGGTGATAAAGGAGAAATACATAATGAAATGTTTAAAAAGATTTTGGGCTCAAGTATTTGATTTATAAATTTTCAAGTTTGGCCCACAAGTTTCTAAGTTGAGCCCAACTCCTAAATTTAATTTGAAAAATTATAAATTAGATTTGTGTCATTAGGGAATTAAATTAAGATTCTTATAAAATTCAATTAACTCCGATAATTTCTAAATGTTATATTTTCCCCAAAAGGAGTTCTAAATATTATAATTCACTCTTAAGTGTTAAACCAAATTTTTTAGTCATTGAATTTGATTCACCCTCCATGTCTCTTCATTTGAGTCTAGAAATTCCGATAAATTCTCAATCTAAATTGATTCGTTCAGTCAAATGCGCATTATTCGCCCGTTTGATTTCATTTCAATTCCAAATGATCCCAAGTTATAGGAAATTCTTATTTAAGCTATTTATGACCTAAGTTCTTATTTTATTGGCCTATAATAGTATTCTAAGTTATAATTCCAATTTTATAGGTCAAGACGAGCTGAAAGTATAGTAGCATTTCACGCATAAATTGCACTGCTTATTGAGATCATCAAGGTGGGTTTTTCCATAACTCACAACTATATTTTTAAATTCGTCCATGAAAAGCATGTTAAAGTTTTAATAGCATTATTTACGCAATGATTGAATGTTATGAGACTTCATGCACAGAGGAATTCCGACTTACAGGCATAGACGGTTTACTTTGTAACTACATGTCTAGATAAGTAACCGTAAAGTATTCATGTGATCACATTGGGTCTCTCATCCAATGAAGAAGAGTAAAATTTGTTATAAAGTATGTTCATGGTTATTTTCCATTATTTATACATCACAATAATTTTAAAGCATGGAAGAATGACTTGGACGAATATCAATGCTCACTGAGTGTTTTCTGGCACTCAACCCAAATATTTTTAAATGTTTTTAGGTTTTGGAGATCGAGCTGGTTGATCGATCTGCTGGAGTGGGTTTGATGGTTGACCCTTGTGTGATTTTTGTTTAAAATCATCTTTAAATTTATGTTTGTATATTAAATATTAAATGCTTCCATTGATACTCTGCAAAACTTTTAAGTTTGAAATTTATTGACCTCAATGGTCAGGTTTTGAGTGTATATACAAATATTTGAATGTGTAGAAGGGTTGACCATTGAACTTTTAAACGTGTGACCTGATTGGCTATATATATTGCCAAGTCATAATTTGGTTATGTGTGCGTTAAGGATTTTAAGATCCTTGTTGAAAGTTGACTTTGAGGACGTCTGAGTGCGTGGTTTGAACATTTTAAGTTGAGGTACTGCCTATTTACAAATTATTTATAAAGATAAATTTTATCTTTTAAAAAGTATTTATCACGTAAGCATGTGTGTATATTTTTTTGTGACGTTTTGATCCTAGTGGGGGTGGGGCGTTACAAAACCAGAGCAGTAATGGTCGAAAGCACAATTTCGAACCTCATCCTCATTTTTGAAAATGATTTTTCAAGCCACATTTTACAGGGAAATGAATGGTGGTGGCTAGCGGCTCAAGTGCAATGACCCATGTGATTTCGACCACGTTTTAACATTTTCAGATATATGTCGAAACATTTTTAAAGGGTGTCAGGAGCTTGATTGAGATTCATATAATCGGGAATCCCTATAGTGATCAGCAATTGCTTCTCATTTTACTATGGTCCCATGTAAGAGTCTTTTACTTAATATTTTTAAATGGAGCTTGTTTAAATAATTTAAAATCATGTCTTCAATGAATAAATATGCATCATATATTTATTAGTGTTTGGTAATGACAGTTGCGTGCTGGGTTATGCATAGTCATTCATCACCCACAGTTAGAGATTTGGCTGTACGAATATATTATCAAAATGTGCATCAAAATAATTGGGTTAATGGACATTATCCGATTCATGGTGAAGCTATTGGGAGAAATTAAGAAATATATCAAACGCATGTGCATAATTATATCCAAAACAAACGCATATGCATAATTATATCCAGAATTATTCTAATGTGATGAGTTAATACAAGTATTGTTTGGAACAAGATGGTATCCCATCTACTATATTTGAATATCATAGATCTTCATTTTTGTATTAATTGTACTTTATAATGTTTATTTAGTTATTTATTGTATTATGCATTATTTTATCAAATGTATTATTTCACACAGTATTTATATAATGCATTATTCATATGTTTGCTTTTAAAATACAGTTTTATCAAAATTTTGAGTAGAATATGCGCACAATAATATGTTATAATAGTTCCTAAAATTTCTTGCTAAAATTCCAAGATTTTAAAATAGTTTCCGTCATTTTTTTCAATTTTCTGCGATATCGATATGTGATATCGATATATCCGTAAAATTGAAATTGCGATACATGTTGCGATAGTGATATTTTCATCTTTGGTTGTGACTCCTATATTGGGCTGATTTCAAGCATAAAAAAATTCAACTATAAATTTCGTAGTGTTTAAAATTTAAAAATTGAGTGTACTTTTGTAGTACACACACATGTTTATTTATGTAACTAGTCTTACCCCCACGCGTTGCGTGGTAAAACATGAGATAACGTTATTTGGTCGTGTTGAAAAACCGCATTAATGTACTTTATTTGATGATTCTCAATTTGGAATTTACGAAATAAACTGAATATTTAAAATCTTTTAGTGTATTTACATAATTCAATAATGAGTAATAAGGGCATGAAAGTGATTACTTCAAAGTAGAAAATTAACTTGAATTTGATTTTTTTAATGATTGTTCATTTTTAAATGATACTCCGTATTTGTTTTATTGTATTATAAAATTTTGAAACACGCATAAAATGTAACACTAGAATTGTTTTACAAAAACAAAACAATGTTGGCCTCGAAAAAATATACATATAAATATATAAAATAATGGCATAATAATAACATCCTTCCTTCCTAAAAAAAAAAGAAAAAAAATTATGACAATGTTTGATAAAGATGAATAAAAGAATAAAAAATTACATATCTCATGCACATTGGATGATTCTATTTTCTCTATTTCTCTTATAAAAAGAAAAGAAAAAAAGAAAAGAAAAACCCACCTAGCAACATTAAAAAAGTAAGTCTTGAATAAATTTATAACATATATATCAAACTTTTGAGACATGTTGATACATATATATATATATATATATATATATATATATTATTTTTAGATATGGTTTTAACCATTTTTTGTTAGATTGATAGGTGACCGTTTTCATATTACGAAAGCATAAAATATTATAATTGATATGAAAACTCGTAGAAGATGTTCCTGATCTGTGATTTTCGATATCTGGCTATTTTGGTAAAACAATAAGTCTCCCATTTTGGTTGGTTGACCAAATCATTGAACAATCTATTCCTCTTGCCACATGACATGATCTAATTGATCAAACATATTTTTATTGGATAAAATTTTATATTGTTATTATTATGAATAATAATGTATTAAAAATATAAAAATTATATCATAATTCATATTTTTCGTTGTCTATAAAATAAGCTTATTTTTGACATATTTTGAATCGCACTAAAAACCATCAATTCTCACTCATGTTCTCTCATTTGAAATTATGGATCCAAATGACTGAAATTATTTTTCAAATTCCCAAAATCCAAACTCTCAAAATTATCAATATTATCAAAACTCACATTTTTCTCCGAATCTCAACCAAAATGCAATTTCTGAAGAAGTCCAACCATCACAAAACATCTCTGTAATTTATTTCAAGATGTGCAACAGACGACCACAAATCGAAAGACACCAAAAAAATTTGGTATGTGAAAGAAGATGTAGCTCTAATGCAAGCATGCTGTTTCGTTAGTGAAAATGAGGCTCGTGGAAAAAAATAAAAAAAGTGCCTCTATACGGGAAAAGTGCATAAAATTTTCCATCAATATCGAGCAGAAAAATAATAATAGATATTGATAAATAATTAAATATATATATATATATATATATATATTGATAAAATTGAAATATTGTGGTTTTAGATTTTTGAGTTGATTGTGTAGGTGAATGAGAGAAAAATAATTATTTTATTAATAGATTGGATTAGTGGTGGTTGTGAATGGGGGTGGTCTAATAAGTACATAAGTACATTGTGGCATGAAGACTGAGTTAAATTTCTTCTCAAGTTTAGTAGAGACTTTGAGCATTAATTCTAAATTGAATAAATGACAATAATAAAAAATGAGCACACAATACAGAATGAAAATGAGAATTGTAAAATAGGAAACAGGAATGCGATCATTTTGATATATATAGAGATGAAAATTATAAAATTTGCTCTAATAATTTATGAAATTTGAATTTCAAATCGTTCACCAAACTACACTTTCCAATGAAAAAGTTTGTGTATGGGCCATCTTCTGAGAGAGTAGGTTAAAGTTGTTACAATTTAAACAATCATATCAGTCAACTTTTTGGGAAACACTTTTTCCAACATCAAGTAACATCAACAATTTTAGCACATGCTTGCATGCATGTAGATTGGATAGATTTAGGCGGACTTTTTGGGCGGCAAAATATAGCTAGACAACTTCATTTTAGTATATATATAGATATAGATTCAAATATATTTTATAAGGTTGGTGTAAGAAATGTGTAAGATGCCTCATATGTGATCACATTTTAGGGTATTTTAAATAAATTGGGTAATTTTAGATGATTTTCTTATATTGGGTAAAAATGTTTTTTTTTTTTCTATCGAGAAATGTATAGTTTTATACATCTACACTTTGAATAGTTTGATACGAACTCAAACTCATATAATCATATTGACCCATACTACATTTTACTTTAAAATCCGGACTAATTGCCAAATAATTCACTACGTTTTCACCATTGTACAAATTAGACACCACATTTAAACATATTCAATTACAATAGCACACTTTAATTTGTATGAGGTTAAACATTCACAATTTCCACAATCATAAAAATTATCATTCCATTCATACCTTTATTTAATTATTAAATTCATCAATTCATACCTAATTCATTATTTCTTACCGATCGCCACCTAAGATTTTAGAAGGAGGTGATTAGTATGGTATAATGAAATTATATATGAGTAAAATGAATTTAGGAATGAAATGAGGGCTTGAATGGAATAACTATTCTTATGATTGATATGTCTACGGATTGAAGTACAAAAGGAAATATCAGTTTTTTTTATCTTATATAACGAATATTTTATGTACTTTAAAATTTTCTTATAATTGAATAAAGTGTACGTAATAGCTAATGAATATCAACAGATGCCTTAATTTATATTTCTAAACGTCATTTTTTTTTATTTTTTTTTATATGGATTTTTCTATTTTTTTAGCAAATTATAATTTATTTATTTTAATGAAAAAATTCTAAAATATTTAATTAATCAATATATAATAATTTGTATAAGTTAATAAAAATATTTTTACATCATAGAAAAATATTTTAACATTTCAATTTTTGATTTGAACATATTAAATTATATCAAATATATAAATATTTTATATTGTATTATAACATATTTTTATGGTATATTTATTTCAGCATCACTTTCAATTTTCTTCAACAAAGTTATAAAAGCTATCAAAATTTAATTTTAACATATATTTTTAAATTATATTTTGAAAATAAATAATAATAATAATAATAAATTATTTAATTTGATTTTTGATTTATTTTTCTAAATATGATAACATAATATTATAAAACATGATTATATATAAATAAATCATATATTAATTTTTTTGGTCATTAGGAATAGCTACACCCATGGGATGGGTGAAATGGCTATCCCTTCCTTTGGGAATAGAAATTCCATCGGGAATGATGATTCCGATTTTGAACCATACAAATCGTGGAATGAGAATGAAGATATAAATAATTATTCTATTCTATTTCATTTGCCCATATCGATCACTTCCTAAGTGCATACACCCGTTAACACTTGTTTTGAATATGTAAACGCTCAAAATTTTTCACGTGGTTGCAAAAATATTTGTTTATTTTTTTAATTAGAAAAATGTTTTAGTATCGTTTGGTAACTTTAACATTTTTTCCAAATAAAAAAAATGTCGTAATCAAAACAGTTCCATATGAGGGAGATCGTTTCTGAATTCTGATTTTAGAGTAAGGAACTTCACTGGATACGACGTCGTGTCATTCTGGTAATCGACATCATCATCTTCTCAATTTCAAAAACCCTTTCCCCAAATTGGAAGTTTAGAACCCTAATTATAGAAATCACTCCATCCCAACGGACCTGAAGAAGATACAAACTCTCTCTCTCTCTCTCTCTCTCTCTCTCCACGTACTTATATAACTATGCTGCTGGATTCTCAGACGTGCACAATGTACATCTGTTGAATCGGAAGATTTGAGATTTAAGAAGAATCATGGCATTTAGCGGATTTGGGAAGAACTCAGGTCCGAGTGCACCGCAGCCTGGGGCTCAGACCCCTTTCGGCAATTTTCCTCGGCATCCGTCTCCTTCTTCGACGCTTCCCATATTACCTAGGTATGTGTTTGTACGCGTGTGCGTGTTTTTTTGCTGTATTTTTTTGGTATTCGGGATGTAAGTTAGGTTTATGAAATTGCATTAGTTTGTATTTCGGGACTGAGATTTAGTTAAGCACGCAGCTGAAAACTTTTTGCATTCAAAGAAGGTTTTCCTATTGGGGAGCTGCAGAAAGTAGTGGTGTGGTAGTGTTTTCTGTCATCCATTTTTTTGAAAATTAAAAAGAAAAATGGGATAATATGAGTGTTCAGTGCTCTTGTTTCTGCAGCCGGATTGGGACGGATCATTATAGCTGTTTGCTTTTACTTCATCTAATGATTTTAGCTCAACTTATTTGTCTTAACAAGTTCAATGCTTGCCACAACTTCAATTAGGTTTGAGATTAAACATCAATTAAACGAATGAAAAATGCTAACTTGTTTTTTAAATTCTAAGAGCGGTATGCAGCTGGCGCTATTCTGATAACACTGTCATGTTTTGGAACTTCTTCGGCATTAGACAAGTAATAGATGGCTGATACTTCTTGATATGATTTATTGACTGATTGGTGTTCTTTGGTCAGGTCCTCGATCGACTATAGGGACCTTGATGCTTCTCAGGGCATATCTTCGCCACCTTTGGTTTCCACTCGGTCTTTTTCAGGCACACAAAAGTAATTATATCTGAACTGTTACTGTTATTTCAACCCTGTGTTCATTGTATTTACTTCGTTGGCATTATCTTCAAGTGCTTTATGCTGTTCACTTGGTGATTTATTTATCTGTTGCGCTGCCTTTGGGTTTATAAATTGATATCAATACCAGAATAGGGAGATGTCGTGGTTTTCCCATAAAGGATACAGGCCCATGCACATGTGGATGCTCACTATATTGAGTTCTAATAATCTAGTGAACAATATACTTATATGGCTTAAGTTTTCCTTCAGAAACAATGAGCCTCCTCTGAGATGGAGCGATGTGAAGGCATCTTCATTGAATGATCCTGGCGTCCAATACCAAAGGCCTCCGACTGTTCTGCAGCAGGTTGCTTCAAGACATTTAGGAACTGGCAGCCCTGCAAAGACTGTAGAAGTCCAATCTATTAGAAGAACTAACTCACCTTATTCACAATCTCCAAAGACAGTAGAAGTTCAATCTATTAGAAGAACTAACTCACCTTATTCTCAATCTCCACATGAAATTTCAAATTCATCCAGGAGTCCCATGGATAGGTAAACTCCTTTGTCTTTCAGATGTTTTTCATCTCAGTTCTAGTCTTCCAATTGTGTATCCATCTGCATAGTAGCAAGTCTTACATATTGTCTGCACTTTGAAACCTGTTTCATAGCTGTTCACTAAAGGAAGTAGTAAATATGTTACGAGTGTAATTATGGTGCACTGAAAACATAATTTTGTAATAGCAATAACCTAGTAACTTTTGAATAATACATCCTCTTATTGTTTCTAATATTTTCTTTTGTTTGTACTTGGGTATGCCTTTTAGGGACAGGAGTTACTTGGATCCTTATGGAGCACGATCGTCTCCTCCAATTTTTCATAACAATCTATATGTTGGTGGCCAGCGTCCTCATGTTCAAGAAGTTCAGCAGTAAGTTAGCATCAATACTGTTTCACCTCGGACTTATTGCTTGCCATTGGAGCACATTAACCTTTTGGGCCATCTCCCTGTCTGTAAAATTACTTACCATCTTCTAGATTCTAGTTTGTTATAAGATCTTAATAGTTTTCAAGTAGTACTCTATATATATATATATATATCTGCAAGATGTGTTATTTGATTCTAAGAAGGATTTATATCTTGGTGTTAGGTGTCTAAACATGAGTCAGTTAGTGTCAATTGAGATTTATTTAAATGGGCTCTTAGTATTCTTTGGAGCTGTTTGCCACAAAGTTCTCAGAGAAATTATTGTCATCACTCACTAATTAGTAGTGTAAAGTGTAAACTTTTATATGCTAAATCTTCATGTCCAGTATCTTGGGTTTGATATGCAGGCGTCCTTTCTCTCCTGTATGGGTTAATCAGTCGAAGCCATCAAGCCATAATACTACTCCACCAGCACAAGAAAGAATTTCCTCAGGCTTGACAACAGGAGGTACTCATCAATCTGGATCAATGTTTCAGCCCAGGATTGCGGATGGTCCACTTCAAAAGCGAAACCGGTCTCCAACACTTCCAACTGCCACTGGGTTTTCCCCTGAAAATGCTCGCTCTGATGATCATAAAAGGTCAGCTGGAAATTTGACTTTTACGAAGGGTACATGAAAATAGACTACTCATGAAAATATAGTAAATGGTCCAGTTCTGAAAAATAAAATAAAATATGGTACATGAAAATAGACTACTCATGAATGTACCCCATAATAAATATTTAGAGACATGAAATCCATATTTATATATCAGAAGGTGATATGGTTATTATATCATTACACATTTTGCAAATCAATGCAAGGACTGTCTAATATTTTGCATTTCTTCTAGATCTTTAGTTGACTATAGGGACCTTGATGCTCCGGAGGCTATGTCTTTTCCGCCACTTGGTATTGGAAGCAGCTCCTCTGGCAGGGAATCTGCTCGGCCTTTCGGAGGGACTCAAAAGTAATTACCTGGCAAAGCTTATTCGTCATTCTTTTTGCGAACTTTCTCTGTTTGTTCATAGGGTTTTATTATATTATATTAGAACTGTCTAATTTAGTTTTAATTATCCTAAATCTTTATGCTTTTGATTTGTTAAACAGGCCGTTTCCCACTTCTTTTAGCTCTGCTGATCAATCGAAATCCCCCATTAATAATTCCACTCCACTTGCTCGAGAAGATGTGTCTGGATTGTTGACAGCAAAGGGCTCTTATCAATCTGGAAGAAAGCTTCAGGCCGAGCATGCAGATGTTCCACTTCTAAAAAGAACAAGGTCACCAACAATTCCATCTACCGATGGGAATTTCCCACTGAATCCTTCCAGTGTTTTGGACAATCAAAAAAGGTATTAGAGAATTTTGAATTTATAGCATCTTTAATTCTTTCAACTTTCCATTTTCTCAATGAACAAATATGAAGAATGTAATTCTGCCTTGATAACAAGTAATTGGATTCTGGTTCTGAAAAACTATCATGCTTTGGTGTGAGTGATGTTGATAAAAAATTATGTATCATATTACTAGAGAACCTTTTGGTTGGCTTTTAGTGTTTGCATTATTGTGTCTGGCGTTGACACTGGTAATCAATCAATCATACTGTGCCGGGCTGAGGTATATTGTTATTTAGCTAGGTTCCATATGGAGCTGATATTTCCCCTTCAAATAAAGCAGTACGGCCCTACTTCCCCTGCTCTGTATACCCTGTTGTGATATCCTTCAATTTGAAGAGATGCCAATGCCGGGTCATGTTGCCTCAAAAATCATTATATGTATGGCACTTTATCAACACAAATCAGCAATTTCATCATACGATAAAATATGCTTGTAATGAATTGGTGGTGCTAAACCTTATGCACTTTTGCTTCATTTGTTATTTTATATCTCCACATTCTTACTGAAAAAAGATTTTCCATCCAGAGGCCCTGGTTTCCAAAGGGGAAGTCAGTCTCCGACATCCACGCAAGCTATTAGTGCCGGAGATGATGTAAACAAGCCGATGGATGTTCCTGCTGTTAAGAGAACCAAGATACCCAATCTATCTTCATCCGATCTAGTGTCTCCAGAAAATTTGGATCCTGCACAGGAGATTGAGCGGTAAAATATTTCATCTATTGATTTTCTTATTGTACTCTGTTGTATTAGTACTTTGTTGTACTGAGATGCATTAGTTGGGTAGAGAATTGCAAGCCAAAGCAAAACGTTTGGCCCGCTTTAAGGATGAATTAAGCCAACCAGTTCCGAGCCGTTCAACTGTTAAAGCCCAAAAGGATCCAGCCACAAGTCAGCATCTGTCTATGTCGGAGAAACAAAAGAATTCCGAGGATCCTAAAATGGATATGATGTTGGATTCTGCCGGTGGCAATGTTTTCTCAGACCATGAAGGCATAGCCTCATCCACTAGTATAGTTGGATTATGTCCAGATATGTGTCCAGGTACGTATTTGTAATTTTTCATGGTGTGAGTTTATTACGTAAGAACTGAGCTATGGTGCACTGCTACTCCTTGATTTCTATTACATTTACATGTTACAAATGATAGCAAAACAATTTCTGATCCATGCCATATGTTCAATTTCAATCTTAGTGTCAACAAGGCACACAGGCAATTAATGCAGTGCCATTTTCAGAAAGTTTATGTAAAAGATGTGTCACTGACTCCAGTTTTATGAAGCAAATTTCTATTTATTCATTCCAAAGCACCTACCAGCCTGACCACTTAACTTGTGACTGGCAGAGCCTGAGAGGTCGGAACGCGAAAGAAAAGGAGATCTTGATCAATATGAACGCCTGGATGGGGATAGGAATGTTACCAGTGGATTTCTTGCGGTAAAGAAGGTATGTAATTTGATTTGTTCCCTGGTAATACTTACTGATGGTGATGGGAGAAGCATATTAAGATTATTATTGTTGTTATTATTAAATAACGCAAACCTGCTGGACCTCTTCATTTTCATTATAATTAAATAGCGTGAACTTGCTGATGGACATGTTACATGTTTCTCCAGTACACTAGGACCGCAGAGAGGGAAGCAGAGCTTATCCGTCCATTGCCAATCTTGCAAAAGACGATAGACTATCTTATGAATTTACTGGATGGACCTTATGATGATAGATTTCTTGGTTTGTATAACTTCTTATGGGATAGAATGCGGGCCATTCGTATGGATTTGAGGATGCAGCACATTTTCAACCTGGAGGCTATCACCATGCTGGAGCAAATGGTATTTTCTGTCTCCTGATTATAGATCTGCAGTCTATAGTCTATATTTTGATGGCTATTGAGTATTGACATTCTTAGGTGACCATATTTCATTAGTGGACCTGTTTTTGAAGTTGCATGGAAGTGTTTTGACACATTCATGAAATAGGAATTTGCAACTAGTTCTTATTTTGAAACGTGAATAGCCTATATCTGTATCTGCTTTGTCCCTTTCAGCACTTCTCTTGCTGTGTATTTATCACTTAACTTCTGCAATAAGTGGTCTTTTTATCACTTTCACCATCACCTTCATTTTCCTCCCAATCTGCCCTCTCCCTACTATGGTTTAATTATATACTACTTCATTTTCAAACATTTATTGAAACTAACTCATGCTGCTAATATTTATCCTGGCAGATAAGACTTCACATAATAGCCATGCATGAGTTATGTGAGTACACCAAAGGAGAGGGATTCTCTGAGGGATTTGATGCACATCTTAATATTGAGCAGATGAACAAAACTTCTGTAGAATTGTTTCAGTTTTACGATGATCACAGAAAAAAAGGAATATATGTGCCATCTGAAAGAGAATTTAGAGGCTATTATGCACTCCTCAAGCTTGACAAGCATCCTGGGTATAAAGTAAGTCATCTAAGATGAAAATAATTATACAGCTCCCATTTTGGTGTTGTCCATCAAATAAGAAAATCATGCCAGGTTGAACCTGCAGAGCTGTCTCTTGATCTGGCTAAGATGACCCCAGAAATGCGGCAAACCCCCGAGGTGTTATTTGCTCGTGATGTGGCCAGGTTTTCTTCAACCCAAATATATGAAGCTGTCCCTTTTGTCATAATCTCGTGTAGTTAGTACTATTCAGTATCAATAACAATATTCCATCTTTATTGCAGAGCCTGCAGAACAGGAAATTTTATTGCCTTCTTTAGGCTTGCCCGTAAAGCTAGCTATCTTCAAGCTTGCTTAATACACGCACATTTTTCAAAGGTATGAGTTTAGTTAACATAATTATCATTTGCTATTAAATCACTGAATAAGCTCCATTCATAGGCACCTGCATCAACTGCTTTCCTTCAGCACTGATTTTAGTTGCTCAAATATGTGTTTTGATTCTATTAATGTTTCACAGTTCATATAGTATGGGGACAGTTATGAAAAGTTTGAAGGTAGTTGTGGCTAGTGGAACTGTTGAAGCATATTGTAATTTGTAGTCTACGTTAAGTGTAATTAAGTGTTGGAAGCAACGTTTCAGGGAGTTAGTTTATATTGCTTGCCTGACCAAACAATTTGCAAATGCTGTGTACTCTTTATGTCTATCAATTATTACAAATGACCTTCCTTAACTTTATCTTGGTGTCAAAATCAGCTGCAGCAGTTGATAACAATTGCTTGCCGTTGTGTTGAGGAATTTTATAATGTTATTTTTTTACATTTTATTTTTTGCTTCGGCCAGTTGCGTACCCAGGCTCTTGCTTCATTGCACTGTGGTCTGCAGATCAACCAGGGAATTCCCATCGCTCATGTTGCAAAATGGCTTGGGATGGAGGTACTATATATACACACACATATATAATTATTTATTCATTTTAGATTGTTGTAACTTGTTATTGTTGAGATGTTGTAAAAGATACATGTTTTTCTTTATAATTCTTTGTTCAAATTAGGAAGAGGATATAGGAGACCTTCTGGAGTATTATGGCTTCGCAGTGAGGGAATTTGAAGAACCATACATGGTAAAGGAAAATGCATTTCTCAATGTCGAGAATGACTTTCCTGTCAAGCGTTCTAAGCTTGTCGAAAGAAAGAGGTCAAGGATGATAGTCACTGATGTCATGTTTCCTTCACTGATCGAATCATATGCTGAGAGTGAAGTAAAAGAACTTGAGCTAAAGAAAGATCCTCACCCAAGATCAACTTTACCACCCATTGTGGCTATCAGCACACCTCAGCTCCATGATGGGGAAATGCATAATTTTGTTACCAGTTTGTCTCCAAAAAACAGCATGCAAAAACCCATGAATAAAGCACCAATTTCTCCAACTACCCCAGATAAAAGAACCATAGAAGTTGAGATTCAGGAGGCTTCAGCTGGTCCATTGGTATCAGATATCTTCAGAAGTTCCCCTAAACCTCATGACAGTGGTGTTGAATCTGCAAAGAAATTCATGCCTGCTTTTAGGAATTCTTTTGGCAGATCAATGAAGCATGATTTTGAAGCAACATCAGCAGTCACACCAGAGACTGCAATCACACAAGTGACTGATGAGGAAAACATGTGTCCTGTTACGCCTCGTGATTTCGTTATTCATTCTCCAATACCAACGCCTATGTTCTCTGAAGACATGGAAGATGAAGAACTGGCAGAAGTCACGGAAGAAGATACGATTGATGAAGCGACAACAAGTAATTATGACAAAGAAGTCCTGGAAGCCAAACTTAGGTTGATGCTGAGGTTGTAGATTGTCTTTTACTGTCGGCTGTTTATATTGATTTTTATATTTGGATTTTATCCTTACTAATTTGTTGTTCAGGATATGGAAGCGTCGTGCTGCAAATAGAAGGAAATTGCGTGAGCACAAAAAGTTTGCAGCAAATGCTGCATTCAATTTGCTTTCGCTGGGCCCACCAATTTGGCAGCTTGAAGTTGTGAGTATTTTTAAAGCCTGTGTTCAATCATTATGTATTAAGATGGACTAGGTGTCTTGGTCACACATTTTGTGATAGCTCTTTAGATTTCTGCCTTTTTGTCTTTACTATTGACTTTTTTGCTATGTTATTATGGTTCTAAGCTTCCTGTTAAATCATGAATTTTGGACTTTTTGATTGTAAAATACCTTCTGTTTTCAACTCAAGAAAAATTAAAATATGAACAGATTGGAATACTTGGTTCTGTTCCAGAAAACTGCTCCTTCAGTTTTTGAATAACAATCTTTGAAGGATATTTTTCAGTTCACAATGTTACTCATTTTAGATTTTTCGCAGTCCAAGCTATGGAAACTTTCTGATTTATTCTCCTTTTTCTCTGCATGGGTTGGCCAAAAAAGATGTACTATGTTGTGTGACTTCAATCCTGCATTTTTCTGCTTAAAAAAAAGTAAATTCTGCATTTGTTTACAATGAGAGCATGAGTTTAGTTTATAGTAAGAAGTATTAACACAAATCTCTCAATTGACACCTCCAATATTTGTTGCCAATTTTACCAACTTTTTTTTCTTCTTACTGTTCTCTCTCTAAAGCAACAAGGCAGTTTTGGGTCGTTCAACATTGATCATCTCATGCTTGAGAGACATGAAACTCAACAAAGGTCTTGGTCTGTGCTGAATCCTTCAGATGTGGTGGTTTCTGAACTTGTTGAAAAAAATCCAGATGCCAAATGCCTCTGCTGGAAATTGGTTCTGTGTTCTCAGGAGGAGACTCTGCATCAAGACAGTATAGGGCTACAGAATGATGCTGCTCTCTCGAGTGCAGGTTCATGGTTGCTTTCAAAACTCATGCCTGCCAACAATGATGGTTCAGATGATCTGCTTCTATCATCTCCTGGGCTTGCAATTTGGAGAAGTTGGATTCCTAGCCAATCTGATGATGACCGAGCCTGTTGTTTATCAGTTATCAAGAGCATGACCTCCGAGGATATAGATAAGTCAGTAACAGGAGCTAGTGCAATCCTCTTCCTTTTATCTGAAGGGATTCCCCTAGAGCTCCAGAAGAAGCGGCTTCATGACCTCATTGTGCTCATACCTTCTGGTTCTCGCTTGCCCCTTCTCATCTTGAGTGGCTCTGACAAGGATGAATATGATCTCTCCAACATAGCTAAAGTATTAGGACTCCACGACATTGACAAATCAAGGGTGATTATTTCTTGCATTACTTTTCTTAAAGATATTGAGATGAAAGGTTTGGATGGCTTTTTCAGCGACAAACATCTAAGAGAAGGGCTAGAATGGTTAGCTCATGAATCACAACCACAGATTGTTGTTAGCAGAGAAAAAACTCGTGAATGGGTTCTGTCCCACTTGAACACTACCCTGAAAATTCTTGATGGGAGGGACGTTCACAGAGTGGGTCCTAATGACTGCATTTCAATTTTCAATGAAGCTTTGGAGCGATCCATGAAGGAATTGGCCGCTACAGCCCATGCAAATCCCACCGGTTGGCCTTGTCCCGAAATTGACCTGCTCGAGGAGTTCAGTGATGAGTGCTTAGCTACAAAATGGTACCTGCCAAGCGTGGGATGGAGCTCAGCTTCAAGAACTGAAGAGCTGATGTCTGCATTGAATGATTGCAAGCTCCCACCATTGGAGGATGACTTGTCTTGGTTATCTAGAGGTCTTGGTATTGGTGGTGATATCACGAACCAGAAAACACGGTTAGAAAATTGCTTAGTCGGCTATTTAACAGAGGCTAGTCAGATGATGGGTGAATCCCTGGCCCTACAGGAGGCAGCTATATTGCTTCAAAATTGCACCTCGCTGGAGCTTCATAATACTACCTACTACATCATTCCAAGATGGGTTTCAATTTTTCGAAGGATGTTCAATTGGCGACTGATGAAATTAAACAGTGATGAACTGTCTTCAACGTATCTCCTGATGGCGCATTGCTCGTCTGCCCCAAGTTCAGAACTCCAGGATAGCTTGGAATCAGAGCATACGACACTCTTACCTCCTCACGTTGTCCAGCCATCACTCGATGAATTGGTTGAAGTTGGCTGTTTCCCTACAGGACTGGAGTCGAATCAGATGGATCTTGAGGCCTTTCGAGCATGGTCGTCAATGGCTTCTGATTGTGCTGATATCCCGTCGTCAAATGACAAGGTGTTCTTAATGGAAGAAGAGAGGAGCCCCCAGAATGACATGTTGACAAGTTACGATAATTCAGAAATCGAAGAAAACAATGATAGATCTATGCTGTTGCCCTCTTCTAAAGCTCCTAAAGATGCTGATACGCTTACCGTATTGTTGGAGAGGTGTAATATTATCCTAAACCGGAACGACGAGAAGTTGTCGATCTATTTTTGATTGTATCATCCCATTTTTTGCCAATACATCAACACTTTGTATGAGAAATAGCCTGTATATAGTTATATTGTATACATGGCCAGTTTTAGTTTATCTTCAAATTCTCTCTCTCTTGGAGCTTAGTTTATGCCATAAAAATATTCAGTTATTGAATTTACTTCCTAGACACACGACATATTACTAGCATCAACACCTGAATATTGCAATATTGCAATATTCAAGAAAATGTATCAGAAATCAAGACGCAAATGGGAACTAACATCTAAATCATGAAGGCTTCAATAGATTTGGTAAATAGTTTACAACAGTTGCTAATTGGGCATTCATTTCTCAGTATACCAAACACAAATGCTCGTTTCGACAAAAACGGCATGTCGCCCTTCCAATTCTTGCGTAAAAGCAGCGTATATAGAGGAGCATCACATGAAGTAGACGAAGCCAGAGACGGCCATTTTTATCTTATAGAAGTTGATCAGTATCCAGATCAACATTTACATCTCCATTATAAATCTGCTACTTTCCAGATGATTAACCAGAGTAAATCTGGTATTAAGAATGAGAAATTACATGTTATACTAAAGTACACCCACCATGATTTATACAGTATTCGAGTCTTTAATGTGTACAATGATCATCGTTATATCATCCGTCCGACTTTCATGCTCTAACCATAACTTGTATGATTCGCCGGCAATGGCAGAACAAGCATCTCTGGGATCAGCATATTTGTTAACCTGCACAGATGGAAGAGATGACAAAAATCAATCAGGAAATACGATGACATTGCCTCTCTAATTACAGTAACAAGCAACACGATGCTCTATGAGTGAAATAAACTGTACTCTCCGCCTCATCTTAATGTATGTGCGACTAACCAAAAAATGAATCAGAATTTACAAATCATAAGCTTAGATAAATCTGTAGCAACCACATATTTTTCCTTGACAGATTATGAGAAAATGCTCCTCCTACCTACTAAGATTAACGCAGGGATGCCATTTATTGGTAACTATAGGGCTCATAGTTGCTAATGTATAATGCCAGCCAGGGCGTACCAAGAAATGGATTAGATCAATGAGCACAAACAAAATGCTATTAGATCCAAGGATCGCGTACTTGTAATAAGCAGAAGCAACAAAAAAGCAGGGACGGCACATTTGTTTTAAGAAAGATATCGAAACCTTCATTGTGAACACACGAATTTCTCTAGCCATAATATGAAGCAGTGCATAAAAATATATTCTGAATGTCTCTAAGCATAGGGCGCAAAAGGTGTCTCCCCGGATTATGTAAAGATTCTAAGATATCTATCTTGAGTTTATATATATATGACTGTATTTTTTCTTGGATCAGTGAATAAATGCCAACAACTAACAGTAATAATGGAGTAGGCATGTGTAGCAATCAATAAACTTCCATTCTGTGATGCAAGTCCACAATGAGAAAGAAAGGCAACAAAAACACAAAATTCCAGCAGCAATATACAACAGCATACCATGTCAACAACCGTCTGGCTGGATAGGAATTCAAAAACCCCATCACTTGCAACAACAAAGAACGGATGGGTAGACTTAAGCTCCACCGTAGAAACCTCTGGATCAGCAATTACGCCTATCTTCTCCGCCATGTTATCACCAACACTTCGTGTGAATGCAGTCCCAGGGTACATCCCGTTCTGAACCCACAACCTCGGTGGATCACTGCCATCAGTCTCCTCATCTCCCCACGACTGAATCCTAGGATCCTTAAGCCCTTCCACTTGATCAACACTCAAAACCCTAGCCCCACAAAGCTTCACCCTCTCACATTCATCCTTCCTGAACGGGGTCTGATCATACGACAAGTCTTGGGCAACGACCTGATCAGCTTCCTTGACAGCTAAAACAGCCCTCGAGTCCCCAACATTGGCCACATAGAGCTTATCCCCGATTACAAGGGCCGTGATAGCTGTAGTACCACTCATGGAATCATCAATCTCACTATTATGAAGCTCCTCATTCGTTGCTAAAAAGGCGTTGCTATAAGCCCTAACAGGATCATCCAACAATGCAGCATCATTCGACAAGATTTCAACAAGCCTATCCTTAACAAAAGTCGAGCACTGCGTGCCATACAGACCATGCCCATCAAACACACCAAAGAAATGCACATTTGGGTTACCCTGAATGTTTGTTCTTACACAAAAACTATCTTGATTTTCCTTATCAGGGGTTTCGGGGTAATAACCACGCTGGCTTATCACAGAATAAGACAACTTCAAATTATGAGAAGGAACATCAACAACATCTAAAAACGAATTTGCAATGACATGAGTATTCTGACCGGGAAAGACGCCCATTTCCTCCTTGTTATCTCCGTCCGACGACGGCGCGTATTTCCGGCAACATTTCCCCTGAATACATCCCATTTTCCACCGTAAATTCAAGAACCTAGGAATGCACCTGCAGCACCAATTGGTGGGCAAAAGGGCTGAGAAAAACTTAGGCATGAAGAGAAGAACTAAACCCACAAAACAAATCAATCTTTCTTGAAAATGGCTCCCCCAAATCCAACATTATCAAACTCAGGAAGGAATATCAAAAGGGTTTCCCGCATAGAGAGAGATGGAGAGAGAAATAAACCCCCACAAGGCAGTTTCTTCAGAATTGAATTCCGATTCTTGAATTGTCAAACAAACGGAAAAGACTCGAAAGAGGGCTTCTTCTTTCTTCTGATCAATATTTAAATTTTTATTTTTTTTTTCAAAGAGAGAATATTTCCGCAATCAAGATTGTAATAACCCAATCAAGAAGAAATGATCACAGAGAGAGAAGAATTTTTGAGTTGACATGGAGAAGACTCTTGCTTGCAGAAAGAAAAAAAGGCAATAATGAATCAAGAATCAACCCTAATTTACAAGCAAAAGGCACCACTTTTATATTTCTTTTATTTCTTTGGTTTTTTGTTAACAAAACAACATAAATTGCTGTGTTTTGTGCCAAATAGGGATTGAAAGAGGAGGAGGAAGGAGGTGGGGCAGGGTTTGTGGGTTCCGCAGAAGGAGAGAGAATGCACTTTTCCACAGATAAAGAAATCAAGATCAATGGAAACTACAAATATGGACTATTTATTTTAAGAAACTTTAATTTTTTTGGTTGAGAGAATCATAAAAAGGGCCTTTCATTAAATTCCTAACATGCATTTGATTTCTATAATAACATCATTTTATTTGTTTTGATGGGTAACAATCTTTTTTAAATAATTTATATTTTAACTATGTCTTACTTATTGATGTTTATTACGGAGTCAATTTTTATATAATTTAGAGACTTTTTTAAAATAAAAATTGTTTAAAGAAACTATTGAAATAAAAATTGATAGTTTAAGAACCTAAAGATGTATTATGTCAAGAACAAAATGTAAGAAATATTATTAAGAAAGTTCCTATTAATTTAGTATTTTTCAATATTAAATGAGCCTTTCGGTTTATTTTTCTTCATATAATAAAAATAAACTTTGTAATTACTTTCAATCTAGATTCAAAAATTTGAATTCAAAATGAACAAAAACTGAAGCATAAATTGCTCAAAATGCTCCACGTGGCTGAGTTTGGCAGTTTAAAGAGAGCCATAAATTAATTCATTAAAAAAAAAACAACTCTACAAAAAATATTAAAAAGTAATGGTAGATGATCCAGAAAAGACAATACAATAGTATCCAACAGAAATAAAAGACAATGTCCTCATTAAATCACATTCAATTTATAAAAGATTGAATCTTGACCAATTGATACTACACTAGTATATATTCTTGATTTTTTTTTAAAAGATACTATATATATATATATATATATCCAATCCAATAAATGCAATATCCATGAAATTAGATATGAATCAATGCATCTAGGCATAGGGGTTCAAGTGTCAAAACTTCTTATCTTTGTGTCTCTTAAAGCATCAATATATGTTTTCATTTAAGTTGTCATGTAGTGTTCCACATGTTCTTGCACAGTTTGTTTTGTTGTGCTGCACAATTTTCCTCACTCTCAGAATCTCAACCTCTCTCTCTCTCTCTCTCTCTCTCTCTCTCTTAGCACCATATGCATTCATGTAATGATGTAAAGTTGTTTGTCATTTAGAATCTTACTCTAGGTTAGACATATTCAAGGAAATGTTTGGTTTGATTTTGGATTGTTGACAATATATTTTGGCAGCTGCACTTCAAATTGTGTCAAGAATGTAAATGTATTTTATGTTTGCTTATATGAAAAATAAAACCAAATATTTCGAGAAGTGCAATATACAATAGAAAAAGAAATGAGAAATTGATTTATTACTTCATAACTTCAGGAAAACACAAACGGTTTTGGCAAATTAATGATTTCAACGATCTAAGTGTATTCATTTAGGAAATAATAATAATAATAATAATAATAATAATAATAATAATAATAATAATAATAATAATCTCCTAAGGGGTGATCGAGTGGTGGGGTGGATGTGCTTGTGACTAAATAGCACGAAAATAAATTTTGAAATCATAGTTATGCTGCTATTATTATTATCTTATTTAATAGAAAATTGTTTTCAATCATGTAGATCGTGAAATCTGCAATTAATTAATAAGTATTCGGATGCTAGCTCTGATGATTTACAAAATAACTGTGTTCTACTTGTAGAATATTGTAGAAATGAACGATTGCCAGAAATATATGATATATTGCGCTCAAGTTATTATTATTCCAAATATCATCTTTCTCCTTTTCCATTGGTATTTATAAAGGAGATTTACAACTAACTCCATCTACACAACAAATCAATTCTAAAATATCCGAGATTGAGTGACATACGTATTTTGCGAATATATCAACCCTGATGTCGGACAACCCTAACACTTCCCTTGCTAGCCTTACTGCGGAAGTCATATCATCGAACCCCTCCGAATTATGACCTCACCCTCTTAATGGGCATGCTCGCACCTTCATATCTTGCTGGCCCTTATGAAAAATGGTCTCTACAAATAATAGATGTCCCGTTTTATTACTATTGTTTTTCTAGTAACATCTGATTATCTAAAGTGAACTAAGTGGTAGTTTGAGAAATTGAAAATTTCCCAAAATACAAGTGGCTTTCTTTAAGAGGTAGAAAACCGAATTTCGAAAAATGACCAAAGACGAATTCTCCATGTTTAATAGTTAAACTAACTATTTGATAGATTTGATTTTATTAGAAAGAAAAATATTTCTTTTAAATTAATAGCACAAACAAGATAAGGGTATTATAATAAGTTGTTGTTAATTAATCTAGGTTTACATATCTCAAAATCATGGGAGCATAATCCATCGTAGTTGGGCCTTTTATATAAGCCCATATAAAACCTGACCCAAATAGGCCCAATTTATGTATCAAACAAACCCAATTCCAGCTCAACAAATATCTTAATTATTCAATAATTAGTTAAAAGAGTTGCAAGTAAGATGCCTTTTTCATCATTTCATGCGCATGCATTTTATTATTGTTTTTTTAATTTGGACACAAACTGCAGGCCTTTTTTTATTATTTGATTTTTATCTATTTCTTTACTATACAATGTTTGACGTTTTAAATTATAATAATGTGATTTTATCTTAGAAAAAGAAAGTAAGAATGTGTATGCTTGTTCGAGAATTTTTAATTGTTGTTCAAACATCAAAGTTCAATTATTTCTTTATATAATCACAATAAGGTGAGATGGAAAAGAACATCACTTTAGGTGGTGTTAGTGTAACTAGCCCAAATCAAGAGGTCAATAAAATTAAAAGCATATAGCCTAAATGCCAAATCAAAAGGTCATGAAATTCAAATAATAATGGTGAGCAATCTCCATTTACAAGCAATAACCTGCAAACTACGTAAAAAAGAGAAATCGCACTATTTATGACGAACTTATTCAACTTATAATTTATGAAATTCGAATCCATGACTTTTCAATCAGACTTATTATTTAGCCAAGTAGGCCACTTAAGAGGGAATAGAAATCATCTAGTTCCAACACGCGTGTATTAATCATATACTAACATTAAAATTGTTTACTGTAAATAATATTTTTTATAAAAATAGAATTTATTATATTATAACTAAGCATAAAAAATATTTATTGGTAAAAAATAAAATTTTAAAAAATTATATACCCTAAGTTTGGAATATTCAATTTCAAAAATTAATTATATTAACTAAAAAAATGAAAATTTAATATTAAAAAATAATTATAAGCCCTAAATGGGGTGGAATAAACCCTAAATAATAATGTAAAATTATACTAAATAAAAAAAATTGAAGAAAAAAAATAATTTTGAGGTTTGACACACAGTTGTCACACACAAATGAGGATTAGAGGATCTCATGTGGCACATGCACTATTTATTACTTGACTTCATAACACATGACCTTCAATGTATACCTGACATATTTCATTACATATATGATCACATACATAAGTATGCATATAATTATCAATAAACAATATCATTATACCTAATATATTCTATTCAACCTAGCACACATGATCATCTCAATTATATTGGTGATTTTATTGTTTTGAGACATTGACATAACATATATATAATTACATCTTTAAGCACACTTGGCCCTCCAAAGCATGCATGCATGCAAACTGAATTTTCTAAAAAAAAACAAAGAGAGAGGGTTCAATTTTAAACAAGTGGCATGGGGAGCCCATTCAATATAAAATTTTTGAAACTGACCTGCTAAAGATTTTGATCTACTGTTTAAGGCATGCTTGCTGACCTTTTTTTTGTAGGTAGGATTCCCTTTTATCAATTAAAATTAATCTAATCACTTAGTTTCTTTGATTATATATATTTTTACATGTACGAAAATTTTGCACTCTCATCACCTTATATCTTCTTAATATATATACATATATAAAAATATTATCCTACACACCTCACATGACTAGCTACTTATAATATTAGATAATTTCTTTTGAGGAAATTCAAGAAATGTTATAATATTAGATAATTAACATCCTATTTAGAATAAGAGTGAATTGTTGGGAACACAAGCCACACCATCTTCATTAAAATGAGCATACACGGGGTATATACAAAGGTTCATTAATTTGTATAACTGAAGACTGATAGTTCGGTATTTATTTTATTATATTAATATATCCGTTACGTGTATATTAATAATTTGACCATTGTTATATATATATATATATATATACACATGGGGCCGGTAGCAATGTATTGAAATGTGGAATATCATGCAAATTTGTAATAGAAAAGGACAAGATGAGATTGGGAAGAAGACAAGAAACCAAAAGTTGGAAAGCATTTGAGAAAGAGATGGTAGAAAGTTCATATAAACATGGAAAAAATTACATATATTTTGAGCACTTTTCATAGATCCCTCCAACCCCACTAACTATGATAAATATACTCCAAATCTCCAAAAAAAATTCTAGGCGTGCCAAATTTAAGTGGGGTGCAATATTATGATGAACCCAATACCATCTACAACAATATTCCAACATAATCCTTTTATCACTAATTAAATTTTTGTAACTCTTTTTTTCCTTTTTTTTTTATAAAGATTTCTCTTCTAGACAAAGTCAACCCCACATTTGATTATAATCATCCATGCAATGACATCAATTAGCATGCATAATCAATATTCATATTTCCTAACCCCCCCCCCCCCCCCCACCCTAATGAAGAAAAACAAGAGTAAAAAGGAAAAAGAAAAAAAAAAGAATTTTCCACCTAAACCCTGAAAAGTAGCCCACTAATCTTTTCATGCACCCTTTTTACTCATTCGAACAACTAGGCACGTCCACCACCGCCGCCGCCGCCGTTGCGCCACCACTCGCGCCGCCTACTTCCGACGGGCCGTGAACGTTTGAAAAACCACGGCCCCGGCATCGGGGAACTCATCTTTTGCCCGGCTCCTCACCCTCATCCCAAGCGGCTCCACCGCCTTCGCCACACCTCTCCATACCTCCCGCCCGGCGGCGCACGTCGTCGACACCGACAGCGCCGCCGGCCGGAAAATCTTGACCACCTTCTGCAGCTGCTCGAGGAAGTCCTCGCGGGAGGCATAGACCGACTCGAAGCTGGCGTAGCTGAAGCCATCCTCCGGCGTGACGTGCACCGTCGAGTAACGGCTGCCGTCGATTCCGTTCATGGAGTAACCGCAAGGATCGAAGGCGTAGTCGCAAATGAGCGCATTTCTGTTAATACTGCTTATCCCCGTTACCTCCGTCATCTCCTTCCCGGCCGAGTCGCCGGTTTTGCCGTCGTTGAACCGGCGGAAGAAGTTCTTGGCCAGAACCCGGTCCAGCTCGGTCATGCAAATCTCGACCGTGAATAGACCGTCGTGATCGTCTACGCGCGCGCCCTCCGCTTCCATCATGCTCCCTTCATCACACGCCGTGAAAACGTGCCACTTGTAGCACGATTTCGATTTCATCACCGACGCCTTCTTTATGGAGAGATTTTTGGGCAGATTTTCCTCCAAATACAAGACCTCTTCCTTGAAGCTCGTGTGGGGGTGTGGCTGAGCGTCGGGGAAAATGAAGCTGCCGCGGGTGTACCTGCACCCGCAGAGAGTGAGGCCCATGGTAATAGCGTGGTCCACCAGTGGACGGACGGATTTGAGCAGCTGGGTGGTCCCACAGGTCTTGATGATGATCTTGGTGGGGTACACGAAAAGGCTCGACTCGGATAAAACGTAAGAGTCGAAGAACTTGTTGCCTACGGCGGAGACTACGGTGCACTGCACCGCATGCAGTACTTTCTCGAGGGAGAAGAAGTCCAGCCTCCGGAGGCCCTTTCCGGTGGCCGGATCATCGCCGGAGAAGCGGAGCTCGACCCTCTTCTCGAACCCTTCGAACCCGGAAACCGCCATTGACGTACGGGGTGATATATATTGTGTAGATTTTTGACGACGACCAAGGAAGGAAATATAATCAAGAAGGTTGTGAGTGGGTGAGTGAGTGAGTGAGTGAATGTGTGTAGTGTGTGAGAGGGAAAGTTGAGGTGTGGTGGAGTGGTACAGGAGAGTGAGTATATATAGGTGCAGTGGATCGAGGGGATGAGAGACAGAGGGTAAATAGAAATAGAAATAGAAATGGGGGGGGGGGGGGGGGTCATGCTCATGCGGGTGAAGCAACCAAATTAAAAAGAATGATTGCAGGCATAATGAGTGCAAGATGATGGTTATTTTTGTGGCTTGTGATATCTTTTTGAAGACAATAACATGAATCTTATTTCATGGCCACGCCTACCCTCTATATATGTATTTTATGTATGTATATATATATATATATATATGTCCCATTTCAAATATATATTGTATTAGTATATACATACACACAGAGGCGATGATGTATTGTATTATGTGTGTGTGTGTGTATATATATATATATGCTAGCTATAATGATATAAATATATATACTCTGTATATATGAAAAATATATATAATATAATTTTGATCGTACGATTTATAATATAATGTATTTAGTTATGAGGTAGATTAATTAAGAAGAGATGGTAGTGAGATAAAAATTCAAGTTTTGGCATCATTTATTGCTGCTCAAAAGGTGTACCACTAGTGAGCTGAGCACCATTTTCTAGTTTTGCTGCAGAACATTTCTATATTCTACTAACTTATCATTCCATTTTTGAACTAAGGAATCCATGCAAATAGCATACCTACTTTTATATATGTATAGTCATTCAAAATAATTTCTTTTTTCTTTTTCCTTTTTTTTAAATTTGTCCACACACACATACAGTAGTTACTGATTAATTAATTGCGATTTTTCACAATAATTTTGAGAAGAATATCATATATAAATAAATGATGTAATTAATAGTATTATAAAATGTACGTATATATAGGGTAAAATAAGATGAAAAATTAATTGTAGTGGTAATTAGAGAAGAGAGAGAAGCATTAATATAATGAAATGAATATATAGGGGGCAATATGATATGGTAATATTTTAGGTTAGAGAGAGAAGGTAGAGACATAATAATAAAGTTAGATGGTTCAAATGCATGATAATAATTATGAGAGTTCCTAAGCGGAGGCAGGCCTATTTCCTTGTATGGGATGCTCTCGAGTGCCCACATCCCTCCATCACTAAACACACACACACACACACACACACACAATTTTTTACATTTTATTAAATTATTTCTCAAAGTTGGGAATATATATTAAGTCATATATACACATTTTACATTTAATGGGGCTCTTTTTTAAGCAAAAATACATTTTTACAAAATCTTGAAATATTTGACACCCATTTTGTATTACTATATATATATCTACACATCTAAACTTGAGTAAATTGAGCTAAATCATGTCATGTGCTATATTTGATGATCATTTTAATAGACTATATAAATTTCATACACACGTTAATTTGAAGGATTGCACAAACAATATTAGCTAGCTAGGTGAAAAAAATGTTCTACAATAGTTGATCCAGACTGAAAATTAGTTGAGGTGAAAAATAATGGATAAAGCACTTTGAGAAACTATAATTTGTGGGGAACTATAATTTTTTACGTTTGGAATTAATTTTGACTCCTCTAAACCCTTGTACTCAATTACGAACTAGTATATATCTTTTGTTTAGTTTTCAAAAAAAGGGTTTTGATTTTAATTAGTAATATATATATACATATGTGTGTGTGTGTGTGTGTGTGTAGCTAGCTTTCGTTATTAGAAATTAAACAATCATCGATTTAAAGCAACACTAAACGATTTAATATGTACAAATTAAAACTAATATTGTTATTCATTTTAATTTTGAGTGATAAAACATATTCAATATAAAACCTTCAAAAAGATTTGTGGGATTAAAGGAAAATATAACGAAAAATTAGCTACATATATGTAATTAAAGAAGAGGTTTCATTAATACCTCATTTTCTAATATAAATTTTGAGATTAGACAGTTAGACAAACAAAAATTGACTGAAAATAATAATAATAATAATAATAATAATAATAATAATAATAATAATAATAATAATTGTTCCTGCAAAATAGCTAAATTCTTCTCTTCTTCTTTTTTTTTTAAAGGGAAAACAAATTGCCTTAAGGGACAATTATGTCTTTACATAAGCAAGCAGGTGTGCATAAAGAATGCTAGTCGTGCCCAAATAAAGAACATCAAATAATTTATTTTTGTACGTGATAAATTCTAAATGATTTTAAAAATAATATATTAACAACAAGTCGGGTGTGTGAGTGGAAAAAATTTAACATATTAACATTAGTACATAACTATTACATACAAGTTATAATATATACATATATATGTGTGTGTATATATATATGAGTATTGCTATCTAAATATGTTACATAATATAAAGTTAATTACGGCATATATAGTGATCTGAGTAGATTATGACATTAGTAAATTTGACGTGGAATTAATTCTTTATGGAACATAATTTTCGTTTTCTATTTTGCATCATTAATTCTAATTTGTATAGTGTTGATATACATATGATTTTGATTAATAACGACGTTGTAAAAAGAGATGAAATATAATTTGTAATAAAAGGAATTGAAGCAAATTGTTTTCCTTTTTAGAGAGTTGTTTTAACTCAACATGACAGACATGACATGCCGATCAATAGAAGAAACAATATTTAATGCCGATTAATTTAGCAACTATATATAGAAATTTTAACTATAATAAGTATTTGTCATTTCGGAAATATCCAAGCGGTGTCGTCGGATCCAATTCAAGCCCCCCTACTATCCCTTCTCCTCAATTTGAAAAAATAAAATAAAAATCTTATAATTAGTACTTGTTTACGGTGATGATTTGATATCAATTCTTTTTAGCTATTAAACTTTTATAAGTAATTATTATGATAAATTGTCAATTGATTTTAAACTCCTAACTAGTAATAGTTTTGTGTTCTTCTAGTGTCTACCCAACAACTTACATACATACTTACATATATTGATGGCAATGAATTAAAGTATTATTATCTCAAATCTTGTTTCTAATTCAAGAAAGATTATGAAAGCTAATACAAAGCTTTAGAGTGCCACTCCAATACCTATATTTATCCACCAAAAGTTTACCCCTTGCTTTTAAGTTACTTTTAGTTCGTCTAACTCCTAGCAATTGAAGACTTAAAAATCATCCATATTGACTTGGACGGTATCAGAAATTTTATATAATATAAAAGGTAAACAAATATTTGATATATCACGAATGATATTATATCTTGTGTTACATTCAAGCAATACTCCACAATTTTTCATCATAAGTATACTAGTAGTAACAATCTGGTCATTTATTATAAAATAATATTTTATAGTCACACCGATAACAGATCTGCATTCTGCAGAAAGACCATATATAATTGAAGTATCGGGGGTAAGAAGACAAGTACATACGAAGATATAAGGTAATTGAAAGGATAAAGAAAAGAGATGGATATGATAAGCAATAAAGCAATGATGAAAAAATGTGAGTTTGAGAATCAAACATATATATATACACCTACATATGTATGTGTATGTGTGTGTGAATTAGGGAGAGTTTTAGAGAGAGAAGGGGAAATGATATATATTCATAATGTATGCGTCATGGACAATCTTATGGTGGGGTGGCACACTAACCATTATGACCACATCTCTCCACGCGCACCACCAAACTCTCCACACACACCCACATGGGTGTGTGCGTGTGTGTGGGCTTTTTAGGAAATTGGCTAACCACTTTTGAGCTTCCAGGGATAAAGGGGAAGTAATTTTTGGGCCAAATCTTACTTCAAAAGTATAACAAAATCTCAACTTTTTACATCAAAAGGTCAAATTCAAATCTTCCAACAATATAATAACCATACACAAGTTTGAATTTGGATAAGTAGGAGCTAGGACTTCAAACCATAAAACTATACATACATACACACACACACACATATATATATTCTCTCTCTCTCTCTCTCTCACACACACACACACGCAAAAAAAAAAAACATCTACGTTTTATATCATATTTTGACTTCATATTTTATTGTATAATTGTATGGAAGCACGTATATGTACATTATGATATATATGTAATATGGCGTCATCAATAATGTGTGTATATAAATAAATTTCATGTACTACTATCATTAATCTAAATTGTCGGGTCGGTCTTGATTGCATTAGAAGTTCTAATTGATCTTATAGTAATGCAAGTCCTTCTATTCTTCTTTTGATTCGCACTCGCTCTGATTTCTATTGATCATAGTCTAAAAATAAAATTTTGAACTAATATAGAACTCCACTATCCTATTTTTCAGGTCACATTTGAGTTAGGTAGTGATCAATTTCTGGTGGTATATATATACTAGTGGTCCTTACTCATAGCTAGAACTTCTATGTCTAGTCTCACATCTGGATGTGATAATGAGGAGATTGGTCAATATTTTTCTTTCCCTTTTCAGCATATATTTATTTCACATAAGTTTATTTATAGACCATAAATTAAAATCACTCAATTTTTTGGACGACGAGAGTAACTCGCGCACTGATCCCATTCTTATGTAATAGTCTTTAAAAAAAGTAAATAAGACTGGAACTCTCTCCTCTGTAATAGTCTAAAAGGATATTATGAAATCCTCTGTAATAGTCTGGAAAGAAGGCGGAAAAAAGGTAAATCACATTGGAACCTGCTCATGTTTAATAGTTCGAAAAGATAGTTTGAAATCATGTGTGACAGATATACATTTAGTGGTATTGGTGAGATTCGAATTTGAGACATTTGACCTCAAACTTACATCACTCCACTACTAAGTCATTGTCAATCGGCAGGGTGGTTCATTTTACCCGCGGGTAATTTTACCCGCAGGGTAAAAGGGCAGGGTAGTACCCGAATTTTCGGGTAAAGGGTAGGATACTACCCGTATCCGTTAAAATTTATAAGGGTAAGGGTAAAGTATGGGATTAACATATTACCCTATTACCCTACCCTATTACTCTATATATTTAAATATATATTATATATTAAATATATTAAAAAATATAAATCCATCAACAATTAAACTAATATTAATTTTTTAAAGTAAAAATATATACTAACAATCTAAATCATAATGACCTACTTCCAAAAACAGTCTAATTTATATTAGTTTTCTAATTTTTATGAAATTATATTTTATAGGGTAGTGTAAAAAAATATAAATTTTACTTTATTAAAGGGTAACCCGTTTACCCGTAGGGTAATACCCGTTTTGAAAAATAGGGTAATAGGGTAGGGTATGGGTAGGATAAAATTCTATAGGGTAGGGTATGGGAAAGGCATACCCGTACCCTACCCTACCCATGAACCACCCTATCAATCGGACAAAAAAAAGTTAAAAAAAAATCACTCAACTTAATACAACACTGCTACATTAATCTAAAATCAACAAATTAAATATATATATATATATACATATATATATATATATATATATATATCTGTTTGTGTGTGTAAGTATCTTGTGATATATCTAGCACACTTAACTGCTAAGTGATCATTCCTTACCATGACTATATATCGAAGCTAACATGCCTACATCAAGAAACGACTACTAATTAGCAATATTGTATAACATGTCTTTAAACTACAACATATATTTATATATACATCCTAGCTACCTAATAATTGTAAACAATATGAAATTATATATAGACAAAATAAAAATAAAAATATTAAAATGGAATGATAGTATAGTAACCATAGGTAGCTAGGATGTGCCCCCGACAAAGTCCCATGTAACTACACATAATCTAGTATGTGCCCTACCACCATGACATCAATCTAAACTTAGAACTATTTTTACAAACATAAAGTCCCCACTCACAAACACATAGCTCGACAAATCCATTATTTCAGAAGGTTACAACTCACTTTAGCCGCCATACATGCTTGCATGCGCATTATATATATGTATTTTATAAATATATAGGGTTAATTAGAGTGCGTGTATACATATATTCCTAGCTACTAACATGTAAATCGGGAATAAATCTCAATCATCTAATTAGACGATCCAATTGATTGAAACAAAGACGAGCCAATTCAACATACAAATTTATGTTTAATTAATAAATTAAAAATGCATTTGCTGAAATCAGCATTCACGATGCTATTCAAATTCAAAAATTGAAAAATAATGGTGACGCTTTTATAGTATATGTTAGAAAATACATTGCTCAAATTCAACATACGCTAAAATCAACATGCATATCTCTTAGAAAAAAGGAAAGAACTTAGCTGTCCATATAATGAATTTAATATGTTCATACTGATCCCTAATTTATATATTATGGTAGTGTTAATTATATTTGATCTATTCCATATATATATACACACATGTGAAAAAAAATATATAATTTTTTATTTTGTAAAGATGAAAATTAAATTTATGTGGGATTTTGAGCACTACGAGAATGTGAGTGCTACTGTACCATGCGCACAAAAAATATTGCATTAGAGGTGCCCACCACTTTTTTTTTTCTTTTTTTTTTTTTTTAGTTTAATTGTTTGGCCACTATAATTAGTAACTAAGTTAATTGGTAAAGATGCTTAAGTAGATCATTAATCTCCAAGGCCACTAATTTACCACTTTCCCACATGCTTGTGATGTTGGTGATAATGACTAATTAAATACTCCATTAATTAGGATTTCCTTCGACCATCTATCATAAACTAGTATTTTCCCGTACTTTTTATTATGCGTGTTTCTATTTGTGCTACGAAATTTGATTTTTGCACTATAAAAAAAAAATAGAAATTAAATAATTTTGAAGTTATATACTTAAATACGTACCCTTTAAATTTTCGAAAATCAATTGTGTTTGAAAATCTAAAACTCGTTTCCGAACCACTTGATCGAGTGTTTGATTTTTTCAACCACAACTGCTTTTGTTTGAGTTGGATTTTTCAGAGTGAATGGTAAATAAGTCATATTGTGCGGTGTGAAAAATAAAATGAGAAACTAACTAAAAAGTGGGTGAAGTATAAAAAATAAAATTTATGATACAGACAACAACACACTTTTATTAAACCAATTAAGCTGATGAAGTTATGTGCGGACACATGATTTGTATTGATGCAATAAAACAGAATGATATATAAAAATAGCTTTGTAATGGGTGATCCAATTGAGTTATTATGTAAGCAACAATCTCCTTCGAATATATTTATATGTAGATAAAAATTTGTGTAAAATCGTTTGATGGGTTCAAAGCGGGTTAAAAGTAGTCGGACGGATCTTTAAATCTGGATCCAATATAAGAAGGTGCATGGTGAATTTCTCGTAATTATTTGTTTCGAAAAAAATATCATTTATACTATAGAAAAGTATCAGTTTTTTTTTGCACAAAAAAGGGTGACAATTTTTTAATTATTTGAATTAACAAAAGGGAAATGACATTAATAATTATTAGGATAAAAAAGTATAATTTCTTAAAATATTGAAACGTATTATTTACAATGCTGAAAAATACTACTATTATTTTATGGATCAAAATAGATATGAGGATCCGTCTAGAAATCGATACGTTCCATATATATGATAATTATTATATAATATATACATATGTGGTTAGAATTAAAATCTAACTAATTTGTACTCAATTAATTGAGATCAATTATTAAAAATTCCTTTCATGTTTGGTTGAACAAATATAACAAATAAGATTATTATTTTTTTCTTTTATTTGAACGATCTAAAACCAACTCGCGAGCCCTACAAATAAAACAATGTGAAAGGCCACATAACAATGATCAAACATTCTTGAGCCCAACTCTTATTTATTCAATATCATTAAAATTCAATTCACCTCTTAATCATTAATTAATCCTCAAATAAATTCAATTTAATAATAATACAAGATATTACTTAGGGTGCAGTCAAATTGTTGGTTATCCTTATCCACCTATCTATTATCCACACCAATTGGTGCACTATAAAAGAGAAGCCAATCAATCCTATTGATTATGGGTCTTTGTAGAAACCCCATTTCCCTAATCATTAATTGTAAAACCTATTCCATCAATCCATATATTTGATCTAATTAACCAACACATTTCAACTGTTTTTTACTCTTCCACTCTTCTCCTCTCCCTACCCCCTATCAACACTAACGCATCACTGGATATGATACTATATATTTAAATAGAGATGGATCCATGAATTTTAATTTGGGAGGACGAAATACAAGAATTTTAATTTGGAGGACGAAAAATAATATTATAATATAAATAATATTATATTTATATAATAAATTATATATATAGGGGTTGGATCAAAAATACACATTTTCCTGGTGTAGGAACTACGAACCCATCTTACACCGTCCACCTAAATGATTTAATGGCTGAGATTAAATATCAAAGTTAAGGCAAAAAAAGAGGCGGGGGTATATTTTTCAAATCTACATAAAAAGCTGATGTCATCACTTTTTAAAAAAAATCTTAAAAACTTTGAAACACCATAACTCACTCGTTTTAAATCAGATCAACGCAAATAATATACCAAATTAAAGATCTTTTTTCATGCTCTTTAATTCAAGATCGGTCATGGATACGTTTGTTCAAATAAATATAGATAAAAAATAAAAAATATACATTTTTACTTGTGTCCAGCGCGAAAATGCTTTCGTTAGCTTTAAATAATGGTTCGTCAGCAATATGATAAGTTGATAACGTATGCTAATGAAGCATTTGTTATATGCTAACATATTGCATTCATTGTGCTAATGAATGATTATTTTAATGTTAACGTAGTACACATATTTATATTGTTATTATGATTATTACATTTGAATTAGCACTTATAATTATTTTTTATGATTTAGTTTTTATGTTCTAGTTACTAATTGATTATTATATACTCCCTCCGTCCCAATAGCAATGTCCAGCTTTTTATTATTTACTCTCTCTATTTTAATAGAAAGTGGACCTTGTTATTGGGACGGGGGGAGTATTATTTATTTCATCAAATTAAAATATATTAATTAGAATTTTCTTCATCAATTTATGATTTATACCTTATGTTAACGATGAATTGTCATATGCTAACATAGTTTATCCGTAGTGCTGATAAAACAATATCATTATGTTAGCATTGTATATTATATAGTGCTATTATGGTTTATTTATCCAATTAAGGTTTATAATTAATTTTTAGAATGTAATTCTATTTTTTAGATCATTGAAATTTATTATATCTGAATTATAGTTTATTACATCCCATTAGAATTTATAACTAATCTTTAGAATTTAATTTTTCATTAACAATATGAGAAAACTTTTATTAGCATAACGATAATGCTTCATTAGCATGATGATAATACTTCATTAGCATGACGATACTATTGTCAACTACCCAGCGCATTTTTATAAACATTACCAAATTATGTTAATACCCATCTTTTCAAATATTACAGATATATAGACAAAATTTGAGGGGTGCCCCCATCAGCCCCCATGGGTCCGTCCATGGTTGTAACCTTCTGAAATAATTAAATATTAAAGAAATTAAATTTCTTTACCCTTCCAAATAAACTTGCATGATATAGAAATATGATCATAATTTGTTCTCAATTATTCATTTGTATCGTTAAAATTGTCTCACATTGGTTAGAGAAAGTGACGTGTGCCACTTTATAAATTAAAGGTGAGGTATCCCTCACTCTTACAATTCGATTTTGTGATGGGGAATTATATCCAATATTCATTTATAATATTGTATCAGAATCGACCCAGTTTTAATTAGGGATGTCAAAGTAGCCCGAAACCGATGGGCTGACCCGAACCGCCCGAAAAAAAGGTGGGTTAGGGTCATATTTTTTAGGCCCGAAATAAATTTTAACCGAACGGGCCCGCCCGAACGGACCGATGGGCTAAATGGGCCAGCCCGCTAGGTCCGCGGGTTGGCCCGTAGGGCTGATTTTTTTTTTTTTTATCTGCTTTTATTATTATTTGATAAGAAACAAATGGATACTAGAAAATAGTTAGATTATGCTTTTAACTGGTAACTCACAATTCTTTGTTCTTCTTTTCTTCTGTTGAACTTGGATTTTAATTTTTTATAATAAACAAATGAATTATTATAAAATAGTTAGATTATGCTCTCAGTCGACTATCTATTATCTAAATTTCTCAAAATAAAAATCTCACTGTTGAAGAAATGGTCACTGCTGCGGAAGAGATAAATCTAATCAAATAAATTAGAATATATGTTTTGGAAACTCTTCTATAGAATATAGTGAAAAAAATATAATACAATTTGCAATCAATTCGACACTGAAAGAATGCGCAGTTCCACTATTTGATGAAATTCATCAATGAATAAATTGTAATGCATCGTAATATAGAACTGTAGATTACGTGAGGATTTTAACCTATGCATCTATACAGACTGTGCTGCTTAAGTTCTCGTGTATCAACTTTGCTTGTAATTATATGATGCTTGTATAAACATATGGTGCCTCTGTTATAGTTTTGGATCTAATATAGGATATGAAAACTTACTATTTGAAAGAGTATTCTCCTTATACTTAACTTTTGTCGTAAACATGTTGGCCCGACGGGCTAGCCCGAAAACCGAAGTTTTAGGGTTAGGGCCAAAATTTTTTAGCCCGAAAAAATTTCAGCCCGAATGGCCCGACCCGAATAGCTCGATAACCCGATAGGATTTGCCCGAAACCGACGGGCTGGCCCGTTTGACATCCCTAGTTTTAATGTTGGGTGTCTCAATATCGAGATGTGTTCCTTCCCATTTCTAATATGTACTATCAATATCTTCTTGAGTGTTCTTTTTTTTTTTTTTTTTGCACTTTCACCATTTGGATTTTTTTTTGTAACATTTAATTAACCACCAAACTAGAAGATATTTAATACTTAGCCAAACCCAACTTTTCAAAATTATTCAATTTTTCATCTATTACAAAAAGACGATCCAATAATTTTTTTTAGATATAGAAATTAAAGAGGTGTTTGGGGTATGAGTTGTATAATCTAAGGATATTTTAATTGATTTAATTATATATGTGTGTTGTGTATGTATAGGATTGCACTACTCATCACTATTCCTCGAGCCCTTCAATGAAACAAATTTTCTCTAAGTGGATGAAAATCCTTACACGCTACATCATTCTCTCGTGCCCTTTATTTTTTTCTTTTTCATTCTAATTATTTTATTTTATTATTATTAAAGTTAATTAGAAGTGTATTTTAGCAAGAATCTATGTTGATTGCTCCACGCAAATTAATCATCATTTCTTTCCTCTCTGTCCCTTAAACCCACACTTCCCTTTCAATTTGGCTTTGTTGGATGTCAACATTTATCTCAATTATGCCCAATAGCAAGTGGATTCATTGCATGCAACTTCAAATTATATTATATGTTCAAATTCAACTTAATTAAAGTTGTATATATATATATTATATGTATAATGTCTCATTCAAGATATATACACGTCCATTCAACGTATGTCGCAAATACTGTATACTTCGATTCATCCATATTTATTATTATATATAATCATTAAAAAATATGTAAGCAATTAATTAGAATCTAAGTATTGGACATTTAGTTTGTGGGAAAACCATATGTAGATTTATTAAACTCACCAAACAGCATGAACTTTTAATTAATTAATATTAACACAGCCATTGTGGTGACATAAACATGCTGTCATTATTCCTAGTAATTTTCTGGGGTGCTACACAAACACATACAAAACATTGACCTGATATAAAAAAAAAATCATCACTTTTGAACGATGAGAGAGAAAGAGAGAGATGAAAGATTTGTAAGAGGGAGAGTTGCAAGTTCCAAGAGATTGATGGCAATATTTGAGTAGAGAGAGAGAGAGACTGAGAGAGGAGAGAGAGGCATGGATATATATGTAAGCATGGAGGCCATCATGTTCCCTCTGCTCCAAACCCTCTGTCCTGTTTTAAAAGTTACCTTAATCTATTGGTCTAACCTTTTTAAACTCCTCTTTCATCATCCATTCACCCCAACCATCACCATTTCTTCTATACATATACACACACACATATATATATATATAGATATAGATATAATATATGTGCATAGATGTGTCATGTGTGTATTATATATGTTGGTTTCCATATCTCTCTCCTTTCACATGGCATCCATTCTGTCAAAAGTCACGAGCTTGAATTTAATAACATATTTTAAATCGAACAATAACACAATATCTTTTAGTGCCATTTTTTTTAAGTAGTTTGCCACTATTGTATAGAAATGGCGCACCCTTGAATAATAGCTGGTTTTTTTTCGTCATTAAGGGAAAAAAAAGAATACACAAATTGAAGAAGTCTTTTATGATCTTGTATGTGTTATCGTTTTTTCTTTTTCAATAGCTTTGGTGAAGATTTTTTGCATTCAAAATCTTTAGAAGCCAATATAATTGTTTTAAGAATTACCACAAAAAATAAAATAAAAAAGTTTCTGTCATACTCTTAATTTCTATTGATATACGGTACGTTGGATCAATTTTATTTCATAAAATTTCAGACTATCCCCACTTAGCTTAATATGCTTGCTAGGAAATTTTATTTGCCACGTAATATTGGAGTTCAGAGCCTCTTTATTAGTTATTCCTTTACTACATTTTATTATTATTTCATTAATTAATATAATATTCCAATAGCGTGACATCATTAGCTACTGGTCATGTAATTTGTACTAGTGAAATGAAATAAGGCAAAAAAAGATGAATCTGGTTTTAATAAATCTAAAAATTTATACAACTCACGATATAACAAAAGGGAATTGATTTTATTTTCCTTCGATCTCCTTTTCTAGGGAAGGGAATTAGTTTTACTAAAATACAGTTACATGTATATAATACTTTTAATGTATTAATTTACCTAATGCAGTATGCATTCATGTCTAAATTGATATAAAAATATTCTCCAAAAGTTAATCCAAACATTTATGAAGATATTTGTATCAAGTATAAAGATTCGATAAGCTAATATATGGGACAACATTATGATTAGGGTCTTTAGGGGTTAGAACAAAAGGCTTTGCATGCATGAATCACAAAATGGGATCAATCATTACATTGTAATTATTTTAATTTGGTTAATTAATATGCTTTCAATTATATGTTGGATGATGCACATTATCTAATACATACTTGCAAGTGTACTAATTTAGTACGCAAGACTTTATTATTATACTTAATCTTTATAAAGTGCGTATCTAATCAATTTCGTAAAGTGAGACTACTTGTGATAAACTTATTCTAATAAATTATTCATCATGATATATAGGTAAATAAATAGATTGATAAAATAAAAATATAGAAGCCCATTTATCCCTTTCCGGGCTTTTTAACCAACAGCTTGCTTTCTAGCTAGAAAAGGCCCAATCTGAACAAAGTCTAATGTAGATAGACGTGGCAAAGTTGATCTGGACTGATCTGATTTTGGGTCGGACTGAGCCAAGATTTTAATGGTCCAAAACAAGAAATCTGAATGGTCGGGTCAGGCCGGGCCGCCAAGCCTAAAACAAAAAAATTAGTCTTGGGCCCGTGGTAGGTCGGTCTAGGCTTCCAAAATAGCAGCCTGAAAGGAGTTCAGTATGACCCGCCCCCTTTCCCACAGTTGGCCCGTCCCCTTGCTTACTCGAAATGCTTTGTGCTGCTACATTGTATTAGTTGTAAGATTTAATTGCCCAAATGACTTCTACCCCATTCCCTGTTATTCGAATTTGTTTGGCGTGTAGTTATTATCTCCTTTGAGTTTGTTCAAGGTTTTATATTTCATATACATTGTACGAATTTATTTAAAGTTTTAATAATAAAACTTTTTGCCCATAAAAAATATATCGATTAGTGGAATATTGCTACATTAAAACCTCTCCCCTATTCAATTCAATGTGAATACAAAATGGCATATAATCTCACATTTGGTTAAAATATCTAATTAACAAGATAGAATAAAAACATAGATCAAATATATATATATATATATATAGCTAAATACGGTTGGTTAGAAACCAAAAGAGTCAAATCTTTTTCAACTGTTCTTGTTCCTTTAAACCGTAACAAAACAACCATTTATAGTTTATACAAAACAACCCTTAGTATATTAATTACTTGGTATAATTAAAATTTATATATAAATCTCCTCGAACTCAATCAAATCTCAACTGTCTTGTTAAGTCAAATGATCAAATGTCCGAATATTTTTCCTCTCCTACAAATCCTCACAACACTTTTGTTCTCTCTCTCTCTTTATACCATCAAAATCTTCCCCCTTCTATTGGTTTCATGACACTCTTTCCTTCTAAATAAAGCTCCTCTCTCTCTATCTTTCTCTCTCTTCCTCTATACACCAAAAAAACACAAAAAAAAAGAAAACCTCAGAAGAAAAAAAAAAACTAGTCGTAGTAATTCAATATTGGGACAGGATGGCCTACCGGAGCTCCACCTCCTCTCTTCTCTCTCTCGTCGGCCTCCTGTCTATCATCCTCACCAGCGCCGCCGCCATCCGCCTCCAGATCACCCAAAGGCCGACCAGCGTGGCCCCCTCTTTCCGGGAGGCCCCCGCCTTCCGCAACGGCGCCAAATGCAGCTCCCATGCAGACGACACCATCCACATCGTGATGCCCCTCGACACGAACTACATTCGAGGAACGATGGCCGCTGTGCTGTCGATCCTACAGCATTCGACGTGCCCCGAAAATGTCTCCTTTCACTTCCTCTCCGTCCACCACCTCGATTCCGAGATATTTCCCCTGATCAAATCCACGTTTCCTTTCTTGAGATTCAAGATGTATGGGTTCGACCCCAATAGGGTTCGTGGGAAGATATCGAAGTCGATTCGACAAGCTCTCGATCAGCCCCTCAACTACGCGAGAATCTACATGGCTGACATCCTCCCCGCCGACGTGAAGCGCGTGATATATTTAGATTCCGACATCATCATCGTGGACGACGTGGCGAAGCTGTGGGGGGTCGTTTTGAAGGGGAGGGTGCTGGCGGCGCCGGAGTACTGCCATGCGAACTTCACGAGCTACTTCACGGAGGCGTTCTGGTCGGACGGGGAGCTGGCGGCAACGTTCGAGGGGCGGCGGCCGTGCTACTTCAACACCGGTGTGATGGTGGTGGACGTGGAGCGGTGGAGGAGAGGAGGGTACACGCGGAGAGTAGAGGAATGGATGGCGGTGCAGAAGCAGAAGAGGATATATCAGCTAGGGTCGTTGCCACCAATCTTGCTTGTTTTTGCAGGGAATATAAAAGGAGTTGATCATAGATGGAACCAACATGGGTTAGGGGGTGACAACTTGGAAGGCAGGTGTAGGGGGCTGCACCCTGGCCCAATCAGTCTGCTGCATTGGAGTGGGAAGGGGAAGCCATGGTTGAGGTTGGACTCTAGGAGACCCTGCACCGTCGACTACTTGTGGGCCCCGTATGACCTCCATCGCTCGTCGCGAGTTGCCTTGGAGGAATGATGTATTCTCATGAAACCTAACTAATCTCCGTCTCTATTTTCAACCGTGTTTCATCTTCTATGTACATATGTATGAACGATTCTGATCTGATGTACATATTCTTCGTGTTCGATGGTGTTTCATCTTCTATAAAAGACGGAGGTGGATGAGATGGGTGAATTCTTGAGGGTGAGGGCATAGCTAGTAGTGTTGATGAGTGTTTTCGATTCGAACCTCGACCTACAGACGTGATGATGATGTGAACACGTAACTAAAATTGTGTCTTTTGGCAATAAAATGTGTCCGTCGATCTCATGCACATGTATACGAGGAACTCAATCTTTAGTGTTTTCTTAAATCTTTTAGTATTACCTCAATGTGGAAGGTTGCTGGAAAAGAAGAAGCGATGGGAATTCATAACTGAAAAGGAAAAAAAAAAATGCACGGTGATATTTAAAACCTGAAAAACTAAAAATATTAGGATCTTGCCTTCGTCCAGTTCTTGTATCAGAAATAATTAAGAATAATAGAGAGAATAGAAACAGTTACATGTTCCAATCGTTGATATTCGGCCATCGAGATTCCGACAAGCTTTTCTGACTTCACTGCAAATCCACCAAATTTCTGAGAAGGCAACCACGAGAATACGGATGTGGAGAAAGAGAGGCGGCGGAAGAAAAAAAGGTTTATAGAAATTGTAGAGAAGGAGTCCGAGCGACTAACAAGCAAAAAATCTCGAAATCTACACTAATGAAAAAATCAGAATTTTCAGGAGGGATTGAGAAGCAGAATCAAGAGAAAGAACAGCGCGAATTTTAATCGAGAGAAAAAAAAGAGAAGGGATGAAAGAGAAAGAAGAATTGAAATTAAAAATAATCTTCGCCGACGTGGACGAGGGCTGGGCATCTCCAGTCGTTCTACCCATTTTGACCATTTTGAGGTGCTATCATTCCCACATCACTGTCATATCACAAAATACCTATTTACTATCTACCTAACATATTTATCCCCAATCATTCTACCTAAAAAGTAAGTATTAATAGGTCCCGCTATTATATCTCATTTATCTTTTATTATATCTTATTAATTACTTTATTTTATATATACATCATTATTTACTTTCATATTTAGATTTAACTATATATATATATATATTAATAAATGAATTTTAAAAATAATGAATCCCTAAAAATTGAGAAATATTAAAATTAAAACACAAATTAAATCGATACATGAAAAAAATTAAAACAATTATAAATATTTTTCTAAAAAAACAAAAAATATTAATGTTTATCTCAACATCTATATAGAAAAACTTTAAATAAATAAAAACACTTATATATTTTCCTAAAAAAAGTGTTACTGTATATCTTCTCTAATATATATTTAGTTGTATATGTTCATATTTTATTATGTGTATAATGTATATGTCGGTAATTAATTACTTTTCTTCAAAATATAAAGTAAATTGAATAGGAGAAGGGAGGATTTTTAATATATATATATATATATATATATATATATATATATATGTACACATATATATGTGCACTTTGGAGATAAAAAGTCAAAAATGACGGCTACTACTGCTTTTCCTGCGGGTGGGGCCCATTCCCACATCTCTATTTCTTCTTTCTGTTTGGGTACTCTTCTTTCTCTCTCATCTTTTTACCTTCTCATCCATCTAATTCTCACAATCATTCTACCTGCTGCCATATCAGCTTCTATCTAGGGAAAAACCTCCGTTGGAGGTGCCCTCACCAAACGCTCATTTTGGGCGGGCAGCATATCAATTATATATATATATATATATGATTTGGTTCAAATGAGAACTAGGTATTTGCGTGAGAACTATAAACCATGCTTATTTAGTGTAATTTTATAACTTATTTTATTATATTTTAGTGTTAATTTTTTTAAAAAAAATTATAATCTTATTGTATTTTAGTGCTAGTGACAATAGCACTAAAATACAACAAGATAAGCTACAAAATCATATTAAATAAGTATGATTATAGTTCTCACGGGAATACCTAGTATCCATTATAACCAACACACACACACACACACACAACTCTTTTCCCTCCCATTTATATGGGTATTTTTGTCAATTTCTAATACTATAATTTAAGATATTATTTATTGAAATTAATGTTATAACATCTATTTTCCATAGTTACTTTTACGTGAGTTAATGGTAATTTATTACTACACTTTTTAAGAATTGATCCATTTTTCATCCATAAATAATTTTATCTATTTTTTATTATTGGGATGGTTGTGGGATTTAATTTTGCTGATATAATGATGGGTTAATTACCTTAAAAATTATGAATTTTGAGCTTAGTTGTAAATTTAACATGAACTTTAAAAGTAGACAATTAAAATACCGGCTTTGAATTTATATGTTATTCAAATCCCCAATTTTTTATAAATCAAATTGGCCTTCAATCTAATATACAATTATGGTCACTTTGATATTATTTTCAAGAATTGATGGTCGAGTCATGACGAGCTCGAAGAGACGAGTAAATTGTATGTTGGATTGGTGATCAATTTATTTTATAAAAATTTGAGGATGTTGAATAGCATATAAATTCAAAGTTAATATTTTAATTACCTAGTTTTCAAGTTCATGTTAAATTTGCAAATACTCAAAGTTCATAATTTTTAAAGTAATTAACCCTATAATGATATATACATGTGAATTTGTTAGATAACTATTTTCTTTATGATGAACTATAATTTGATGTTATTTTTTAAAATTGTCAGCATTGAACAATTATTTTATAGTTATGTAGAAATATTCATATTAATATTGGTCCAATTATATTTTGATTTAACACAAAATTGCAAAATGATTAGTAGTACATCTATATATTATTTAATTTCTATTGATATCATCCAATAAAATCCACAAACCTATTGATTGCTCAATTATGCATTAGTCATTGTGTTTTTTTTATATGAATTAGTTTATGTTATTGTAGTATTATCAAATAGATAAAATTAATATTGTAAAAAAAGCTTAAATGAATACATATTTGTTAATAATTAAAAAAAAAAACTCATTTCTAATACAATTTCACATAATGCTAGAGGTTTTGAATGTAATGAAAAATTTGGATAAATATGTTGTAGTTATTATTCTTGCACAATATGGATATGAATTCAATGAAATTACTCCTATTTATTTTAATATTTATGATTCCTCCCTTTCTATATAAATGTTATTTTGAATGAATGCACATAAATTAATAAATAAATTAAATTACATAATATTCTCTTATGTGAATACATCAAATGAGTTAAACATATATATTTTTTTAAATGCATTAAATGAGGACAAAATGTGTGAAAAATGAGAATGTTTTGTCTCGAATTTGTAGAATGACACTTTTTTTAAACAAAATTAAAATGTTAGAATGACACTTTTTTAAAGCTAAGAGCAATCATCTTTTTTTTTCACTTGTTCTATTTATATTGTTATTTTGAGTTTAAAAAAGAATGTTTTGTCTCGAATTAGATATGTTTATTTTTTGTATTTATTTATTTTTAGTTTAAATATCTATCGGTTTCTTATTATATATATTTATATAATATTCCATTAATTAAATATACATAAATATACAAAAAAAATCAATTAAATGTATTGAATTTAAGTTTGCAATTTTAAATATATGAAATATATTTTAAAGAATTTTCAATAAATTATTCCACATCAAAGAACCGGCAAATATTATATGGAATGAACAAAAATTATAAATTTAAGAAAATAAAGAGATTAACGTTTTTTTAATGTCTCATTTTTTATGCTCTTTAATAGATAATGTTTATGCTCTTCAACTACATAATGCATTATAATTATTTTATAGTTATAACTTAAATCAAAATAAAAAGTAACTATACAAATTTTATCCATGCAACACACGGGAGTTATTCTAATTCTAATTATAATGTAATCTTTTTTTAGTTGGAAAAAAAAGGAGAAAAGAGACAGATCATCTCAAATTCAACACAAAACAAATTGATATGCGCTGCGCTTGATTGATCTAGAAAGAACATAATTAATCTATCCTAAAAGGTGTGATGGTCGAAACATATTACATATACTCCAATTACAATATACATTTCATTTTTGCTATCGATTTGATGAGGTAACTTGAACTTTGAAACAGATTTTTAAAGCTACAATTCTTAGATACAATTTATTCGATATTTCAACCTGTAATTAATTTATATAAATAAAATAATATAAGAAAATTTTGAATTAAATAAATAATAACTCAAAATGAAATTTGAATTTTAATGATTTCAAAAGGAAAATATAACCGCTAAACAATAGATACGGTTTATTCAACCAATTCGGCGCACTCTATTAAATTACAATAACAATAACAACATATTCTCATTATTATCGGTTGTTAATTTGAACCTAAAGTACATAAATATTTAAATACTTTGTGTAAAGTCAATTATAGAAAGTATATATAAACCATAAATAAAATTGAATTAAAGTAATATAAATAATAATAAAATCAACTTTTATTCTCGGGTGGATGAGTAAATCAATGCCATTACACTTATCGCAAAAAAAAAATGCACACACGGAGCAGTAAAATTTTGGATGTTTGAAGGCGGTATTTATAGACAGACATGGTGATGCTAATTAAAGCTGACAGCATTAATTTACCCATATCTAAATTTATTCCATATCTATATCTATATCTATATCTATATATATTCATATAATTGTAGTCTATATATATATATATATATTAATTGATGTAATTACTAATAAAAGCAATAATTACCGAAATAATTACCGAAATTAATGGTTTAATTTTAAAATGATATATTCATCGACTGCTTGTACATATAATTTCTGCATTAATCATTTGAAATCGATCACCAGCACATAATATATATCTTATATATCTATGTATTTATTATATATAATCATTATATATTTTTTCATGTAATTTTCTATAAAGATTGTTATATTATATATATATATAATTTAAAATATATTATAATCTATATTATATAGAACTTTACATTCTATAAAATATAATATCCAAAATAGTGGGTGGATACTTCCTTACGTAAAACAATATTTTAGGCAAGCATTAATATATAATATTATATTAAATTTGCAAGTTTGTATAACTAATGAATTTGTAATTAATTCAATAATTAATATGAATTGACTGAATCGCCTTGTAAACGGGAGAGGAAAAATGTGATGCACAAATGTGTTATATATATATATATGGGAGGGTTACCATGCAAACTCTATCTAGTATAGGAACTAGAAACACATCTCACATCATACAATCAATAAAGATCTATGGTCCAGATTTGATTAAAAAGAGTGATAGCAATTTTGTAATATTGAAAAAAAAATTCGCACAGGATATTAACGTAATTTGGTAATTCTTATAAAAATCGCGAAGGATATTTGATAACATATCGTCATACTAACGAAGTATTATCATCATGCTAACGAAGCGTTATCTTTATGCTAATGAAATTTTTTCTCATATTATTAACGAAAAATTAAATTCTAAAGTGTAATTATAAATTCTAATATGATGAAATAAACCATAATTCAGATATAATAAACTTCAATGATCTAAAAATAGAATTAAATTCTAAAAAATTATTATAAACCCCAATTGGATGGAATAAATCATAATAACAATATAAATATAAAACATTAGCATAATGATATTATTTTATCAGCATTGCGAATAAACTATGTTAGCATATGACAATTCATCCTTACCATAAATTATAAACCATAAATAGATGAAGAAAACTCTAACTAATCTATTCTAATTTGATGAAGTAAACAATATATAATATTCAATTAGTAACTAAAACATAAAAATTAAATCATAAAAAATAATTATAAGTCATAATTGAATGTAATAAATCATAATAATAATATAAGTATGCGTACTACGTTAACATTATGATAATCATTCATTAGTACAATGAAAGCAATATGTTAGCATATAACAAATACTTCGTTAGCATACATTATCAGCTTATCATAATGTTGACGAACCATTATTTAAAAACTAACGAAAGCATTTTTGCGCTGGACACGAGTAAAAATGTATATTTTGTATTTTTCGTCTATATTTATTTGAACAAATATATCCATGAGTGATCTTGAATTAAAGAGCATGAAAAGATCTTTCATTTGATATATTATTTGCGTTAATCCGATTTGAAACGAGTGAGTTATGATCGTTCAAAGTTTTTTTATAGGAATTGGACAACTATACTCCCGCCTCCTTTTTTTTGCCTTAACTTTGACATTTAATCTCAGCCATTAGATCATCTAAGTGGATGGTATAAGATGGGTTCCTAGTTCCTACACCAGAAAAAGGTGTATTTTTTATCCAACCTCTATATATATAGAGAGAGAAAGAATCAAATAGGAACCAAATCCCCCGTAAAATCCTAGGAACCAATCATAACCTTAGATTTGATTAGATCTAATGACCATAATTTAGTCAAAGTTTTAATCAAAGTAAGGTGGCAAACTTATAATATTTGAGAACTTAATGAAGGCGAGGTTATTTTCGTAATTTAGAAATTCAGTTATGTTTTTTCGGATTTTGGGCCCAATTCTCGGAATTAAATAGACAACGCTTGAAAATCGTTGTCTTTTCTGGCGTTGTATTTATATGCTAACATGAAAGATTTATATTACTAACATCAACAGATTTTTTTACTAACATAAGGTAGACTCATATTGCTAACTTGACGAAATCATAATATTAAATTGACACGTATTAAACACCACACATATAACATTGGACCACATTTAAAATAATATTATGTAACGTGTGTAACATCATTCATACATACAACATATTGCTAATATGTTAGAGAATATACACATTGCTAATATGTAACTAATAATTTGCTAATATGTTATTAACATGTTGCTAATATATGAATAATGATATGCTAGTATGATTTAAATTTTCAAATATTACAAGTTTTCAAAATAATATTAAGTATTGATAAAATTATAATTGTTTATGAACTTAACTATATATAGCTCATACTTTAACTATTTTCTCATGAAAGTAACTTAAAATTCAAAGTTGTGCATAAAAAATTTCATGTTAGCAACATAAACACAAGATCTGAGCAATATTGTGATATCATATTAGCAAATATCTGACAGTTACGAGTTGAATATACGTGAAAAAAAGTTTTTTGTATTTTTCATCAATTTTTACTCAAATAAACATATGCACTATGGATCTTAAATGAAAGAGCATGAAAAAATCTTTAATTTGATATATTTTTTTGCGTAAATTGGATAAAAAACGAGTAAGTTATGATTATTTAAAGTTTTTAAATTTTTTTTAAAAGATGATGACATCACTTTATAAAAAAAATCTGGAATTACCCCTTATATTTCGAATTTTACATATTTACAATTATGCCACCGCTTTTTTATCCGCCATGTCATCAAAATTCTTGAATTTGATTAGTTCCTAAATTCTCACGGGGGATTGGTTCCTATTTGAACCTACCCCTGTGTATATATATATATATATAATCAAATATCTAAAATGGTCCCTCACACAAATGGCATTTCATCTCGTGTTTTTCCACGATGTACATCATGTACTGTTGAAATAAAAGACGAGATAACACGAAGAATGTAATAGAAAATCCGACTCAGTATTCAATCAAGAGAACAAAGTTATCTAAATAGAGAAGTCAAATGTCCTAAATTGTTCCTCTCATTCGCATATAAACAGTAAACAAACTCTCTTGATTAGCAGCACAAATAGCTCAACCAAGCAAAATTATCGAAGAAAGTCGAAAGATCCTATATAGCTTTCCAGATTTCACATGACACTCTCCCCAAGCCATTAATTCAGATCTCTCCATGAATGAATGATGTTGTGGGGGAAAATATATGATGTATAAATCACGCACCTGGTTGATTTTTCTCCGAACGAATCCAGTCCAAAAGTATTTGTCGACAGCACAATTGAGCAGATCAAGAGAAACGGAGCATCTTTGTTTCAGACACATCGAGTGTGTGTATGTTTTGAGCCTCTCTGGGTTGATCATCTACGCTTGTGGAGTGGCTGCAACAGGACATTTTCCCAAAGTATTCCACAAAATATAATCCCCAGAAGTAACCTATTGAAAGCATACATGTAAGATAATCAGAAGTTTACCAAGATGCACCCGATGCTTAGCAAAACAACATTTGGAAAGTACGACACTAATTAAATTTTGAATCAACATACTGCAATGAAGATTTTCGAGAGCAACACATTAGAAAATCGTTCACAAATAATACCCATACCTGAGCTGAAACTTCAACCGATGCCTTAACTGCTGGAAATATGCTTACCTGCGTACAGTACACTTTTGAGTATAAATATCCAAGCATCCAATTTAACAAAAAGTACTCATTTTGGAAGTGAGACAGTGATTGAAGAGACTTACAGATTTAGGATCGATAGATATTCCTGAGAATGAAGGTCCTGTCATCTTGAAAGAAACCTGTACACAGAGGAATTAATGCTAACGTGAACAAAAATAACCAAATAAATAGGAATAAATAAAGTGAGTGCAAACACTATATCAAAGCCTATTATTGAAACTTTTTTGCCATCTCCAATATAAGAAGCAGCATCTCAAAGCAAATTTGGCTGGAAGGGGTTGTCACACATATATCTAATAATATTCTCCATGTCGAGCCGATTAGCTTTGGGGCGTCACAAGTTTCAATGTTTTAGAATTTGATCGGTGGAAGAAGTTAACTGGTAACTTTTTAAAAGCATACAGAACAGACCAAAAATCTTACTCATGTATAAGAGTTCTCTTTCTTCTCAGATTTTTTTTTCCTGGTTGGCTGGGAAATAAGATTGTATGCAAGTAAAATTAATAAGGAAAACACATACTTTTGCGTAATTGTATGCCTGCCAGTTAAATGGATCCTCTAGATCAACAGCCGGAAGATCCTTAGTCATTTTCTCAATTATGTAATCCTCAACATTAACCATGCTGACATTTGATTCTGATTCAAGATCGCTGTCTTCATCAGCCATAAGTGCTGATCCAGATGGAGGCATTCTTTGCGCTTGCCACGGAGAAAATCTAACTGTCCCAGGAAAGGTCGCCTCAATTGTTTTCCCGGAAACACTTCGAGTATTTGTTATGATCCTCCACTCCACTGAGTGCTCGGTATTTGAAACTGTTCCCATTGAAGGCGTCCCATCAAAAGAAATAACCCTTCTCCTTGGAAAAGGCATCGATACTGTACAAAACTCTATTGTTAGAGGAGCTTTGTAACCTTCCATGATGCTCAACTTAAACAAAAATGCCCCTTCATTTTCCGAGACCATTGATAGCTGGTAAAACCCTTTTATGGGAGGTCCAACAGAACAAAGTGCCTGATAATGCATCAAGACAAAATTCCCTAATGGTGGTGAAAAGGTAATAGCCTGTTTATCACCACCATGCTCTGGAACTTGAGCACAAGGGTGGAAGGTTAATGACTCAACCCGGGCACTATCCAACCAGGTCAGTGGTAAAGAAACATCAGGAAGTCCTTCTAACTCTGCTCTACAGTTTACCTGACCAGAAATGGTTATGCTGTCTGGGATCTCATCCCGGTCATACATTGCAGCATGTACCGTGTCATGGATTGTAAACAGAATCCGTTGCTTCCCCCTGTAAAGATAAGGCTTCCATGCTGGTTGCTTTTGATCAGCAGGAGGCACATCTGCTGAAGAAAATCCTGCAGTCTTGACGGCAGAAATATTAGAGTAGCTGAGATCAAGTGGAGTACCTACACCAAGAAATAATGGAATGATAAGGATAGCATAGAGCATTTATACCATAAGACTGTAATGGAACTTAAAATAAAGTACCAAAAAATGTTTGCTAACCAAAGGGCATTGCACTGCTGATGAAAGACCTAAGGACATCCTTATCCAAAGGTCTGGATCCCATCTTCGGAGCATCAGACATAGCAGCTCCCGTCACAGCTGTCCCAGATAGAGTGGAAGCTGCAACAGGTGCAGCTACAGGTTTTGATCTTGCGGAGATACTGGAAATTCCTATGCTACCTGTGAGGGAATCCAGCAGCCCACCAACTGAGGGAGATGCAGCAACAACTACTTCTGGCTCCACTGCTTCACCAACTACAATGTCCCCGATTGTTTGAGCCACAGCAAACGCCCTAATCCAGCAAATTCAAGGGCTGGTCAGCACTAGAGTTCGAACAAATAACAGACCCCAATAAGGAGCAAGCTCACTCACTCTTAAATGAAGGACATTTCATAATGATTCAATGCAGTTGACACCAGAAAACATCATAAATCATGCACTAAAGATAATTCAGACACAAGGTTGCATGAAAGATGATGAAAATAAAGTATATAAATAAAAAGAGTCCCTAAAAGATATGTTCCCAAATGCACGATGGAAGAGCGCCAATGAGGTGAAGGGTAGGTGGTGGATTCATTTGGAGAAATCTTTCAAAAGATATCCAATGAACCATCAGTCACGTCATTCACCCCAATAGTGTAGGCATATTAAGAGCATGTCCATCAGTTTATGAGCTTTCAACTACTTCATGACTAAAAAACATGAACCTAATGTAAACATAACATAAAGATAAAGCACATTTGCACCAAATATGAAAATATTCTGGGACATTTTATCAGTATGAAATACTGCAGTGGTGCATGTTCTCTAAAAGTCAATAACCAGCCAAATGACATGTATAAAAGCTCTGGCATTGATCAAATAAAATGGACTGCTCGGGAAATGGAGAGTTTTATCAAGAATGCAAAATTACAACTTACCATACCCTGTGATGGATGGAAGATCCATGAGGAGGGAAGACAAACTCTCATCTGCCCCAATAGCACTCCCACAGTCTGATGTATTGCACAACCTTGAATAGGATTTCTGATGATGGGGTTCTACCAAAGGTAATATAAGGACAGAATATGGACCCTTTATGTGTAGGACCAGAGGCCACAGGAAACTATTCTCCCCTTCCTCTTCTTTATTGATATGCAAACTAATTACATGACGAGTAATTGGATCATCAACCCATGAATCTGATCCCTTAACAGACTGGCTCACGCGTATGCCAAATCCTCGAGCTGAACCCTCCCTTCATTGTTTAGTGAAATAGTAACAATCATCAGAATTATATTCTAATGATAACAATCATGAGAGTCGATCATAAAAACTGCATACAATAAACTTACTGTAAAACTGAGGCAAGAAATCAAATGACAAAGATTCAAACCATAGCAGGGTTGTGTTCAGGTCTCTTAACAGGAAATGCTGGATGTAGAGATCGAATAATTATTAACTTTATCGAGGAATCAAACTGATGAGAAAACAATCGACGAAACTCTTTTCATATATTAGTATGCTGAGAGTGACTGCCTTCTAGGCACACTATCCTCCCTTTCAAATTTAATACATGAGAAACAATACAAAAGTTCTCCATGCCAACGATGTCTACCGATAATTCGCTCAACATAGTACTGAATAAACTATAAAGAAATAATATTTAAGCACAATTTAAGGAGTAGGCTAAATAGTCGTTGCTATTAACCTCATAGAATGTTATAGCATCAACATAATAAACTTTGAATATATGACCTCAATCAAATATGTCAATGTTTGTTTTTTCCCCCAAAAATTAGCATTTTTATCTTTCTGCTTTACAACATGACTGCAGAATCTTAGCCTATCGTCTAAAGAAAAATGTAAACCGGAATCATACAATATCTGTCCATCAGCAAATCAATTAAATGTTTCGGTGCTTTAACCAAGTCAAAGAAATGTCTAATTAACACGTATGAAGCAACTAGGTAAATTATCCAGAAAAAAAACATAGCATATTTGATCGAGAGTTCATGCTTACATATCTCTTAACAAAATGCCAAATTCGAGCTAAGGAGACACAAATTTCCAGAAAGAAAAAAAAACGCATCAAACCAAAAGATCTCGACTACTGAACTAACCGCTTTTTGCGGTCGCTGAAAGCAGCACCAAAGTCGGAATCGTTAGGCAACATATGATACTTGAAATCATCGCCTCCTTCCTTCTCACAAGCCACGCGCCACCGCTTCTCCACCACCGGAAACTTCCTGATATATTCATCCACAAAATTATGAGCATCTCCTTCATCAATCGATTGACACTAGAAATATATTCAGAAAAAAAGATACCTGGAGAAAATAACAAAGTCCTGATTGTTCAGAATCCAGAGAGCTCTGATGTAGCAACCGCTCGGCATTTTCACGTTTCCGATTTTGATTTTTACACCATTTTCTACTTGTGAAGCGATGAGTGAGATTTGAGGAGAGAGAATTTACCTATTCGAGGAGAGATGACATTTTCTTTTCACTGTGAATTTTTTTTATATATATAATATAACTAATGAATGAATTATTATTTAGGGAGTTTCTGAATGCACCAACGATTTTACTCTTTGCACCGTAAAAGAAAAAATGAAAAAATAAAATAATTTTAAAATTACTTAAATATTCTTTAAGTAATTAAAAATTGAATAAAACAAATATCCTTACTAAAAATTGAAAAATTAAAAAAAAAAAAAAAAGAAAACAGAATCGGACGTGTTCTGCTCCTTCGGCGTCTTCTCCAGCTGGCTGCTCCTCTTCGGCGTCTTCTCCGGTTGCACTCTCCACCTGCCGCCGCAACCAAATTTATCACTTTCTAAAAAAATCCAATTCCATCTATCAATCCACAAAAAGAAATCAATTCGAAAAATCAAATTTCATCTATTGAATCTCAGATTTGTCAAACATTGGTTCAAAAAATCCAGTTCGAATTGAGTTAGAGAGGTTCGAAAATGGGTCTTCGAATATATATGACATGTTCGGAAAATGTTTTCCGAATTTCTTCATAATAGTTCGAAAAATATTTTTCGAATCAAAAACAAATTCTTGGGCGAGCGGCGGGCTTGGAAGATGGGAGTGGTGATTTGTTTGATGAGGCCGGACGAGAGGAGGAACTCCAGAAGCTTGCGGCGATCGTCGCGGTAGAGCCGCAGCAGAGGATTGGAAAACTCCATTGAAGTTTCAATTTTCACATGACAGAGAATATGTCTTCGGTGGGAACAATGAAACACACACAAAGTCGCAAACTCTGTCAATTATTACAATAGAGACATTTTCATTTTTACTTTTCTTTTTTTAAGTTTTTTTTTATGTAAGAAACATATTTTAGATGGGAGGGTATTGTTGTCAATATTGGTGGTGCAAAGAGTAAAAATAGTAGTGCATGAAGGAGGTGTGGTGCAAAGAGTAAATTTTGTGGTGCAAATAGAAACTCCCTGTTATTTATTCTATTTTTTTATAAATCCATGTATATAGAGTGTGTATATATATATAGGGTAGGATTCACACGAGAACCAATCTTCCCGTGGGAACTAGGAACTAATCTCAATCACATAATGCTTTGATGTTCAGATTTAAATAAAAAGACGGTGGCATAATGATAAATATGAGGAAGTCAAACTTAGCCCTGATCAGAGCTGACATCTAAAATTTATTTAAACTGTAAACATTCATAACTTGCTCATTTTTCATTAGATTAATGCAAATTATATATCAAATTAAAGCTCTTTTCGTGCTCTTTCATTTAAGATCCATTGTTCATATATTTATTCAAAAATATATTTTTTCATCCATAATAGCGTGACAAAATATTCACGATAACATGGAAGTATATACATAATAACATGAAAAATATTCATAACAGCATGAAAAAATATTCATAAAATACATAAATTTTACTCATAATGGCAGTAGTAGTGTTCGTTAATAGTAGGACATTATTTGTTCATACTAGCATGCATATATATTCATATTAGCATGTATATATGTTCATAATAGCATGATAGTACTCTCATTTTAGTATAACGAAATTTATAAGAATAGACAACGGTTTTAAAGTATTGTCTATATGATTTCCGAAAATTATGCTCAAATATTACAAGTTCGTCACCCCCGCCTTTGACCAAAAATTGACCAAATTTTAGCCATCTAAATCAAAACAATGGATGGATGAGATGAGTTCCTAGTTCCCACATGGGGTTTAGGTTCTCATTTGATCCATCATCTCTCTCTATATGTTATATATATACATATGGTGACCGGAGGTAGGTAATTAATGGAGTAATTATGCAATAAACTTGGTCTAAGACCATTCCCAAAGGTATGCACAATAATACATCATCATTATCACTAAAATGCAGCAGATTCTCAATTTCATCACCAACATTTTGCACTATAAATTTACACCAAAAGTGAATATTCCATAATATTCCCTTTACAACTATTATTTAATAATTGATAACATATAGTCATTTATAAAATTTAATTTAATGGATATCTATACTTAAAGTCAACATTTCATAATATTATTGAAATATTTTTTTAACATAAATATATTTGAATTAATATAAAATAAAAAGTGGGAATGGACCAAAGTAGCCACTTAAATTTTTAAAAACTTATTTTAGCCACTAACTTTTAAATATATTTTTTTTAACCAAGTTATCAAAATACTCTTATATTCATTTTTAAAAAAGAAACCTTACTCTATATCCCCAATTCCCACCAGCCGTCCACATCATATTTCAAAAATCAGGTTTTGAAATTTTTCTCTCTTTCCTCTACAATCTCACATCGTCGATCTACACAATCTGCAGCAATAATGGATTTTGTCAAGAAGTCTTCCCATGCTGTCGATCTACACAATCTGCAGCCACCGTCGACCACCGAAAATTTAAGAGAAGAAATAGAAAATTCTTTCCCAATCCGTCAAGCACTCTGGAAATTTTTACCCAATGTCTCTCGAAAATTTTGCAAAAGTTATCCCTATGTGCTTTCAGATCTAATTATTAATAATATTGTTAAACTGTTTGGTGTTGTTTGGTTTTAAAGTTTGATTTGGGGGATAAAAATTGAGTAGAAGAATTTTTAGAAATATTTAAAAATCATCCCTAATATAGTTTATTTTTGAAAATCTGGAAAAAAAAAATTAAGTATTTCTGCAACCTTCAAAAAATTTGGAAAAATAAAGTTCTTAACTGCGCACTGGAACCTGCGCACGGAGCCTAGTGTGCAATTATAAATGCGCAGTCGATGTGCATGCATCGATGTATGCCAATATTTGTTGTTACGCGCATGTCTCATCCGAGCTCAAATTGTTACCCACTGTTTTGTCGATGTTTGTTGTTGCGTGCGGAGCCATCTTGTGCATGCGAAATTATCAGCCAATGTTCTGCCGATATTCTACTGATATATGTCTATGTTTGTTGCGCGCGTAGTCATCCCCGCACGTGCATGCCTTGTGTGCGCATGCTTTGTGCTCGCACACGCGCACCTGAGACCAAATTGTCAGTTGATGTTCTGCCTATGCTCGAAAATTATCAGTCGATGTTCTTTCTATGTTTGTTGTTGTGCGCGTAGCCATCTACGTGCGCGCGCATGCCTTGTGTGCACATGCTTTGTGCCCGCATGCGCGCACTCGAGACCAAATTGCCAGCTCATGTTCTGTCGATGTTCGAAAATTATCAACAGTTGTTATGTCGATGTCTTGCCGATGTCTGTCGATGTTTGTGCGCGCAGTTAAGAACAATTCAACACGTAGTTAAGAAGAAAATCATGTGCATGCCTTGTGTGAGCACACTTTGTGGCCACACGCGCGCGCACTAGAGGCCAAATTATCAGTTGTTGTTCTGTCTATGCTCAGAAATTATTAACTGATATTATGTCGATGTTCTGTCAATGTTTGCTGTTACATGCACGCACGACTTGTGCGCATCGGATCTTAAGCTTACTTAAGAACAATTCAGCGCGAAGTTAATAACAAAATCACTTTTTATTTTTTGTAAAAGTTGAATTTCATTACTCACCGCACTAGCTCGGCATGGTCAAACTACGAGGAGAACTATGGTCCAAGAAATGAAGATCGACGATGAAGATGAAGATTGACGATGAAGATGAAGATGAAAAGCAGATTTGAGGTGTGATGGGTAGGTAGGATATTTCAATTTTTTTTAATGTCTAAAGGGCATTTTGGTCCAAAGTGGCTAAAACAACATGTTTAAAACTTATTGGCTAAAAAAAGTACGTTTAAAACTTTAAGTGGCTAAAAAAATTTGCCTCAAATAAAAATACGATTCATTAAAATATTATTTATTGTTGGTCTAAGTTTTTTTAGTGTTTTTATTATTAGTCTAATTTTTATCTAATTTAATTTAATATTTCAACATTTGTAGTGAATTAAATTTATCATATATAAAAAATTTTATTATTAATTAAAATGTAATAACAAATAACATACATAAAATAAAATAAAAAAACACTAAAGAGTTGAGTTCGTATTTGGATATACTAGAGAGTAATATATCAAACTTGAGTCCGCAGACCTATTCAGCCATTGTATTTAACTTTATTTTTTATAATAAAATCAACATAGATTTTAAAGATTAAAACTTCATAATAAAAAAACTTAATCGAGACGAGTTGGACTCTAACAATTGAAATTTGAAATACATGTTACAGAATGAAGACTAAATTTAAATAAGATAAACGGCCGAAAAAGAAAAGGAAAACCAACATGGTCAAGTAACATTGTAGAAGCTAAATTTCTACAATTACTTATATATCGGATTCGGGCTCTGGCGACCTATATGACCACGCTTAAGCCGAAAAATATTATAGATTTGGATCGAAAGTGATAAGTAGGGATAAAGTGAATTGAAGATCGAAGTATGATCTTTAGTTGAAGTTCTTTGAGAGTTTTCGTTATTGCTCAGCTATCGTGCCCCTTTCGTTGGTCATTCTTCATCTTTATATACGATAAAACCATACTCTCTCTTCCAATATTCAAGGGATTTGGCGACGCCACAACCACCTTTCCCGATAATCAAGGGATCCGCCTATTTTCTAGGAATACTCTCTTATCTTCTCAAAAGTCTTTTGACCACGTTTGTATTATCCCCAACGTCCCCTTTGACCTAGTCAAATTGCCTAACCTTCAACCTTCATGCTTCGTCTTTCTCTTTCTTTATTGAATTCGACCTTCAGCCTCTAGTCTTCGGTCCTCGATGGTTGACTGTTTCGACCTCGAGGCCTTCAGATACATCGTTGGGCCTTCGATTTTGGGCCCTGACGAAGATGAGCCTCTACAAACATGAAATCCTAATAGGTTCAAAAAATAAGTCCAAAACAAACATACCAAGCACCATAAAGGCCGAGCGCCTCCGGCATAGACCTTCTTCAAGGTAGCTCAACAATCTCTAGATAGTTGTTTATTTGAAATGAATGGGTTTTGTTATTGGTTACATTTCGGGATCCCTACTTCGCCATTCATTCATTCAATTTCTCTTTTACTATGAATTGACCACTTCAGTATCACTTTTAAATAGATCGTGCAGGAAAATTCTATAACACATGTAGGTATATACCCACAAATCATTTAACATATGACACATTAACCCCACCACAATGAGTGTGGGACCCATGAGCCACATGTTCAATTATACGTACACCTACACACTTCATGGAATTTCACAGATCATGCGATCCCCCCCCCCCCCCCCATCTTGTCAAGTTTGATGGGTCGCTCACCTACACACTTTATGGAATTTCACAGATCATGCGATCCCCCCCATCTTGTCAAGTTTGATGGGTCGCTCGGTGTTGTTCTCGTGTTCGTGTTGCTTATGATGATGAGGAGGATGATTTTTTTACTCACTCGGTGTTGTTCTCGTGTTCGTGTTGCTTATGATGATGAGGAGGAGGATGATTTTTTACTCGCTCGGTGTTGTTCTCGTGTTCGTGTTGCTTATGATGATGAGGAGGAGGAATTTTTTTCGTTTTGCTTAAAAAGTACTAGAGAAATCAAACCGGCTACACTCACAAATCTTCCACAATTAGAGATTATATGAAAGTATTATTAGGCATAAATCCAAGTAAAGAAAATTACAATTATACCCTTCTTACTATCCAACACCACTGAAACAGTACATGGACAACCACTTAATTGGGAGCCCAACGAAACTAATAGAGGGGATTTACAAAGACGTGTTCAATAACTTTATTGAGAATCGTAGGAAACAAATAGAAGGAATATTTATGAAGGCAGCTCACACTTTATCTTGAACATGTTTGCCATCAGCTGCCGATTGTCTTGCTTTTGCAGACATGAATTCACGTATTTAAAGGTCGACACAGAGGTAACTGATGATGGAACCAGCTCGTCGTTTGGTCCTAGAACTAACCTTCCACTTCTCTACCAGTACCTTCTTTAATCTGGTACACGTTGCAACCAGGGTCGCGACTCCAGCTTCAGTTACTCCGGAGCAGTAGACCATGTGGCACGATTCCAGCAACGTGCACTTACTTGAAAGATAGCTAAGGCCCATGTCTGTTATTTGGCGGCAGTGTGATATCACAACATCCTTGAGTAAAGGACAACCTTCACTCAACTCCATCATCGCATTGTCCCCCAGGTTCTGTGGGATGAGAAACAAGTGTAAATGGATTGTATGGAATCGTCGAGCCATAACATGATCATCCAATGTAAAGAGAAACTTGGCGACTCTTAGTTTGTACGGGAGTGGGGAAATTTGAGAAGATACGAGAGCCAATTTCAACTATCAAGATGACTCGAATAACTTTCACAGACAAATGCCATGGAAATGCCTATATTTGACCTATCTAGTAAGTGTGGCAAAGTGCATTAGTTTCAGTTTCATGATTAAATTCTTATTTCAATGAATGTTGCATATTTGCTTGCAACATTTGCAAGATGGTTTTTCCCAGAAAAGAAAAAAAAAACCATTTGCTCCTGTTCTCTATTACAATGCATGTTGAGCTTGATAATACCAGAAATGAATATGCATATGTTACCTTTACTGAGTGTAATTCATCAACTGTTAAAGAAAGTGCATTTTTCTGGCGATACCAATTTCATTAGACGTAAGTCAGAGTTTAAAGCCAAACCTGAAGAACGCTTACATCCAGAGAACTGAGTTGAGGGCTGCCTCGAGCAATAGCAATTATTCCAGCATCCCCGATTTGGTGGCAGCCACTGACATTTAAGTGATGTAGGGAGCAGCCTTGACCTATTGAAATCAGTGCTTCATCCCCTATCCTGGCAATCACACAGCAAAAATATGAAATAGACAATAAGGTCAACAATAAAAAGGTGGTCCAGGGAGAACCACCATACCAAAACCAGATTGAAAATAAGAGTTCAGTCAGAAATCAAACTGCTACTGAATTATTTTCCTACAGGGAATGTGACTCTTCCAAATTATATAGGCAAGTATTGTGTTCGTGCTAAAGCCGTTTTTTCTTGCATAACAACAATCACTGATCTCCCATTCATATGACCTTTCACTGTAATTTGGGGTTAGAAACTCATATAAGATCGGAATAAGAGTTTTCCAGCAAAACAATTTAAAATTAACAGAGCCGGAGGCAAGAACAAGGGAGCTCTAGACAATCTACCACATCAAAGCAAGCCCACCATATTACAATTATAATAAACCAGATTAAGGGAATAAGCAAGTGTTTTAGCTGAACAGGCGTATCTCTAGCAAATTGTCATCTGAATCGCTCTGGACAAAGATTTTAGGTTTATTTTTATTTTTTATGTCTAGAGATCCCAACTTCCTATGATCTGTATAATTGAAAAAATTGCAGCTCCTAACTACTAGAGCGAAAATTAGTCTTTGAGAACACCAGCAATCTGAAGATGAATATCTCAGAACTCTCTCCATGAAATGTAATCCTCATGATACCATAACTCCAAAACCTAACCTGCCATGGTTAAACTAACAGAACTCCTTGTGGAACCAAAGGTGTTCAAATTCAGCACTATAGATATATATATATATATATATATATATATAGAAGATAAGACACTATATTTTAACGGATTCCATATAAGAAGGTAAAGAGGGGTAGTGCAAACCTGTCACAGAATCGTAGAGTGAGGTCAGTGAGAAATTTACAGTTTTGACCAATGGCAATTAGTCCTTTATTCCCCACCTATAAATGGTGCAAATGCAAATTATAAATTTAACAGAAGATAACGAAATAACAAATCAGAAATAGTAAAGATCAATGTCTTCCCAAACCAGCATGCAGTTTATGAGAATAGCTAAAACTTTCAAGACACTAAATAACCATGAAATTAAGAGGGTATTTGCAGATGTGGGTTTCCATTTGAAAAACATAATTTATCACTCTCAGATGCAATACATTTTAAATATTTTTTGCATTGTGGGTTTTATGCCAAATGAATTTAAGCAAGCATTTCAAACCACTGTAATTTTAGACAAGAGTAACTCCACACTACGAATTAGAATCCCCCCTTTAAGCCATCTATCCTGGCAAAGTATTTCTTAGGATATATTATGGATTAAAAATAAAGTAAACCAGCCAAACAAGTAAGGTACCCGCCATGGACTTTAAACCAAATTAAATCCTTGAGAAGGGTAGAAACTTAGCTCAGAAAGTACAAACTTAGAGGAAACTGAAAAGATTCTTGTCAGGTCACATCACAAAAGAAACGAATTAGCTTTTGAAATTTATTATGAATGTCATGATGTGAGATTATTAAAAAAAAGAAAAACAGAACACCTACCTCATAACATCGGCGAATATGGAGCTTTCTTAAGTTCTTACATCCCTTGGCTATACTACATATGGAATCATCCCCAATACCCGAGCAGTCTACCAAGTGAAGAGCTTGCAAGAACTTGCATCCTTTACCAATTTCACTCAGGGCATCACTTTCTATCCTCTGACAATACAACAGGGCTAGCTCAGAAAGTCGGCTGCAGGCATGAACCAACATAAAAAATTAGAGCAGGATACAATCAGGTACATAAATAACAATTCAGTAGGAAAATAAGTTTTCAATATTCCAAATAGGCAACTAACAAGAGGTCAAGGTTTCAAGAAAGATGATTTCTTACTCATGCAGTCCCTATCACTTAAGCGAAAAAAATCACAGCAAAGACAGACAAAAAAGACACAGTCCAAATAAAATTGAGAAGGCGAGTGTAAAAGTGGGACAGGCACTTACGCACAAAATTTTCCAACAGACTTCAATCCATCAGTTCCAATACTGTGGCAACCATTAACTTCAATATGCATAAGCTCTGAGCAACCAACAGCTATAGAGTCTAACCCCTTGTTACTCAGAAAGTAGCAGTCACTCAATGTAAGATTTTTCAACTTTTTACATCCCCTTCCAATGGCATACAGGCTCCTGCAGAAGCATCATGGAAAAACTGTAAGTAAACTAGAATATGGTCCATATCAATTCATTTTTATTATCAGTCCCATTATCAAGCCACAACAAAAGGGAAATCAGAAAAGAAAGAAACTAAGAGACTTTAGTATATGACAGTACAAGTGTACGACAATGCTGCTGCTAAAATTGGAATATAAGAAATTCAATTTTAGACCCAGAACCCTAATGTGTACGTTAGAAAAGACATCATCAAAGCAATAGAGGTAGAATGACACCAAGAATGACATTCCTATAAGAGTAAACAGACAATCAAGATTAATCCTTAATTTACCATAGAGCCTAGAGGACTAACAATTCAATATTATTGATACTTATTTTACTAGGCGCAGCTGTTCATTGAGTCATCTACTAATTTATCCAAATGAAATATATAAAAAGGAATTTATATACACAATCAATTCAACATTATGAGGATTGTAAAATAAGATAACAAAATCATAATCTTGGGTAGTATCATAAGATAATTACAGAGATTACATGAGAGTCGTGGCAAGAAAAAGGGTTCAAAGATTGTAAAAGCTGATAATCATGCCTAAATACATGATTGTAGAAAAACTATTCCTTCCATACTCATAATTGGTTCACTTCAAAGTGCTAGGATTAATGACAAGATGGATGTACATCCAGAGCTTTTGTACGTCATTAAAAATATAATTGACAGTGAGTATATTTAATATGATGATTCAGACTTCTGGATTAGGTACTTCTACAGATGTGAACTGAGAATAATTCCAGAGGGGAAAAGGTTACCTGTCTGTGAATTTCTGGAAGCTGTATAGAGCCAATACCTCCAATGATGAACAGTGAATACCAACAGCTTGTAGAGCCTCATCAGTAATATTTAGGCATTGTAGTTTCAGAACTTTCAATGCAGAACATCTTTTGGCCACATCAAGCAAGCCTTTGTCATGGATGAACTCTGAGTCCAGTGACAAAGATTCAAGAGATCTGCAGTGAGATCCCACTGCATCTAATGAGACATCGGTGATCTTAGCACAAGCAGCAACCCCAAGTGCTTTCAAGGTCTTCCCACAACCAAGGGCCAGTTGAATCAGTCCCCTATCAGTCAATCCTTCACAAAACCGTAAATTCAAATCCTCAAGAAAATTACAGCATTCCCCTACAGCAGCTAAACCTTCATCTCCAATGTAGCATCCCTGACAAAAGAATACCCAAAATAACTTAAAGATTGGCCCTGACAAAAGAGTAATCAAAATGTAGTTTAACAAATATTTTACACAACAATACTTATAAAGCTTCCAAAACCATACGACCAACATACCAAAAGCTATTACGGGTTACAGAAAGGAGGAATGAAGACTAGGACAAGAAAATATCTCCTATTTTCAATTCTTTTTTTTTTTTGTTGAAGGGGGGTAAACATTCTTATTTACGTTTTTGCTTTGAAACTGGAAAGAATCAAAGAACAAAATGAAATGAAAACCAGTGGTTAGGCTTCTCAGAAACATGTTACTAAAATTTTGACTAGTATCAGAAATCCAACACTTTCCCCTTGACCAGACAATGTACTTGTCATACTTTACTTCTGAGATTCACTAAATTGAAGTTTTTGGATAACTTTAATAAGCAAATACAGGTATATGTACAAAAGTGACCAGGATAGAGTGCAAAATTCTTGATCTAATCCAGGGTGCAGCTGAGAGAATAATATCAAGAGCAAAACAATAAATAAATAAAGTAAAATTCAAGCAATCACCTGTAAATCCAGAGATCTAAGTGATCGACATTTTTCAGCAAAAGATTTTAACCCAATATCTGTTATGCTAGAGCACCATATAAGACTCAATTTTTCAAGTTTTACAAAGCTCTTCCCAACAGCTGCCAGCCCAGAGTCTGATAAACTGATCGTTCCCGTGCCATCATCTCCAAACAAACTTTGATCAGACCCTTCATCCCACTTACCCTTTGAAAGGGCACGACGACCAGTACGACGCCTTTTTCCCTGCATTTCAGGAAGAAATCAATGACAATTAGAAGACATCCCCTGAAAGTGAATAAAATGAAACGATATGGACCTCATGATGCAGTTTCTATCACAAATTTTATGTTACTCACCAAAAAAGCTCAACACTTTTTTAATCAAAGCTATTGACTCGGCCACTCTATATCAATATTTGACAGTTCCCTAGCAAATAAACCAGTAAACACCAAAATAGTTTGTTAAATGACTTCTCCAATGTACGTAAATTTTATTAAAAAGGGGGAAATAGCATTCAATTACATGTTGAACACATCTTGATTCATCTTGACCAGAAAACTTAACAAACGGATTTAGAATCTTTCATTGAATACGACAAACTTCTTGATTCATCTTTTCAACCAGAAAACACAACAAATGGATTTAGAATATTTTATCTTTCATTGAAAGAAGAAAAAAAAAAACTTTTTTCAATGATCAGCTAAATTGCAGGAATTAAAATATAATCTTGAACCAAATTCGAATCGTCCACCAAATTCTCCAAATTGAAATGAATTGCACGCCACAATTGAAAGATCCACTTACACATTGTACAGGGAGCGTGACGGAGATGCGCTCGTCGACAAATACGTATAATACACTCGGAAAGAGACGCCCGAGCAGCTCGACAAGGTTGTCGGGGGAGGCGGAGGCGCCGATGCGAATTGTATCACGGCTGAGGCGCTCAAGGCTGAGCCACCTCTTGCAAACAACCGAGCAGGCGTCGCGGCTCGCCTTCGAATCCAGCCGCCGGAATATTTCAAGTATCAATTCGTCCGGCAGAACGCCGTTCATCCGATCAATCCCTCTCATTTCGTCTCAATTTTAATTTATTTTTGGCTGCAATTGCAATTGCAATTGACTTCTTCTCTACGAATTCTTCAGTTTACATGATGATTGCGATTTATAGAAGAATATGTGTTAAAGAGTGACAATAGTGTGGGGATTTCACCGAGCTAAAACTAGAGAGAGAGAGAGAGAGAGAAATTCAGGTGCGGGGCAAGGCATATTTATTGCTGATGACTACAGCTATGACTATAAGGTGAAGGGAGATTGCTTCTTTTTTTTATCGAATAATTATTTGGGGAAAATACGTATCTTGGTCTCTGCAGTTTCAATTTCTTGTAGATTAAATACTGATGATTTTATTCGTGAGCATTTAGATTCTATAAATAAAAAATAGAAAATACGAGAATACAATTTTTATAATAAAGAATTCATGAAAGTTACGATGATCCATAATTTACGAAAGGATCAAATATTTTTAAAACTATGAACTTTGCGTGATTTATAATTTTTAACATAAATTTTAGGCACCTATACAAACTTGACACATTTTTTATAAATTTAACATGATTCTAATATTGGTGAAATCGAAATTAATTCGCGTTTGTTTATTAAAAACGATGTCATTTGACCTTTAATATAAATCTTTTAAAACGATGTTATTTTTTATGACTGAACAATCAGTCAGCGTGTATTATTTAATATTAACGCCAGTTTCAATTTTATCGGAATGTAAATCGTTATTAAATTTACAAAATGCATTAAGCTTATATTTTTGTGTCATATTAATTTAAAGTTCATGTTATAGATAATATAAAATTCATAATTTAAAAAATATTTAACCATTTATGAAACTTTTAAAGACAACCAAATTGGAAAGAGTTCTTACAAATGAATTTAGAAACTTTTAAGGATTTATAGTTTTTATAAATAAAACTAGCTTTTATCCTTGTGCGATGCACGAAGATAATTTTATAATTATAATTTTTAAGTTATATATTGCAAAGATTTCTATATTCGTTATTAATTAACAATATTTTACTTTAATTTAATGACAAAAAATGTGTGAGACCGTCTTACAGGTCCAAATTCGTAAGATCCGTATCCAAATTTATATTCAATATCACATTTGTTATTTTTTTAATGTTTGATGGCATTTTAAATCCGAATTTTAACATGTCTCATGAATTTTGTTCCATAAAGTGATCTCACACAAGACTCATTTTAATTTAATTTGATATGTAGGTTTCTCACACTTTTCAACCTATATTGATATTGATATTAGATTGAAAACAATAATTGATAAGAGATATGCATGTAGATGATTGATTCATAGTATAATCACAACTTCAACATATAAGAAAATGTCCTAAACTTTTTGCACTATTTGTTAAATATTGTAACTCATATAAAGAGTATAAAATAATCATACATTTAATTTTGATTCTAATAAATAAGACTTGAGATAAGTGACTAAAAAAGAATTTGAAAAATTTATATGGCATAACTTAAACTATATATAATTATAGAGGCCCAAGTGTAAATGACGAAATATAGACACTGTTAAAAATTAAAATTAAAATTCAGCCTACCTAATGATTAAAAAAAACATAATAATAACTTAGTCAAGTGTATCAGTGTTGTAGTGCTCTCTCTCTCTCTCTCGAACATAAAAATAGGTATTGTCTATAATTATTTTCGCAATTCTCTTCATGTTTATAAATCTATCCATTATTCTCCTTCCACAAATTCCTCTCCATTTTTCTTCTTTGGCAAACATATATTTGTCAAAATAAAAATCTCTTAAGCAATAAAGTCACACTATTTTATTTTTACACTGTAAGTACATCTAATAAACCTTTACAATAACGGATCATACGAATTTCGACCCGTAAGACGATCTCGCATATTTTTTGTCATTAAATTAAAGTAAAATATTGTTAATTAATAATGAATGTAGAAATCTTTACAATATGTTACTTAAAAAATATAATTATAAAATTATCTTCGTGCATCACATGATTGTAAAAGCTAGTATAATATTATAGACTTGATAACTGTATTGAAAAACAAAAAAAAAAATCAACCGCCAACATGGCATACCAAGAGCTCTTTATTTTTTCGTTAGGTTTTCTGAATCTTCAAATCAAAATCAAGTTGGTTGATGCTCATTGGTAAAAATGAAATAGGTCGAGCAAGAGAGAACCGATGACAAACAACAAAGAACATTCGTGAACCAAATCTTCAAGATCAATATTGATGCAAGAGCAAAAGACAAAAGAACATAATAATTGAGCATCACATTCATATACTTGTCCATGAATTTTTGTTGTAGATGTATTTTTATGTGATATATTATAAGAAAATCTGGAAGTTAAATTGGATTTGGGGCCATAATTTTTTTAATTAAATTGGGAGCTATTAATTATTGATTTTCATCACAATCATAGAAATACAAACTAATTGACTTATTAGTTGTGGATTCATTAATGATAATTGACTATTAATATAATTATTATAAATTAACCAATTAACTATTTCATTCCTATCAAATGGGCGGAATTTTTTTATTTTATTTTAAAACTACAATATTAATAACGTATAGGCTATATAATTATTATTCATACGATTAGTCGATTACTGGTAAATTTTTAAAATGATTAACAAATTGAAATAAATTAATATATAGTTATGTTGCTCTGCTAATTTCATGGAAACAAATTAACATATATTATAATTTATAATATATGCACGGTATATTGATTTTAGTATAGAAAATAATATATATGGATTTGCAATAACTTTAATAAAAAAGTCATGTGAATCAATCATAAACCTTTTACAATATGTCTAATTCGGATTGAAAAATCAACCTTATTAATTGAGGAAAATGTGAGAATCGAATGGTTTGCAATCAATCTATAAATCTCTGATTTAATTCATTTTGTAATTAAATTAAAACAAACAATGATTTTGGGTACTCATCATGTGTAATCCATCATATATCATTATTTATATACGTGTAATGCATCATATATCACTATTTATATATTTTGATTTAAATAAATAATCATATATTACTATTATTATTATTACTATTACTATTACTATTACTATTACTATTATTATTATTATTATTATTATTATTATTATTATTATTATTATATATGTATGTATTACTACAATCATTAAATTCATACAATCATATTTATGTATGTATATTTTATATGTAGATGGAAAGTATTACCTTATTTACAATTAATATATATGTAAATGTCTATTATGGCCCTTTGTAAATGAGCGGGAAAACAGAAATTGTAAAGTGTGAATTTGATACATGTTGAATAGTTAAGAAGTCTGATTGTACTTTTTAAATAATTTAGGTACGTATTTGAACCATAAAATAGTTATTATATTTAGGTGGAACTAAGCATATAGTGAGTACTTATTCGCACCTTTGCTCTTTTTTATTTTGAAAATGATAACAAAATAAATGGAATCTGAAACATAAATATTTGTGGACTCATTTAGGTGGAACTAATACATACTCAAGTTCTAAATGACTAGCTTGGTTTTTATCTCGGCATTACAAGACTATTTATACTCAGTTACCTTAGATACAAGATTCATGCTTACTCTTAAATGCATGACCGAAAACTAATTAGGGGAAATTCTTAACTGAATCATGAGATACTATCTCATGTATCACAATAGAAATATTGGAACACTTTCCAATATTCTATCGAGGCACTTTTAAGTGTCCCAATAGAGATATTGTGACACAAAATTTCCCTTAACATTAGATACAAGATTCATGCTTACTCCTAAATCTTAATGCGTACATGGATAATAAATAAATAAGTAATTATGAAGTTCATGCATCAACTAGTATATATTACTCCGATATACGCGCAATAATGCTGAGACCTCCTTTGGATTTAGGAGGATTGAGCACAAATGCTTGCACAGAGATTTCGATTTCTAGTGAAAAAGCATCGCCAACCACGTACCCTTTCATATCAGCGATCGGTATAAAATTACGAAATCCACGGCTACCACTTTGCCCTTTTCCCCAATTTTAAAGCTACATGGGACGGGTTTAGATAGAGTCGGGTCGGGTACTTTTTAAAATGGGTCGGGATGATTTTTAATTGAATTTAGAATTTTTTTTAATTCGAATAACCCCTAAAACGACGTCGTTTTACGTCAAACTAACGGCCCCGTCAAGAGGGCCTTGACGGAGGGGCCCAATAGATCCGAAAAAAATAAGTTCAATGGTTCAATTGAGCCAAAAAAAAGTTCAGGGGCCTGAGAGGTCCCCGCCAAAAAGTTCAGGGGTCTGCGAGACCATTTTCCCAAAATTAAAATCCAAATAAAAAGTCTAAATATACAAAATATTAAAATATATGTTTATTTTTCCTAGTTTATATATATATATATATATATTATAAAAAAAATCATTATATTAAGCTTTCTAATACAAATCTTATCGTATCTCATGTAACTCGTCGTGTGATAAGTCTCAATATATAATGTAGTAAAATTTGTAACTGGATTTGTGTTACTTATAATTAGTGCTTTATGTATATATGATTTTTACTTGATAACATGCATGCATTGGCAGTTTGGCACAACTAACATTTTATATTAATATAATATAGATATAATAAGGAATTCCACACATTACAATACTAAGTCCCAACTCCCTTATGACAAAACCCTAATTAAATTGGTTAATTGGACATGACTTGTGTTGTGTCACAAAAATATATAAATAAAATGTTGGGTTTTACTTCAACGTGCACTCCAAATAGAATCAGATCCAATACATCACACTAGTATTTAAATGAAAAATTATACCACGTCCTCTTGACTCTAAATATTACTCGTATGACTGTAGAGATCGAATCACGTCAGTAGTCTAAAAATGATGATGTAGTATAATCTATATGATTTTTTTAAAATAATAATATGGTACAATCTATAGGATTTGCAAATAGTACTCATATGGGTATAGTAAAAAAATTCAGTACACTAATAAGTCTATGATCACTAAATTATCACAATAATAGGATTGGGGCTAAAAAAAGTTGACATTTGAAAACCTCATAAAGTACTGTGGTAACACGACTAATTAGTCATTTTATTTTTTCATATGCTGATTTGGGTACACATGTTGTATGATTCTGTTGAACTACTTTGGTCAGATAGGCAGATTCTGTTACTAGACTTAGAAAAAAAAAATCACTTAAAATGTATAATTTCTAATACTGAAAAATATCACTTTTAGCATTAAAAAATATATGTATGGACTTTATTTATATGAGTTTATTACATCACAATTATAATTTATTACATTCTAATTAGTGTTTATTAATCTTAATTATAATTTATTAATCATAGTTAAGATTTTTATATATTAATCTAAATTGTGATTTATTATATTCAAATTAATAATTTATTACTTTCTAAGTTCTAACTGGTGTTTGACTCGTCTAACCGTTTGAAAGCCGTTAAACGATCTCATGTAAATATTTTTCGTTTGCAATAGCTCGGACACTACATAGCATGATTTCAAATATATCAAGAGAAGCAATTATTTATAGGTGTTTCTTCTAAAAACAAAATAATATATAGTATTTATAGTCGATTCAAGATTACGTTTTTTTCATAAAAATCCCAACACCTTTTGGAAAATTTCAGGTTTAATCGGCCAATCATCAAATCTCCAAACAAATATCCTAAAAAAGAAACCATTCCAATTGCGACGCCCACGCCACCAGAAATTGTTGCACGATCGCAACGAATTCAGTCAGAACTCATCGATCGTCGGAGTATTATTTCGTGATTTATCAGAATGTCGTTCTCCTTTTTCAAGCAATCTAGGCCTAAAACATCGCAGGAATTGGTAAAGGCGATGAAGGAAAGTCTCATGGCGATCGATTCCATCACTGCAGCTGAAGTCAAATCCCTAGAAAAGGTAGAATCTTGTTATAGTGGTCTTTCAAGTTCCGCAACATTTTCAGTGGAAATGTGATTATAATTTGTGATTGGCATTTTGAATTTTGTTGCTTCCCATTGAAGGTAATTCGACTGACAACGCAGTATTAACAATCATTTTGAGTGATTTTGGACCAACAGGAACTTCTTTTTTTTTGCCTTTTTTTATCTTTTTAGTTCACTGTTTTGATCTTCATGAGCAGTTTGTGATTGTGCCATTGAACAAAAGAGAGCATTCGATCTTCATTTTATCTTTCGTATTTATTTTATTTTGCAAGAAGATGTCAAACCTGATATCGAAGAAGAAAACAACTTGTAGATGACCTAAATCTATCAGCTTAGAGCATCTTCTTTTAGTTTGTTTTGCTCATATCTGATGCTATCGAATTACTCTTCTGAATGGGGAAGGATTTTGTTATGTAGCGAAGGATGCTGATGAAAATTGTTCATATTAGAAGTTCTAATAGGTTGATCAAGGGGCAGCTACAGCAGCTGATGTTGCATATGCTTGTTTTATGTAGAGTTTTATTTGTCATGTTGTTGTGTACCTGGTATATGATCTATATTGCTATATTTTGTTACAGGGTATGGAGGAAGTTGAGAAGAATATAATGGCGATGAGAACTATGTTGTCAGGGGACGGGGAAGTAGAACCAAATGCTGAACAAATTACTCAACTGACACTTGAAATCTGTAATGAAGATGCTATTTCTCTTCTTTTTCACAAGTTACCCATTTTGGGATGGGAAGTAAGTAATTATGTATCATTCAATAAAGCAACGTTGTAAATGCATGCAAATATGTTCATTCCAAAGATTGACAAATATGTAAATCTCCATGCAGACTAGGAAAAATGTAGTGCACTGTTGGTCTATATTGCTAAAGCAACAGGTAGATTCTGTATTTTGCTGTGTACAATACATGGAGAAACATCTAGAGTTGCTTGACTTCCTTGTTGTTTGGTAAGAGCGTCTGCATATGTTCCTTGTACACCACTTCTTCAGATTCCTTCATATTCCCATGTTTGTGTACGGCATGCGTAATTCATTTTACTTTGAAGATCCATGTTTGACTCCAAATTTTAACTGTTTTTATTATCAGGTTTGTGAAGTCCTTGTGATAGGATTGCTTAAATAAAAGTTACAGCTTATAGTTTTTTATCTAAATAAATGTGTGGTCCTTGACTTTTATATGCAATAAAATGTCTAACGGTATAAATGGGGGGGGGGGGGTGCTGGCCTGGTAGAACACTTGTTGTTCTTGAGTTTTTCTTCCTCTCCTATTTTTAGCCATTATGCAATAATTGTTTTCCTGTAGATACATTTTGGCCGTGTCTTGTTATGCCAAATTGTTTGACAATATGCACTGTTGCAGTTATGATAACAAGGAAATTGCTCTGACTTGTGGAAATATGCTAAGGGAGTGCATCAAATTTCCGACTCTTTCAAAGTAAGAGGGGCATGCTTTTCTATTATTGTAGAAGACCTTCCTCTAGCATTATTAGGAATTCTTCCCAAGAATGTGTCAGAATAAGAATTCTGGAAGATCTCTTATTATGTTGCAGCTATTTGAGAGAATTATAGGTCGTTCTTGTTTTCAGATACATACTGGAGTCTCCCAGCTTTGAGTTGTTCTTCAAATTTGTCGAGCTGCCTACATTTGACGTTGCCTCTGATTCATTTTCCACGTTTAAGGTCAGATATTTTGTTTATTGATTCTTCTGTGAATTGAGATCTAAAGTTATTTTGATCTGTTACTTACATTAGAAATAAACATTGCCAGGATCTGCTGACTAAACATCCAACTGCAGTTGCTGAATACCTGGCTACTCATTACAATGAGGTGTTGTTCAATCTGTCTTTTATTACACCTGAGAAATAGTATAAAGGAATTTTTTTGTTTCTCGTTTACTCTCTAAGCTTGTTTGACTTAAACCATTTCACTCCAATAAGAAGCGTAAGGGGATGCTTGGTTTCATTTTCAAAACCTCACTGGAAATACTAAAAACTAAGACTGGAGATGAAACCAAACATCCCCTAAGCATGTGAAGATTGTGTACTTCTACTCTGATTTCCATTCCTGAATGTCCGATTCATCTTACTAAATGATTTTATATTTTCAGTTCTTTGAGCAATATGAAAAGCTATTGACATCTGCTAACTACGTGACCAGAAGGCAGTCTTTGAAGGTCTGTTCTTTCATAAGTTGGTCTGGCTTCTTTCTGCTATTGCTTATATTGCATTAACATTTACATCTAATGAACTTTAGCTTCTCTCGGATTTTCTTCTGGAACCTCCAAGTACCCAAATAATGAAACGCTACATTGCTGAGGTTCGTCACTTAAAAGTCATGATGACATTGCTCAAGGTATTATTCAATTCGTTATCTTCTCAACCTCAGGTGGTCTTTAAAATTTCTGATTATATAATGAATGGATATGACTTATAGTTGCTTGGAAGAATGTGTTCTAATAGTTTTTCACCTTTACCTAAAATTTGTAAAAACTAAGGAGCCTATATCTTCCAGCATGAGTTTAACCTTCTGAAATATATGCATTGAGTTTCTTTTTGTGAAACTATGGTATGGAAGCAACGAGGTATTAGTCACAGTTTACCTCGATTCCATTCTGGAGATAGATCTAAGGCCTGGGTGCCACTTTGTAGTGATATACAGTTAACTATACTGTATATTTTATTTTAAATAATATTGTTTATGCAGTACCTGCTGCTTAAGTCTGATAGAATGACAAAAACTTGTGGGAGGAAACTTGATTGAAATATGATCTGTATTTTATTTTTATTTTTTCTGATTGAGATCTTTCTTTTGCAGGATTCCAGCAAAAATATCCAACTATCCACGTTTCATATTTTCAAGGTAATTATATGCTTATATTCACTTCAAGATAATTTACTGCTTTTAAGTATACACTTTGATCTTGAGAAGCAGATACTAGTGTGAGATAGGTTCCTTCTAAACTTGAATAGATATGTCTTATCCAAGATGATTTATTGTATTTTTTGGATTCAGAATATGAAATAAATATGGTATGTATGAACCCAACAATCTCTGAGAACCTTTGGTCTCCCTTTACAGTTGCCTGTTGATCATTCATATGCTCATCAAGCATTAATGCTTTTTTTCTCCCTTTCGACACTTTCTGTGGAACTTTTTCTGGCATATATGTATCTGTATTTATCTGCACTTTTGCCCTTTTTGTTGGCTAGAGAAAGTTCATTCTACTTATTTTCGGCTCTTGCATCCGGTTATTCATTTTGGTTAATGCACCCTTGGTTTCATTTTCTGATTTCACCTGCAGGTCTTCGTGGCTAACCCAAACAAACCTCGAGACATAAAACTTATCCTGGTGAAGAATCGTGAGAAGCTTTTAGCACTCCTCCAAAGTCTGTCTCCTGGCAAAGGTTTTATTTCGTTTCCATCTTTCCCTTTGACTAAAGAGAACACGAATCACGCCCCCTCACACACAGTTCCCGGTTAAGATGTGTCTCCCTCGATTGCAGGTGCTGAAGACGACCAGTTTGAAGAGGAAAAGGAACTGATAATCAAGGAAATAGAGAGAGTGTGCCGGCTTGCAGAGCTTCAATCTTAGGTACAGTTTCATATCTAAACTACATATTCTTTAACTCAGGGTCATGGTCTCATCGTTTCGGACACCATGAATTCGAGCTAGCATCTCCTAAGCCATATGTAAAGTGAATTATCATGTAGTAGAGAGGATTTACAAACAATTTTAGAGAACCAAAGAAACTGAGAAACCTTTATATTTATTAGAGTGCTCTCATGTAGAAACAAACACCTTTTATAACCTTTCTCTTCCTTTTTTTTTTTTTTTTTTTTTCTTTTGGGGGTTGGGATTGAAATCAATGACCTGTAGCTTAAGTTTGTTGTGCCATGAGCTTTGCAAGTTGGACCTGCTCTGCTGATGTTTGTCCATATGTTAAAGCTTACATTTTTTTTTTGGTTTGTTATGTAATATGAGCAAAGAAATGCAAAAGTGCCAAAGTTATTGAAGAAATTTGTGAGCCACTTCTCTCTTTGGTCATGGTCTATTGTTGATTCGAATAATCTTTGCTCCGTGTATCTATTCAAATGATATTTGTCATATTTTATCGATATTTATCCGAAGATAGTTTTATCTATCAATTCCATACTTGAAATATTAAATTTATCAATCTAGAACTTTAAAAATTATCATTTTCGATTTTTTTTTATTATATTTTAACAAATTGGTGATCCAATCCCAAAAGACCGAGGAACCACATTCAAATATTATGCAACCAATTATTTTGATTCGTTTCGTTTTTTTTTTTTTTTTTTTCTCTCTCAACATTCGAGAGTCTCATTTAGAATGTTCCCTTTGGCAAATGGCAAATGGTTAGCTGCTATTGTATCGAAATAAATTCTAATTGGAATGAAATAAATTTGAATAATTAATTATTAACTCGAAATGAGAAGTAATCTTAAAAATAATTATAAATTTTAATTGAATGTAATAAATTTTAATTTGGACGGAATAAAATCAAATTGGAATGGAATAAAATCATATGATCAAGTATTAATTAAAAAAAAGTCAAAATTAAATTCAAAAAAATAATTATAAATTCTAATTGAATTTGAATACACCACAATAATCAATTATTAACTAAAAATGAAAATAAAATTCTAAAAAAATAATTATAAACTGTCATTGGGATGGAATAAATCCTAAATGGATTTAGTAAATTCTAATTTGAATGCAATGATTGGTTAATACTATTTGGATCATGTGAAGATGGGATTGTGCTCAGGGGCGGATGGAAGGGGGTGGGGGGCACTTGCCCCTTCACACACCCCCCCCCCCCCCCCCCCCACCATTTTTTTTAAATAGGATTATTTAGTTAAATTTTAATTTTGCCTTTCTAGTTTTTTTTATTTAAATTTTTTATTATTAGGCTTGATATATTTTAAAAAATATATATGATATTAGTTTATATATAATTAAGTTTAGAAAATTGGGCCTCACTCAAATATATAAATAAATATTGGAACAAAATTAAATACACACAAATTAAAACAAATTAAATAAATTCTCCTCAATCAAAACAAATTAAACAAATTATGATTAAATTAGCAATTCGACTTTTATGAATTAGATTACATATTTATTAAATTGATATCAACTTTAATTTAATAATGAATCATGATTGAATTGCACTATTTTTTTCCTCAAAAAAAAAGAAAAAGAATTGCATTACTTATTTCAAATTATTGATCTATGTTATTCACGTAATTTATTTTATAAATTATATGTAGTGAAGTTATCATTTCATTAATTCACCACCTGAATTATGTAATTTTTATCTCAAATGATTATTGATTAGTATGAATGAATTATTATTCCAAATTTATTGGTGCCCATAACCAATTAAATTTCAATTAACGAGTTAGTTTTTATTAGGAAGGAATTCAGTTCAAATTTTATTTATTCATGTTATTATTTTCAGTTATTTATTTTAATAAAAAACATTCTTTTATATTTAATTTGGGGAAAGGAAAAAAAAACGAAGATGTAAACTATTTGTAAAAGCATCTTGCCTAATAAGAAGTTATTTGCTATACGTTAACAAAATAGAATGGAAAAAAACAATAAACTATTAAAATTGGATGTTGATGTTACTGTAAACAAGATGTAATGGAGTTTGGGATGTTGTATGGGATTCGGAAGGGAAGCTTCGAGCTAGTTTTGGCAAATCCAATTTTGATGCCAAATTTAGTGGTGGATGCCGAGTTAAATCACTAAATGCAATGCATTCTAGGGTTAGGTTATGCATGCAAAAAGGATTGATTCATGTTATTGTCTATCCGGATTCATTGCTCGCACATCGTCTGTTTAAAGGAAATAATGAGGACGATTCCTATGTTGAGAAGGAGTTGCTCCTAGTTGTGTTGATACAAGACATGTTTTATTGTTAATTTTAAATATATGTACCGAGATGTCAATTTTGCAGCCTATGCTGATGTCCGTGTTAGTGTGACGTGCCATAATACAGTGATGTGGAATAAATATTTTTCTCAATTTTTGAGGGAGATGATTGCTTAATGTATTTTTTTTTTTCAAAAAAGGACATGATAAAATAGATAATTGTTCAACTACTACCCCACTTTCAACTCAATACAATTAAAAAAAAATAAAATCTTAACCCATTGTTTTAAATTGAGAATTTCTATTTGCACCATAATTTTTACTCTTTGTACGACAAATTGTTTTTCATTTTCTTTTATTAGTTATAAATTGACCTAAAAACCCTTACTAATATAAAAAAAATCGTGTTCCATTCGAAATCACGTGTTCAAATTTCACGGAGTTAGTTCGAAAATCCATTTTCGAACGAGACTTATTTTAAAAATTACGCGGGTTCGAAAATATAATTTCGAACAAACATAGTGAGTTACATTTAACTTTTTTTTTTCTTTTTAAGTAAAGGGCATTTAAATAATTATAAATTTATTATTATTTTCTTTTATGATGCAAAGAGTAATTTTAGCGGTGTAAATAAAACTGTTTTTGGATCGGTAGGATTGGCATCCAAATTACAAACTTTATCACAAATTGTAAATATTTTGGCAATCAACCCTTATTTATATATTTGCATCCATACAACAAATTGGGTTCAATTTGAATGTGCTAAAAACAACAAACCCCCGTTTCTCACAAAAAAAAAACTCATGAACTGCGTGTGCAGATAAATATAAACATATACATACATCGACAATCTGTATCTATCACCTTCTTTCCGTTCAATAATCATCATCCATCAATCTCTCTCTCTCTGTCTCTCCCCTACTACTCCGATGGACTTCTTCAAATCGGTCTTCTCAGAGCCCACACCTGACCCCTCCCCCTCCCCCTCTCCCTCCCCTTCCCCCACCTCCCCTCCCACCTCCACTTGGGGATTCGGATCCACCCTCCTCCAATCGATAGCTTCAAAATCCGAATCTTTAATCGACAACTACTACAAAGATCTCCAAGAATTCAGCTCCGGCTTCAAAAAGGAGACCTCGGTCATCCGCGAAGCCGCCAGCCGCGCCGTCCAAGAACTCCCGGCTCGGCTCGAGTCCGGCGCCGCCATCGCCCAGGAGTCGCTCGAAGCCGTGGGCCAGGCCATCGACAACGTGGGCTCCACCGTTTCTGACATAATCGGTAAAGATTTGAACTTTGCTTCGAATGATCGCTTTGATCAAAGTGACGATCATGATAATGTAGGAAGTAGCGCCGCTAGTCGTGATGCGGAATTGAATTTCATTGCTAATAATGCTAAGCCGTATAGTAGGATCGACGCGATGATTCGCGCCCTGCAATGCGATATCAGGACTTACATTGATGAAGTGGAGGAGAGTGGTTTTAGTGATTGGGAGTTGGGGTTTAGATTGGAGGAGAGGAGGGAGGAGATTGAGGGTTTGCTCGATGAAAACAGCGCGATCGCGGAGATTCTTGGTGAGGTTGTACCGGGGAATGTTGATGAGGAGACGTTTTGGTGCAGGTACTTTTATAGAGTTGATAAGGTTGTGAAGATGGAGGAGGCAAGATTGAGGATGGTGAAAAGGGCGATTTCAAGTGAGGGAGAGGAGGAATTGAGTTGGGATGTCGATGATGATGATGATGATGGTTGTGATAATGGTGGTGAGTATAAGTTGAAAGATGATGAGTTGAACAAGAAGGATGGTGAGGAGGAGACAGGGAATAAGTTGAAAGATGATGGTTCTTCAATGTGCTTAGCTAGCCCTTCATCCAGCATAATGTTGCTCAAGAGTAGCAAGATTATGATGCTGGATAACAAAGAGGGTGCTGGTGTGTCGGGGGGGCTTGTGGACGATGAGAGTTTGGGGGAGAGATCAGTATGCCATGAGAAGGAGGAGGCATCGGAAGGGAAGCTTGGGAGTGATATCTCGATTATTTCAAGCCAACGGTCATCACACGGGGAGGATGATCTCGGTTGGGATGAGATTGAAGATATTAGGAGTGGTGATGAGAGCAATGTAGGCGATGCTGCAGTTGAGGCGGGGAAGAGGGTGAGTGGTGCAGAGCAAGATGAAGAGCTGACATGGGATATTGATGATGATGAGCCTGTTAAGTTGTGATATTGATTTATATTATAAATTTCATTGCAAAATGTTAATAACACACAATGACAATGCAGCTTTGTTTATGCCCATTTTCTCGGTTTCAATATATTCTTACATTGTGTATATTTGATTTTATCATGTAAGGATTGAGCTGCGATTTATTTCTTGAATCTTTTCAACTTTTATATGCTTATATATATAACTGACTTTCTTTACCGCTAAATTGCCCGATTGATTTGTGTCATTTTATGCTATTGTTTGCACTGTCACCATGGTTTAGCTCTTGCAAGAAAAAAGAGTTGTTTCTTAATATCTTGATGCTATGAATTAGGGGTGAACAATAGGTATTCGATTGTGTTTTAACTAGTAATCGAACCAAATAAACGGAATTAGTCGAAATGATTTTTAGTTCAGTTAAGTCAATTAATTTATCTTAATTTTTCTATACATGTTTAATGTATAGCAACTTAAGGTCTCCAACACCAGAAATTCTACAAGTTAATAACAAATAATCCAACCAAAGACTTTGTTCAAGAGAGTGGGCATGGATAGTCATCTTCAAGACTCAAGAGTCACTTTGCCTAATTGCGTTTTTTAAATTGCACAATGATTTTGCTATCTATTTTTTGGCCATTTAAAATTTGAACCATTCGTAAATGCACGTAAGCTCTCTTTTCCGGCATCAATAAATAGACAATTATTGAGCTCTGGTTGTGCAGAAAAATGCTTGGTTATTATAGATAATAATCACTTGAAAGTTTGAGTGACACCATAGAAATCCCAGTAGCTCTATTGTGTAAACTATGTCGACTTCTCCAGAGGGAACAAATGGGGAGTCAAACTGTGAATTCCTTACTCACATTGATGAATTTATGTAAGTTGGGAATAATATCTTGTTCAAGCACACAAAAGTGTAGCATCAACCACATATTCACAAGTGCAGGCAGACCATTTTCACAGAGTAGGAAACAACAAAAGCAAAATACGCTGTAATTATCTAAAACGTAACATGGTTTATGCAGTGCAGTGATTGCACCATGGCTCCTCTCCTCTATCAGTTGTCTTGTTTCAGCATCCGCAGAATGGTAAGGAACAGGTTCAGCACGTCCAGGTAAAGGGTGACAGAAGCCCAGATGTACTGATCGTATGTGAACCGCTTTATCAGGTTGTCGGTGTCATATATGATGTATCCGGAGAAAATTATGGCACTGATTGCACTGTAGATAGCAACAGAGGTAGATCCCAACGGGTAGACCACCTGCATTTACCAATATACAATACCGGTTTTAACATAAATTTCCAAAACACACACACACACACACTGATAGATATATATACCTGAATAAAACCAGTCAAGATCAAAATGAAAAGGCTAGTAAACAAGATTGGTCCCAGATAGCTGAAGTCCTTTCCTTTCTTGGCAGCCCAGAAAGTGTACCCAGTCAGAGCTGAAACTACTGCTGATGTCAAGATTAAGGCTTCGAGCACAAGTCTTCCTGTACCATAACGGGAGAGGAGGAGGAGGAAGAAGGGTTAGACAATCGCACACACTCACATTTACCTTGGAAAATTTTATGGGAAGCTACTAACCTTCAGTATTAGCACAACTCACTCCAACAGTTAGACTCAGAGACACAGTAAAGAGTCCGAGGAAAATGAAGTTCAATGGGTGCTTCTGCTGATAGATATGCAGTGGCCACAACACTATACAATATACAATGTTTTGTTAGCAAGATACTTTAATGCCAATAACAAAACAGAAACATTAAACATGAGACACAATGAGCAAGTGAAATTGGCATTGTTCGATGCAATTGTTTCTCTGTACTTGACAAACATCACTTCCGAAGTCCGAACAATTATATTTGAAAGTAAAAATGTTCCAGTCAGTTAGAACACACTATCTAAAACCAAGAAACATGGCATTCAGAAAATCTTAAGCAAACTGAATAAATGGTCATTAAATCGTGATTAATCACAAATAACATAGCACTTACAGCTAAAAGTTAGCAATATGTATCAAGATACTATCAAGTTCAACATAGTATTTAGTTAACCTTATTTGAATTCCCAGCTATACCTCATGTTAACTCTCTATCACATTCTCCCTCACAAAAAAAAAAGAAAAAAAGAAAAAAAAACACTATCACATTATATAAAACTAACGAAAACCTACCTCTTCTCCAAATGCTCAACAAAACCATTGAGTTGAACATCCGTATAGCAATATCTTGATTTATAATTACAACCCATAGGTGCAGGACGAACCATTACTCCATTTACTAGGTATAATTCAATATTCAATGATTAGGATAATCATTGAAAAATTCATGAATAACCAACGTCATATATATTCATGGCTAGAGCTAGGAGTACCAAAATTTTAGATGACATCTATATAAACAGCCACAATCCAAATGCAGATCTGCACATTTATACCTACATTTATTTGCATCAATCACTTGATCTATGAATTTGATTCAGTATGGATAAAAAAATTGGCGAACACGCCGTGTAATAATAACAGAAATTAAAAACGCCATCGCAAAATTCATCAATTCACGAACACCTAACAAAATCATCACTCATCACGGAACGAATCCCATACTTTCCCAATGAACAATGCGTAGCCGTTTTAATCAATGATTAAATTTAACCGCACTCACAGATGAAGGGGGTGAAGACGAGGAAAAGCAGAACGCCGGAATTTTCGCGCAGGAGGTCGTTGATCGGGGCGTACAGAACAATCGCAGCGGTGACGGCGGTGGTGACGAGGATCTGCGCCGCCAGTATGCCGTACACTTTGCGTATGAATCCCCATCGCAGCATATTCTCGCCATGGCCGATTCCAGGGTAGAGACGATCTCCGGATTCTAGGTCAATGTCTACCCCCTTCATTGCAGCGGCGGCGCCGCCGGTACTCACGCTGGTGTAGGCGTGCATCTTTCAGATCTGTGGTCGGTACGACGGTTGGATGGTTATCCTTCCTCCGCCTCTCTCTCTAGAAATGAGTTGCTTTCTCTCTCTACAAATATCAAATAAATGGATTGCGATGTCGAAGCGCATATATATCGGGTGGGCCACGTTGACGCGTAGGAGCCGGGTCGAATAAACACAAAGATCGGGTAAAATGCAAATAGCCCCTCGTATTTGTACAAAATATACAAAAAGTCCCCCTTCTTGTCATAAATTATTTAATGTCGGGCGCTCATTTTTGTGTATAATTACGTATGCACGCCGAAAGTTATTTTCTAAATTTGAAAGACAATTATCTCGAATAAAATAGCAAAATGTCATAAACTAAGTAGAATTATTTGCAATAAATTCCAAATCCATAACGTTAGTTTTTTTTTCCTAATATTAATTGCACATGCAGAGTGTACACATGTAAATTTGATAGGATTTATTAGACCGAATTAGTTGAAAAATTTAAACGTGTTGTAATTGTAAAAATTATTGAAGACTGTAATTATTAAAAGATCATGTCTAAAAAACATCAAAAAATGTGAAACCACCCGTGAGGTTGTTTCTGCAGGATTTTACAATAATCAAGTGGGAATTTAGGCTATTTATTGAAATCATGGAGTGTTTAGCATTTTTGGAAAATAAAAATAAATAAACGTGGGGAATTATTTTTGTTTTTACCCACATAATTTTGCTTACTTGTTTTGTGCCGTAAGAAAATTAAAAGTGGGAATTTAAGCTTGGGTGAAGAAAATTGAATAGTATCAATAATAGCATGTGACGAAAGACTAGCTTTGCTCAGTCATGGCCTATTTGGGTAGAGAAATAGTCCAGATTTGGATTAAAAAATATACATATGAATCACAACGCGTTATGAATTATTAGAGATACTAATGATTCTAGTAAATTACGAAGCAATTGCAAGATTTCTTCCAAGAAAGTCAAAATATTGTACACTTGCTATACTCCAATGTCACATTTGCCCACACATAATTGTCTCTATGGATATCTCTCAGTATTTCCAATTGTTGGAATATGTTGAGTGTTGACTTGTTCAAGTAGTACTTAACATATTTTACGCCATCAAAGAATTTCCGGGAAAGAGATGTGGAAATATGGTGGGAAAGACCTCCAAATATTTGGGTATTTTTCGAGAGAACTAGTGAACGAATAGGGTAAAGTGGGCACCGGTAGCGACTTTTCATGGGAGAGCATTGGGCAAGTGTGCCTCACGTGCGCGAGTGGGGCATGGACTGTCCCCACCCATTTTTTATTATAACTTTTTTTTATGCATTGTGTGTGTATTGTAGAGAATTTTACTTATGAAGTGACGATAACATGACAATAAAACACCTTAAAAATAAGAAAGTATTGTTGAAGATGCCCTAAATCAAATCAAAGTTGAAGGAAAATTCAATAGTGCCCATGCAAACATTGCCTCCTTTTATCGGATTCCGCCATGTCACACGTCCCAAGGGAACGCCACGTAGAAGAATATGGAAGGAGGAGATCATGGCTCATTTGATTTTTTTTTTAAACCAAGATAACATAGAAAACACACAATTTGGTGCATTATATTATGGGACAATACAAAACAATGGCAATTTACATTTACAACAAGATGTTGACGAAATAAATTAATAGGGTGGATTTCACAAGAATAATATACCATTCGAGGCAAATAAACTACCACCAGCTACATGATAAAAGATTAACTTGTCTACCTCACTACCGAAAATGCTGCAATTACATTTCTAACCTGGTATCTGCAATCGTTTCCAGTATGAACATGTTATCCTGAAGAAAGTTTAGAAAGTTAAATTGAAATATGCAACATTTAGATGCAAAACTTGAATGAAGATTTTATATTCTAAGCAATTACATGTAGATATAAAAGGGAGTTTCAAAGGCCAGGATGAAGAGAATTGGCTCTTCGACTTTGCTGTTGTCCCTTGTTCTTGTTTTCACGTACATTTCCTCTCTATTTCGTCATAATCTTTCGATTTAGAGTCCTGAGACGATGTAGGGTATTAGGCTGTCTGATTGGAGGACTGACTGGTCGGAAAGAGATTAAAGCGGAGATCCGTGTATATGCCCGTCTGATTGTGAGATCGACTGGTCTGATAGAGATGAATGCGGAGATATATCTTCTTTTGAGCACGGTATATGCACGTCTGGTTGTGGGACTGACTCGTTGAGCGGAGGAGACCAGTGTTTTTGGTGATCAGTTCCTTCGAGAATATTCCAAATCAATGTCTGCACATGGTGAGAATTGACTCGGCAAAGTGCATCCACCAAAGAATAGCAAATGCCTTCCCTCAGTAGATAACCCTTCTTCACCATATAGTGTAAGACGAATAAAGCATCATCAAGCCTATGAGTTCCACAGAGGCATTTGATGAGCTTCTCAAAAGTTGTCATCTTTGGTTTTACTCGATTCTTGATCATATAACGCAGCCACTCGTTCATTTCTGCAAATTCTCCTTGTTTGCTCAGCCCATACACGATTGGACTCAGAGAGTTGTCTCCAGGTTTAAAGCCCTTCTCTTGCATGTCAAGCCACATTCTTTCAGCTTCCCTTACGCGCCCAGCATTACAAAGCACTGCTATCAATGAGTCTAATGAGGCGGTTGACAGCTCAAAACCCTGCTTTAGCAGTTCGTCTAGAAAGTGCATAGCCTCTGCTGTATTCCCTCGCTTAGAAAAGCCTTGAATCATGGAGTTATATGTAATGGAATCTCGGATAACACCCTTCTCGTTCATCTCTTCAAACAGTACTCGTGCTTCTTCAACTTTACCGGTAATGCATAGACCATATATTCTGGTGTTAGAACTCACAGTAGTCTCGGGAAAACCTTTGTCAAGCATCTCTTTATGAAGCTTCTTAGCTTCATCAATAAAGCCATTCCTGAACAACCCACTAACAAAAACATTGTACGTATACTCGTTAGGAACGATCCCACCTTCCATCATCTCAAACCACAGTTCCCATGCACTTCGTATGTCCTTGCTTTCACAAAGATTGTCAATCATAGTTGTATACATGACTCTATCAGGAAAATAACCTCTTTTCTTCAATTCATTAAAGATTCGGACACCTTCACTGGTCATTTCTCCTCTACAAAATCTTATAACCTCATGATAAGTGTGAATATCTGGATAACAATTGTTTGCAATCATCTTGCGCAGAACAGCTGATACTTTTCCATACTTACCATTCTTCCCAAGAGCAGTTATCAGGTTATCGAAAACAAGTTTATCCGGAACTTGCCCAGCCATCAATACCTGGTGAAGAAGCTGATACCCTCTCGTTACATTATTTTCCAAACAAAGTGCCTGGATCAAGTATCCTATGGTATTTACATCTGTGGCAGCACCATATTTCACCATATCTTCGTGCAACTTCCAAACAACATCAACTCTTCTCATTCTCACTGAGTGCAGAAAAGCCCAATTCCACGTTTCCAAAGACACACAATGACCAATCATTTTTAACCGCTCAAAAGTGTTAAGCACTTGATCAATCAACTCATTTTCACAGAGGCACCTGGTATACAGCTCTAAAAACCAAGGCTCTACTTCAAACTCCCTATCATCAACAGAATTATTCACAACATCTTTCGCCTCCACAAGCCTACCAAACATCTCATTACATAAAACGGGGTCGAATGAGAAACCATCTAGTGACCTAAGCCATAAGTAGAACCGCAGTGACAGAAACAGGTCACTCTGCTGCTTCAAAATCTCATTGTAAACACTAGGATCCGTGAAATTGACCATTGGAAAATCACTTAAAAGCATCGTTTCCCATTTCGGACGCGTCCCAATAACATTGCAAACCTCCTTTGCAATCTCACTAGCAGTCATTACTACATTTCCAGCAAACTTTTCACCTAAATTTGGAGGTTTCCCCCTAAATTCTTCAGAAATTGCATTCACCCCACTAATTCCAAAGATTCGATCTTGAGCAACAATTTCGATTGGGTTATTATGGTTGTGCAATAAATCTTCAGAATTTACACTAAATTGGTCAGAACAGAGGTTCCGCTTTCGAATTTGAGGTGTGGTGGTCTGAGATGAATTAGGGTTTTGGCGGCGGGCTAAATTTGAAAATAACGATGAAATCCTAGCCATGCCAACTCTACATCTACTGATTTGTCATCCACTAAAAACTGAATAATCAGAAGATGTGAATGGAATTCAAGATTGAAACGAACAATAATTTAGCGCAAAAAACATAAATTCAGCTAGCAAATAAATTTCTAAAACATAATGTAGAACTATCAATATTTCTATATGCTACATCAATGGAAAGGAAATTTTGAAGTTACACTTACAGAGTTACAGTTAGGGTTTATCATTCAGGTAGGAGGGGTGAAAACGATTCGTACAAAAATGAATTGAATTTGGTTTATCAAGCATGAACACTTTAAAATCTCGTATTTCACATTTGGCCCCATTATCCCTCATTTATGATACTTTAATCCCATGAAATCGGATAATCTTTTTTTAGGAGTTTTATTGGTTTAAGACCTAAATATAACTATATAAGTTATGAAATCTGAATTTTTTTTAAACAAGAATGAAGTCTGAAATATTAAAACTATGAGTTTTCGACATGAGCAGTTGAAAATTTGAAATTATCAATTTATGAATTGAAAAATTGTATTTAATTTTTATTTTATTTTTTTAGTAAAATTACTACATATCTACTGGAATTTAAGTAATAATTCACTAAAAATAGCAAAAATCAAAATACATTATTTTTTTTGTCTTTGATTGATAGTTTGAATAATTGAGATTCTAAATTATTAGTTTTTATTTTTCATGTCTCGGATCGATAGATTACACAAATTTCATGTCCAAGTTTGACAACTCTTTTTTTTTTGTATTATTATTACGCGCATGAATATTGTCTACTAAGAGACAATTTGTCTATCCACAAAAGGAAATTATTATTTTGTTATAAAATATATAATATTATCACAAATATAAGACTCTCAAATGTGTTGTGTGTATATAAAAATAAAAAGTAACCTGAACATCGAATTTTAAGAATTCTGAATATCACAAATATATAACTCAAGGGACCGGAATCTTATCAAAACCTCCATAAAAACCCGAGGTAGGAAAACTACAATAGACAAGGAGTACTCTTCTAAGCATAACGAAAATAACCGGTTCAATCACAAGAATAATACAAGGAATAGCAAAGAACCAAATATAAAACTGTAAGTGAGTTGAGATTAACTCGAGAATAATTGAATTGAACAAGAGCTTCAACTAAATAATATTAGGTTTGATAGTCTCACGAGCCTTATTGAGGTTCAATGTATTTACAATATTGTTCATAGTTTGATTAGTTAAACACACCCTAAATAAATATATTATTTGTTTAATTGAATAAAAATACATGCTCAACCGAGTTCAAACTTACTAATAGTCGACTCAATTACATTTCTACTTATGCTTCGAATGATAGTATATAACATAAATTAAAAAAATTCAAATAAATAGTAAGGTAGAACAAAACTGGATTGAGTTTAACTATTAATACTTTATATTAGGCAAAAAATTATGGTATATATATATATATATATATTTGCATTAGAAGGGATAAGTTTTTCAATAAAAAATGTCACCTTTTAAAAAAATAAATAGAAATACTTGCAATAAAATAAAAGTGTTACATTTATTTTTGTTAAATATAAGATTTATATAATTACGATGTACATAAGACTACCTCTACATATATTACGAATAATCTAATATAATAAAGTTATGTGATTTGTTGGCTGACTATAACTCATACCTAATGTCAACGAGCAACTTTCAATAGCGTATTTATCAAATTTGACTTCTTACACATTTATCAAAGTGCAAATAAAATTGTCTATTCTTTAACTCATGACGCTTCTTTTCTCTCTTTTTTAAAATGTTAGTTCTCGAATTTTCCGACTTGACTTGATACTTTGGCCAACACGGATACCCTACAAAAGTAATACTATCAAATTCGGTTTTTGTTGTCCAAAAAAAAAAAACTTATGCTTAAATTATATTAAAAAAAAGAAGTAAAACGAGCAGACAAACTCACTATTATACTTTAATCTAAATAAATTTGGAAAATGACCAAAACCAATCACTTTCATACAAACCAATCAGGAGTCGACACGTCAAAATCTCCCTGCACCTCACTGACACCGTTACAAGTCTCCTCTCCTCCACTTCGAACCACCGTCAAAAAGCGCACCGTTACTGAAATTCCACCTCAGCTCCACCCCCTCTCTCAGCCCAGAAAGCGACTGCGAACAAAATATCTCTATTTTTTTTATGTCAAAGCGTATTTTATCGCCTCAATTTTGTTTTCCGATCCATTTCCTCCTTCAAATGTTTAAGCATTTTGCGATTTAATTCGATTTTTGGCCTTTTTTTTGTTTGTTTATCGGGAACCAGCGGATTTGACTCTAAATTATGAGCTAGTTCCGTTTGAGCCACTGGAATTCAATCGTGATTTTTTTTTGAGGTGGCGCATCGTTAATTTGTTTGAGATTTTGGTTCAGCTTTAGTGGGTATGCAAAAGGTAAAAGTAAAACCCTAGTTTCTTTTTTCCCTTGCCCCTTTTTCATGACTTGTTCTATCGTTTTCTTAGGTATATTATGTGCACATTTTTCTTCAGCTTTTTGCTTGTGCTACGAGTTTTGCGTGTTTGGGGTTTGATTTTGTCGAATGGGACTTGAATTATGCTGATTAGATGTGAACTTTTGTTTCAGCTGAGATTTTGATTTTTGTTCTGTTGTTTGATTTTGGAACTGAAAATATTTCGATTTCCTTTGATTCCTCCTGTTTTCTCCGTATTGCATGTTTAGTTTGGTTGCTTTCTCATCGAATTACCTTCTGGAGGTACTGTGCAGCGCTTATTTGTGTGTGATTTCTGAATATGGATTGTTTGAGAAATCTTGAGATTTCTTCTTGAGAACTTTTAGTTTGTATATTCTCACTCCATTGCCTGGGAATGTGATTTTAGTGTCACTGTCATATTAACCTGTAAGCTGACACTGGTGCTATTAGATGGTGGAAATGCAGTCATGCAGGTGATTGATGGTTTTCTGATGCTAAGTTAGTTGATGCTAACCAGTTTTAATGATATTTGTTGGGATAAACAAAATGTGGATGGCAGTTTCATGACATAATGTTTGGAAAGTCACAGATAATAGGATCTTTACATGATTATTGCAATATACCTTCTCAGTTTTGCATGCCAATCGATTTATCATGGGTTTTGTCATTATTGCGGATAGCTACTTATATCCATCTCTGAATCCACCATCACAGGTGTTGTAAAGATGGTATCGTGAGCATTTAATTGTCTAGGAGACCCGTACTTAAGAAATTTCCTTACATTGACACTTGAATTTTATGTTATGACTGAAAACAGCAGCAGATTACCCACCGGAAATGTTGGCTTAACTGACATATTCATCCAGTATCTCATTTTATCAAAAAAAAAAAGAAAAAAGAAAAAGGGAAGCAAAATGTAAGGTTCCACTTTTCCATCCAATTATTTTTTCTTATAATTAATTATGGTTTTAAGATGTACTAATCTGATTATTATACCTCTCGCGTTATCCTTTTCAAATACTTCCTCGTCATTGTGTTTTGAATGCTTGACTTATTGATTGGAAGAAAACCTAGTTTCATGAGCTCTAATTGGTTTGATGTTTTCTTGCTAGCCCTTGATATTTCAAATTTCTTTGATTATTTATCTTTTCTCAACAGACATGGTTTCCATTAGTTATGTTTGGGGATCTTGATTTATCCAACTATATAGTAATATATTAACACCCACCATTCAGTTTTACTGAGTTTATTCTGTACTTCATTTAAGTGCCGCTCGGTAAATGAGTCAATGCTCAACAGTTGAAATGTCAACCTCTAGTGAAACTTACATAGGAAGTGTTAAATAGGTTCTGTGTTTATAAAGTTTGTGTTGGGGAGGGGGGATATATTTTTTGGTTTATATGTTTTTGTGCTTTTATTTGATAATTCAATCCTTTTCCCGCTGTTTTAATGCCCTTTAGCGCTCTAGATGGATGGCAGCTAGCTTATGCATCCACTTTTCAGCAAATAGCTGCCTTTTTCCTTCTGCGTAATTCTTAGCACTTGCTTGTATCAAACATAAAAAAATTTGAACTGTGCCTATGTTTCATGGTTATCCATTGTAAATTACTTTTTGGAGTCTGCTTTTCTAATATTTTATTTTTGTTAATGAATGCAGATAGTGATATGAATAGGGAAGAGTTGGGAAATATCATGACAGTGAGGACAAGACCAGCAACTCTAGTGGTTGGAAAAAGCAATGGCCATCAGGAAAATGAAGGAGGATCTAAGATGGAACCACATGTGGGATTAGAATTCAATTCAGCTGAAGAGGCGCAGGAGTTTTACAATGCCTATGCAACTCGGATGGGTTTTAAAATAAGGATAGGACAGCTATATAGATCAAGAGTTGATGGCTCTGTTATTTCCCGGAGATTTGTGTGCTCAAAGGAGGGATTTCAGACAAACTCTAGAACTGGTTGTCCTGCTTTCATAAGGGTGCAAAAAGTGGATTCTGGGAAGTGGGTTGTTGCCAATATAAAGAAGGAACACAACCATGAAGTTGAAGCCTCTGGAGAAATTTGTCCTTCTCGGATACAGAGGAAAAGTTTTCCAACTCCAAGAACATCATTAGGTGGGGCTAGTCGGACAGGAATCAGATCACATGAAGATGATAGTCCATCTGGTATGGTTGATATTAAGCGTCTCAAAAGGGAAGAGATGGATGCTGCTGTCAGTGGATCCTCAGGTGAACCTTACAAGGGTCTTGAATTTAATTCTGCCAATGATGCTTACAAATTCTATTACACATTTGCTGCTAATATGGGTTTCAGAATTAGGATAGGTCAATTATTCCGCTCTAAACATGATGGCTCGATTACATCTCGAAGATTTGTGTGCTCCAAGGAAGGGCATCAGCACCCTTCGAGAGTTGGTTGCGGAGCCTATATGAGAATACAAAGACATGAATCAGGAAGGTGGGTAGTGGATCGTCTTCAGAAGGAACATAATCATGCACTTGGCAGTCCATTGGATCCTAGTAGAACCATGAGTGTTGCATCAAAGGGGTGCAGAGAGGAAGGGAGTAGTGTGTTGGAGAATTTGGATTTAGTTGAAACAAATGGAGGCTTGAGCCTTGTCAGACGAGTCAGAGAAAGTAGGATTGATAATGATTGGTACAATCTGCTCCTTGAGTATTTTCAATCTCAGCAAGCCGAAGAAACTGGGTTTTTTTATGCAGTGGAAATGCGTGAGGGTAAAGGCATGAACATTTTCTGGGCTGATGCACGGTCTAGATTTTCATGTGCTCAGTTTGGTGATGCAATTGTCTTTGATACAACATATAGGAGAGGTAGTTATTCTGTGCCATTTGCTTCATTTGTTGGTATTAATCATCATAGGCAACCAGTACTGCTTGGTTGTGCACTAATCGCTGATGAGTCTGAGGAGTCATTTACTTGGATCTTTCAGGCTTGGGTTAGGGCAATGTCAGGGTGCCGTCCTGTATCTATAATAGCTGATCAGGACAGAGCCATTCAACACTCAATTGCACAAGTTTTCCCTGGGACACATCATCGATTTTCAGCATGGCAAATTCTTGCTAAGGAACAAGAGAATTTGGGTGCATTACTTTCCATGGATGCTGAGTTCAAATATGAGTATGAAGCTTGCATTTTTCAGAGTCAAGCAGCTAGTGAATTTGACTTTTCTTGGAATATGCTTATGGACAAATATAATCTGACTGAGAATGCATGGTTTAAGGAGATGTATCAGATGCGTAAAAGTTGGGTTCCTTTGCACATCAAAGGAACATTCTTTGCCGGCATCCCTGTGGATGGGAGCTTAAAGTCTTACTTCAGCTCATTTTTGACTGCCCAAACACCTCTCAATGAATTTATTGTCCGATACGAGAAAGCTCTAGAAAAGCGCTATGAAGAGGAAAGAAAGGAGGATTTTAACTCATTTAATATGCAAGCAGTCCTGCACACAAAAGATCCCATTGAAGAACAATGTAGAAGGCTATACACAATTACAGTGTTCAAAGTGTTCCAGAAGGAGCTTTTGGATTGCTACAATTATGTTGGAACCAAGGTTAATGTTGAAGGTGCAATCAGTAGATATCTGGTTCAAAATTGTGGAAATGGGGATGAGAGGAACACTGTTGCCTTTAATGCATCAAACTTGAATATCAGTTGTAGTTGTAAAATGTTTGAGTTTGAAGGTGTACTTTGTAGGCACACATTGAAGGTCTTCCAAATAATGAACATAAGGGAGCTTCCATCTCGCTATATCTTGCACCGGTGGAGTAAAAATGCAAAATATGGTATCATGCGGGATTCTGATTCATTAGGTGGTTCACAAAATTTTAAGGCCTTGATGTTGTGGAGTTTAAGGGAAGAAGCCCGTAACTATATTGAGGCAGGAACAGCATCCCTGGAAAGATACAAGCTTGCGTTTGAGATCATGCAGGAGGGTAGAAGGAATTTCTGTTGGCAGAACTAGGAACATATCTGAACACAGGTTAGAAATATCTCTTCATTTAGTTTCAGCCATGTAATTAATTAGAATTCTTTATTTCTTTCTCCGTAAACATATATTAGAGCCGAGTCTTGACTCTAATTCTATTTATAAATCGATCTAGTTGTGCTTAAAGCAAATCAAACTATGCTTTACGTTTTTTTTCTCCACTCGAACGTTTTCCCCATAAGATGACTATATGTGCATAGATGTTTTACATTATTGTACAAGAATTTGCATTCTCATCACTGAACATCATGTGGGCTTCACCGTCTCCATAATAGTGATCTTGCCAAGAACCCATAACTTCTACAATAGAATTCATCTCTTCATCGCCTTCATTTTCAGCATCTTGATTCTCCATCACCAGAAGCTCTACTTTCTTCCCCGTCTTCTTCTTCAGTTTTTTCAATACTTTCTCTGGATCAATCCTTCCTGTAATCACCACCCTGTTATTCATCATGTCGGTTGTGAACTTCTCCACACCTGTTCCACCATGCGAGCCACATTTAAGAACCAGGTATGTCATTTTGCAAATTTCCAGTATGCCCACCCATGTTACGTTGCATTTTTCTTGTTCATCATTGAAGAATACATATTTGTATTTGATTCAAGATAGATGTATATTTTTGAAACGTGATATAAATTTGTTAATGTGCAGCCTAGAGATAAAAGGGAAATGATGAAAACCTTTGACTTTGGAAATGGCTTTGACGACTCTTCTTTCACAGGCATTGCAATTCATTGAGATCTCGTATTCTACCTCCACAAAAACCTGTTGATTTGAATTGCCCAGAATTCATTTCGTCACTTTATTACATAACCGTATATTTAAATTTCTAATTCACATGTATATATATGTATTTTGTATGTATTATGTATCTTACTTTTTCTGCCTTCTTCTTGCCACCCATTGAGAGATTCTTGTAGCTGAAGAAGAATGGAATGAATGGTCATATCCAGGAATGTAGTGAATATTTTAGATGGGTAGTGTTTTTCTTCTTCTGTTTTTAGTTATTTCCTTTATTTAGATGTTTGGAAATTAGAATTTTGTTTTTCCATCCTGTGTATGCTATGTTTCCTCCTATTCTAAGTTTTTAGGTAAGTCTGTTTTAGAAGTTAAATCATATTGCCAATTAGTTGTTTATTTTTGTTGCACTTTTAATTCTAACTTTAGTAGTTTACTCCTAATTTTTCTACTCATAGAATCTTTGATTCTTGCGTTGTTCATTTCAATTAAAAATTTCCAAAATTTTATTAAATATTTGACTTAATTTTGAAGTATTTCTAGAAAATAATAAAAATATTTGAATGACGGTTAAAATGAGGAGGGGAGTCGGATTGCGAAGCACATGTGCCTCAAAAAAATTTATATTTTTATTGCATGAAGGTTGTAATTGCATTTAAATGTTGAAATCATATTTTATTATTATTGTTATTTATTTTCAAATTTCAGCGTACCTCAATCGAGAGGTGGAAACAGTTGTTTGAATTCATTTAATCACCTTTCAAACAAATTGTGAGTGGGTTTCTTTCACCTTTCAAACAAATTTTATTTTCGTTTTAGATATTATCAAATGAAAAGGCATGTTTCAATGTATTTGGTCTATTTAATTATATGGATCTAATCAAACTCAAATAGATATTTACCAATTAATTTCTTATCTCCCAACTACATTTCACCAAATCAACCTAGAAACAAGATCAAATGAAAACCAAATTACATTTTCATATATAAGTCATTTCAAAATAAAATAATTTAATGAAATGAATGAATTAAAATCAGTAGTCTCCTTTCTTTAGGTTAACAGCATCACCAACTCCCACGTGGATTGCTACAGTGCAGAATAGCTGAGTTCCGCTCACTAGTATCAATATTATCTCCAAAGTTCTCTGAGGAAAAATTCAATAAAAAAGCAATTCTATCATTAATCAAGTAAATAAATAAATAAATTCATGAAATGTAATTTTTTTTTGAATGTGGGGATTTCCTTACTAGGTTTGATCCTGTCCAGCTTATATCAATCTCTTTGCATGCCAACCTGCACCATCAATTATACATTGGTTACACTTACACTATCATTAAAATACAAATGATAAATTACTAAATAAAATGAGTCAGATCTGAAGGTTAGAATCTATAAAAATACAAAGGGGAATTATTAATTCAGGACCTGAAAAATGGTAATCTATCAGTCGAGGACTCGAAAGATGAAAACTATCAATTCAGAACTTGAATATGATAAGTGTCAATCTAGGACCTCAAAAATCAAGTATTTCGGTTTCTTTTTTTTTTTTTATATAATTTTTTTACTAGATTTAATAGATAATTAATAAAGGAGTTTTCATTAAAAATTTATATAAAAATAATTACAAAATAAAACATATCAAAATTCATGATTTTTGAGTCCTACATTAATAATTATCATATTTCATGTCCTCGATTAATGCTTTTTTTTTTTATCTTTCGGACTTTGGATTAATATATTACCTATATTTCTGGTCATGAATTGACAATTCTCCAAATTAAAATTCAAAAATCAGTATTCTCAAAGTCTTGACCGATTTCATAGGTTAAAATTCTTTTTAATTTATTTTTTAAAAAATGAAATCATTCTTTTATATTTTTTTCTTAAATATTATAGAATAATACATGGCCAAAGGGCAACGGGTAAGGTTCCTGACAAACGGAAAATTCTATGTCATGTGATGACACACTACATCCAACACACACATTTTAATAATTTTTAAATATTGCACACACACTTTAACAAAAATAATTGGGTCATTATTTAAAAATTTATTACAATGTGTGTGATGGATATAGTGTGTCATCACATGGCATAAAATTTTCCCAGCTAAACACCCCTGAACTATATCAACCGTAGGATAGTCACTACATGTATTTTAAAAATTACTTAATTTTTGCTAGCCATTTGTAGTGGGCAGTTATGAAATTTTAAACCACATATGCTTTAGAATAGAAGATGAAATATCATTTTAAAATAGAAGATCTGGTCAGAATAGCTAGGTTATTGTGAAGAATGAAGATTGCATGCATTACCCCATTGCCAGCAAAGTAAGTAGCCAAGACATGAGAGAGGAAGCAGCAGCTGCATGCATATTTGAAGCATTCCACTGTAAGACATTGTAGATTCCAGTAATGGAGGTGGTGAATCCCACAACCCCAGCTATGAGAGAGAAAATCACCACAAATCCAGTTGCCAAGTTCCCAAATGGATAGTATATTGGAAATATCCTAGCTGGAGGAGACAGCACAGATGCTGCAAAAAAAAAAATCAAGATTTTGTATGATGATCATGCTACTGATGATGCAAAGCAGATCAACGGTACCCATTTCGTGGGATCTTTCGATCCCATGATTGACGGCCCATGATGCAATGACGATGACGATGAAGTAGAGGATGACATTGAGTACTAGAAGGATGAATGCTGCTGATTTGCCTGCTCCAGAAGCCATGCCTTTTGTCAAGATTTTGAACAACTTTCTTTTTGGCCCTGCACCATTTCTTGATTTATGACACAAACATAACATATATATTACAAGAAAGAATGTTCCATTCTTTGCCATGAAAACATTCTTGTTTTTGCTTTTGATTAAAAGAACTATTCAGTATCTTTCTGTTCAAAGAAACTGGAAATTCCTTGGTGAAGTTACTGGTTTGCCTCATGTAGAGGAAAAGAACCTTTCTTGACCAAATTTGGTGCACGAAATAGAGCTCGAGACAATTTGGCACGTGATATTCACGAGATGTGGAACCATAAGATATATATAATCATATATAACTCAGAACAATTCAAAAATGCAAATAATGAAGAAAGGAGATTAAAAAGTGATGATGCTAGAGCTGGTTTTGCTGTGGTGAAACTCCAGTTTGATGCTTTCTTCCTACAGAAGCAAAGTGATTAATGATGTCTGAATTTCAATTGAATAATAATCGAAGTACAATAGTCTGAAACTGTCTTGTGACAATATTCAAGAATGTTGATTCAAAATCAAGATAGGAACACCTTGAGCTTGGCCATGGCCACAGCTCATTTTAGTCCCTTATTTACAAAAAACTCTAGAAAAGGGATCTAAATAGGAAATTACACAAGATTTTGCAATCTGAGCTCATGTGATTTGTGACTCCATTCACGAGTTCTCTTTCACACCTTCAACGACAGTTTCTGGGCTGCAAGAGCTTCGGCTTCAAGAGTTGGCTCCCACAAGAGTGTAGTCTCAGCAAGTAGTGCAGTCACGACGTATGGATCCATGTTAGAAGCTGGGCGCCTGTCTTCCAAATAACCTATCACACAACGAAGCTTGTCAAGATCAGCAGCGTCTAAGTACTGATACCATTCATCATAAGAGAACGAGAAGGATTTGTAAGTACCTTTGCCACTCTTCTCAGTGTCACGCCCCACACGGATAGAGCAGCCACGATTAGCAACACCCTGCAAAAATTATTGAAAAGTGATGCATGGATTTAGGCAACAGCTTCTTCACTATTGGTGTAAAATGTGGCTTGTATAAACTTCACAAAACGTACCCATGAAAAAGTGTTGATGCTGGCAGTTTCATGCTTTCCTGTCAACCTTCTCTCGTTTCCTTCTCCGTATGCACTGATGTGATCTTTGTGACGAAGCGAAAGGTTCAAAATCGCCTTCTTTATCACTTCATACCCACCTTCCTCTCTCATGCTCTTGGTGCTGATAGTCCAAGAAATCATACATAAGTAATCAAAATCTAGTGATGATTCAACTCTATCATTGGCCTAAAAATTACCTGTAATTTGTGTGGCATCCTGCACCATTCCAGTCACCCTAGATATCAAATGATGAACAACAGATTAGATCCTTATAACCAATTTGTCACAGAAAAAAGGAGCGCGCACACACACACACACGCATATATATGTATGTATATCAAGAAATTTGATAGTACCTCTATTGGTTTTGGATCTAGAGTGAGTACAACTCCAGCTTGTTCTGTAATTCTCTGTCAAGATATAGATCAAATTAAAGATATACAACATGCTTATTGATCTATCTCTTTTGTTTTCTTGTGGTGTCATCAAACAAACACCTATACTGTATGAACGACAACAATGGCTTACCTCAAGGAGGTATCTCGCGCACCAGATGTGGTCTCCGGCTTCAATTCCAACACTGGGGCCAACTTGAAATTCCCACTGCAAGAATCATTCAAATCAGTACTCTAATACGAGGACTGTTTTGATGTTCGGACATGGAACAAGAAAGATAACTACCTGGCCAGGCATAACCTCCCCATTTGTACCACTGATATTGATTCCAGCATATAAGCAAGCTTTGTAATGAGCATCAGATATATCGCGTCCAAATGACTTATCTGCTCCAGCCGCGCAGTAATAAGGGCCCTATAAGTTCACAAAATATACGAAAAGAAAACAGAATAGGTAATCATTAACCATTAAATGTAATGCAACATCTCTTGTGCTGCAGATTTTAGCATCATTATATAAAGGAAGAAACACAGTTTCCTTCATCGAACAAAGAAACGAAACTTTGTAATACGAAGATCTTCAGATTTATACCTGAGGACCAGGGTAGCCTCCAACAGGCCATCCAAGAGGCCATTTCACATTATTTTGGAGTAAGGTGTATTCTTGTTCAATGCCATACCTAATTCAAGTTTATTTCAAGAGTTATTAACTGGTTACCATCCAAATATGAAACACTAATTATTGAGACGATAAACTTGTATACGAGACAGATACACAAAAGGTGGCAGCAGAAATTACCATGGAACTTCAGCAACAACCTTGGGGTCACTGAAAATCTGAGCAGCTCTGTAGCGTTTGTTTGTAGGAATGGGCTCGCCTGCAGGCGTGTATGTATCACATATGACCTGTTTCAAATCATATACATGCATGAAAAACACGCCCTTCTTCATAAAACAGCATACTTCAACACAATCGCATTGAAGCTGTTCACTGAACCATCAATTCTCGAAACATTAGACTCACCAAGATGTTATTGCCACCACGGAAAGGGTCCTTGAAAATGGCTTGAGGACTGCAAAGTAGACAGTCGAAGAATTACATTCAAGATTCGAATACCAAGTATGGAAATACTAATGAACATTTTTGGGAATGATTTTACTATAGAATAACTTCACTATCTTCTCCAGGGGCCTGTCCTGTACTTGATCCATCGTAGTTCCACTTAGGAAGCTCGGATGGATGCTGAACGGGCTTCGATATGGTCTAAAGAAAATACAACAATAATGAAAATGTAAACACATGATTTTTCATCACATTGCTTATGGAAAAGAATGAAACTAGATCATAGCATTGTATGTACCCTTGATTTACTACGAACATCGATTCCCGACCCTCCAATCCTGCCAAAAAGGAAGTATAAAGTACTAGAAAAAATAATTGAAGTATCTGCAACTAAATTTTCAGTATCAAAAGAGATGTACCAAATATATTCAGCAATGATCTTATCAGTGTATGGAGTCACATCCAAGTTCAGCAACTGTTCCAGACGGTTAACGGTGCCGTCGTCGGAGCTAGAAGCCAAAACTCTAAACTTGGCTGAGGTTTTAAGGGACACTTTCTTGTTCTGTTTCAGAACAAGAGAGCTCCACATTTTTGAAGTCAATGGACTTGCATCTGTTGAGCTCTTTGCAATTCTCATCTGCCATTGTGCTGAAGGAGCCAAGATTTGTGCCATTTTTCAAGACTTACCCAACTGAAATGTTGAAACACAGCAAAATTAGTAAGTTCACTACTAATTCAAATAATAAGTGGGCTTAACTTAGCACACACTAGTTTTCTTATATAACATGCACACAAAAGATGGTTGAAACACTGATATCAAACTCAACTGCAAAAAAGTAGACTTTAGTTCCTAGAGAAAGAGAGAAAGGGGGGAGATGAGATCAACTACTGTCTGATATAGTTACTAGTGTTATAAAAATGGATGGAGGTTAAGGAAAAGAAGAGATTCCTTGGCTTTTGCTTAGTAGATAGGGGTATGCTTTGAGTGGAGGAAATTTTATTTGGCATCTTGAGGTCACCAAGAAAATTACCTAAAAAATAAATAAAAATAAGATAAGGCTTCTCTCTCCAACATGTGCTGCTTTCAAACACAAACACAACTTGAATTAAATATTTGGCCATTAGACAACTGAGGGTATCCCATTGATGATTGCAAGGCCAATTCAACTAAGCTTTCATAATTTCAAATTCATTTCTTTATTGCTGGTCAGATCAAAAGCTGCACATTAACCCCTTCAACCCCACTACCCCCATCCCACCCCCCCCCCCCCCCCCCCCCCCCCAAAACAGGCAAAAAAAAAGGAAGAAAAAAAGAAAAACCCAACAAGACCCTTCATAATCTTGAACTAATTTACTGATAAATTCATGAAAGTTCTAATCTTGCTCACTGTACTACACCAAAAATTAGATATAGAGTGTAAATATATCAAAACTATAAAAAAAAAAAAGAAAAGAAAAGAAAAGAAAAAAGAAAATATATGATGCTATTAAAGGGTTTGAGTGACACTGATATTGAAACTGAATATTTTGTAAAAGATGTTAATTACTTGTTGGGGTGGCAGGTGTGGGATTAACAGCCAAGCATCCAATTATCCAATTAGGGCTTCAGAGATTGTTGTTGAAGATGCTGACATTCTTTTGCACTTTTGGGGACCATTTGGGAAATAATTTTAAATTTTTAAACCCTAGATCTAATTTCACAATGTTTGCAAGCAAGCAAGAAGACTTCTTCTCACATTTGGGAATTTTAAGGTCAATGGTTCACAGCTCAAGCGCAAATAATGGTTTTGTCAACTATCTATACATTAATGGTATCAACTTTTTTTATTATTCAAAATCATAATCATAAACACTTGCATATATTGTTGAAAAATGTGTGATGGATATAACATGTAGCATTCGTAAGAATGTAGAAACGATTCAAAACTTAGATCGAGTGTTATTAGTATAAAGATTCATTTTTTTGGGAAGAGTGCTGTTATTGGGAGTCTAATAGATCCTAGTATATTGGATATTCGCATGATCCAAAAAAATTTGTGTAAATTTTGATTGAATTGATCGTTGACGATTGTCTCGTCGGTTTTATTTGTATGAATTTCAATATCTCAATTTTTTTTTATAAAAGAAAACTGTTATGAGTAGAGGCAATAAGAGGCATATCACAAAGCTCAACTTGTTTTTATTTTTCCAGAAATAAAAAATGCATTAAATTACTTTGCTTCTTTGTTGTTTATGGTTTGAGTTTTTGCTTAAAAAATCAAGTTCTTTAAGAGCAAGCTAAGCAATTAATATCTTCCACGCACAAGTCTCAATCTTTTAGATTTTGTTACTATTATTGTAAATTTTTAACTATACAAAAAGTGAAATTCAATTAATAGATATGAATACTACAGAAATGTGAAAAGAAAGTGGGCCTTTATTAAAAAAAGAAGAAGAATGTGGCACAATAAATAAAATAAATGATATTTATTATGTCGATTTGACCATTGATGTTGAATCGCTCCCAATATTCAATTATAAAAAAGGAAATAAAAAATTGAAAGAGGGCTTATAAATTACAACCCCCATTTGCAGTGTACAAAATAAGAGTAAAATTTCCTCAAAAAAGAAAAAAAGAAAAAAAAAGAGAATAACAGCTCTCTCTCTCTATATATATATTGAATTATGTTCACTTTATCAAAACTTGAGTCATTGTTTTTTTCATTTCAATTTTTAGTTTTTTTTTTAATTTAATTCAAAATATTTCTAGCATTTTAAACTCATTGACGTGTCACAAACATGTTTTATTACATAATAACAAATTTAACCGATTATCAATAATTTTATTGAATAAGAAGCTGAATTTGACTCCAAATGGAATATACTATAACTATATTAACGATTTGAATGACCCAAAAATAAAAAAAATAGACGTTACCTTGCCGTGTAACAGTTGGATTTTTTCATTACCAATTTTGCTGCGTTTTCTACTTTAGTAGTCAAATAAATAACATGGTTAAAATCATAACCTCGTCCAATATATTTCACTTGAGATTTTCTATTACATTTTTTGTGTTACACTTTTAAATTATGAATATTTTACATATATATTTTTTCAATTATATTTTTTTTTTGTGATTTAGTTTAATTATAAGATTATTTTTAGGCCTCACCCCACCCAATTAGGGTTTATATTATTTTTTAGTATTTAATTTTCAATTTTCAATTAATAATTCATTATTATGGTTGATTTGTTTAAAATTAAATTTTATAACTTTTTAATTCAATTTTTTGTTGATAAATGTTGACCATGATTATTTATATTAGAAATAATTTTTATTTTATAATAAATATTATTAAAATCATACTTTTGATAGTGAAACATAGATAAGTGTAACAGAAAATTTGAACCCAATATACTTATGGTCCAAATAAAAAAAGTATAAATACGTGCATGAGATTAAAAAAATATCAAATTTGAAGACACTAAAATAAAAAGTAAATTACTTTTTTTTTTATAACAAATTGAAGAATAAGTGAATACATTCTAAAAAATTTTGCTAAAAAAAAGAATACATTCTAAAAAAAATACACGATTTGTAAAACAAGAGGTTATAAAAGAGAAATGATGAAAGTATGAAGGGCAAAGTGTAATTTTCTATAAAATTTCCACGCCTTTTTTCAGTGACGAAGCAGAAATCAACAACAAAAAAACAAAATCAGAAGGGCCGGTTTCCTGTTCGAATCTCTCTCTAACTCTCTCTCTTCGCCCTCTTTTCTCAGAAGCAATAGAGACGTCGTATAAGAAACCGTGCTGCTTTTTGAACCCTTTATTATAATATGTGACGATACACACACATACTTGTATATCACGATTTTTTTTTTTTTTGCATGATTTATTTCTTATATTTATTCTTACAATTGGAGAAGAAGTAGGGGGTGGTCGGAAAAGATCTCAGTTGCTTGAATCTCTAATGGAACAGCTCATCAACTTCATTATAAGACCGCCCAGGTGAGAAAAATCAAATCTGTTTATTTATGTATGGTTTTGTGTTTTGTTTATTGATTTCAAGTTTGAATCTTTAGCAAAGTCTGATGTGAATTTTGGGTATTTTGATGTGTTGTGAGCTTGGATTTTACTGTCTGAATTTTCTGTGTACTTTTTTTTGTTAGTGTGAATTGTACATCCCCATCTTAACTGTTTTTTTTTTTTTTCCTTTTAATGAAATTTTTATTTTTTTTTAATTTTGCTTCAATATTACAATTAGATGTATCTCGTTCTTCTACGATCAGGAATTTGAGAAAATTCTGTATGCTGAATTGCTGGGGTTGTGGATTCTTTCTTACACTTTTTATGTTGCTGACCTTTTCTCTTTCTTGTTTGGTTTTTGTGTTACTGAATTTTAATTTCATTTATTTCATGAGATTAACTTCTTGGTGCACTGTAAAAAATTCTCCCTAACTTGGATTGACATGAAGGAGCATTCAAAAGTGTTTCTTTTTTCCGTCAGCATAGTTTCATAAGTCGGGCTTTTCCAATGTTTAGGAGGGATCGTGATCCCGCAACAAACCCTCTGTGTAAACAGAGTGTAGTCTGTTTGATTTGAAAGATTGTTTATACTGCATTTAAATATAATATATTTGAATGAAAATGTAACTGCTTTTAACTATAATGAATGTGGAATCTCAATGACAGCTTAAATGTTCCGTTTTGTCTAGTTATGTGAATGGAGTCAATGGACTAACCAACCAACCTGTCTTCAAATTTTATTGCAGAGCGGAATACAATCCAAAAAATGATTTATTAGATCAAGAGTTTATGCTGAAAGGCAAGTGGTACCAGAGGAAAGATTTGGAGGTAAGGGCATATAAGCATGTGATATTTTATCAAAGCCTCAGTTCCTCTCTCTCTCTCTCTCTCTCTGCTTGATAGGGTCACCTCTTTCTGCATCCATAAATCACGTTGCTGCATGTACTGTTTAATATTTTGATTATTTTCTGTTTATCTTCTTGTGCCTTTGGACATTGTGAAAATGGATGCCAGAAGGCTATGTTATTTCTCAAGTCTAGTTTTTAGCTAGTGAACATGCATATGCAATTCTTAAGTATGATCATTAACTGGTAGCAATAATATCCAGACCTTATATTACTGAATCAGGCCTTTCCAGAACCTCGTTTTTTAGGTCAAGAGTTAACTTCTCATTGAGCAAGACCATCAGTTTCTGTCTTCATTTGAGATTGAAGAACCTTTATAGACGCTAGGTTATGGTTGATAGGCTAGTATTGCGTCTTCCTTTTGACATTTTCCCTCCACGTCCCAATCCATGAACAGTTTTGCATTGCATCTTACATTTCAGAATGATTTCTTAAAACTGTAGTTGTAAAAGAGGGCATTTCATGAAACAGAATGAGAGAGAGTGGGATGCTTAATCCTCCATGGAGGAAGCATTTTGTTATATATTTTTTTGATCATAGCATTAATAGTCAAACTTTTAGACAAAGTGCTGTGTTTATCCTGCAGGTTACAAACAGTCGAGGAGATGTTCTGCAATGCAGCCATTACATGCCTGTTATCCCTCCTGAAGGAAAGGAACTGCCCTGTGTAATTTACTGCCATGGAAATAGGTTAGTTATTCAGATAACTGGAGAAGTCTTCTGGTGGAAGTTGCGAAAATTCTTTTATCAGTGGTTTATTATTTTTTTGAATTGCTTGCTATCATAAGATAATGATCGATATAACGACGATAAGTGAAATTTTTATTTGCATTGGTCAAAATTTGTGGCTGTTGAAAATTTTCTAATTCACCAGCTGGGTTGTTTGGTTCACTTAATGGAGATGCTTTTAAAAACTCAGTTCCCATGTAATTGGGTTGCCCCTATTTATTTCTGTCGTTCCCCTTTCCATCATCACTGCTTCCTCTTGGACTTTAGTTATAGTGATTTCTTTGTTTTAATGTACGCAAATTATATATGTTCTGTATGCAATCATTGACATACAGAGACACTCTGAGGTAATCTTGATGAACTTTTGAACTTTTGTTATTGAGGAATCTGATGAGGGGATAGGTCAAATGGGCAAAAAGAAAGAGAGAAAGTCCATATAGGTTTTATCTGGTCCATTAAGTTCCAAAACTGGGAATGCAAATCCACATGGAATCATACACCTATTTTGCATACGTACTTGACAAGTTATCAAAATAAGCAGTGCTTGACGCATTTTCTAAAACTAGTTTGATTATGTGTTGCAAGCAATCTATAATGAGGAACTTCCCCAGTCTTGCCTTTGATAGTTTGATAGGGTGATCAAATCATGAATGTCAATTTCGTTTAATGGGTCCGCTTGAAAAACACTACATGAACAGCTTCAATTTCTGTGCTTCCAAAATGAGAACTTTAGATACTGTTCCTCCTGGACCCAACCAAAACCAGAGAGAGAGAGAGAGAGAGATAGAGAGAGAGGACTCTATAATTTTTCTGTGTTCCTGCTTAGTTTCCTTCCTATGATGAAGTACTAGACATGTGCTTGAGTTGGGTGTCCATGCCAAAGTGTTTAAACAGAGATATGTAGAAACTTTGTAGTATTGACTGGGAAGCAAAGTTGCACTATTTTGATTGGGGTTTTAAGTTATGAGCAAACATTTAGTAAAATGGTCTTAGTCCGGCCCTCACTTTTTCATTTGTTATGCATATTATGCCGAAACTTTAGGTTTAATTTTTCCCTTCCATCCAATTCTGTTCACAAACTAGCTCTTTGTCTTGTACTTTTTTCAGTGGTTGCCGAACTGATGCCAGTGAAGCTGCTGTTATATTGTTGCCGTCAAACATCACAGTTTTTACGCTTGACTTCTCTGGTTCTGGACTCTCTGGTGGAGAGCATGTTACTCTGGGCTGGAATGAAGTAAGTGGCTACTAAGTTGTGTCATCCTCACTTTTTTTTCTCTCTGACCTCGTTAGTGTCAATGCACAATTTGTATAGATACTATGAAGCAGGCATGTTTTCTATCTTTTTCTTACTCTTTGGCTAACTTCACAGGGCTTTGTTCATCTCAATTATATATTTTAAAGGACTTAATTTCTCACTATTGACTTTCTTTCTTAGATATTTTAGAAAATTTAATGTGTAATTTGGGGTGCACTACACCAGATTCTGGAATTCATCAGTCTCCATCTATCTTACTCCTGTAGAAGACTATGATCTTTAGATGGTCCTTGCATGTGCTATATTTTGTGTTGTAAACTGTGCCATATAGTGGGTTGGATAGATTTTACTGACAATATTTGGTCATGATTTTGTAGAGAGATGATCTCAGAGCTGTGGTTGATTATCTACGTGCAGACGGGAATGTTTCTATGATTGGTTTGTGGGGCCGTTCCATGGGTGCTGTTACTAGGTTATTATGTTGTCTCTTCTCTTCTGTTGCTTAAATATGGGTGTCATTTATACTGAAAACAATGCTTCCAATGCTTCATAAATCTCCAATGTCCACTAACAGTGAATTCTGGTGGAGGGAAAAAATCTCCCCTGGTGCATATTCTTTTAATTGGTTTAAGCATGCTTCTTTGCAATTTACCCGGGCAATATCCAACACGTGAAGTTTTTATGATTACTTTTTTTTATGAATCGCAATATTATAACTAGAAATGTCATTTCTGTGTGAAAAGATCTCCTTAATATATTTTCTCTCTAAATACTGTGCCTGGAATAATGATACGGGACAGTGTTTCTGGATGTCTAGGTATATCTCATATTTTGGTCATACGACATTAGAAGTGCAAATATCATTGGATTACTTTCCACTTTAACTTTCAGATTTTGTGGATCGTCTGAGGATTTTGTTAACATAGTTATTTGCCTCTTTCAGCTTGTTGTATGGAGCTGAGGATCCTTCAATTGCAGGAATGGTTTTGGACAGCCCTTTTTCGGATTTGGTTGATTTGATGATGGAACTGGTTGATACATACAAAGTTCGGCTCCCCAAATTCACTGTAAGCTGACCAGTTTATTGAACTAAATTTACATTCTGGGACTGTACATACATGTCAATGTCATCTGAACATCGGTGTACTAATCCCTAAATTTTTTGCCTTCCTTTTCTGATCAGGCTTCTTGTCGCCTTTTCTCTTATTATAGGTTAAGTTTGCAATCCAGTATATGAGGAAAGCTATCCAGAGAAAGGCAAAATTCGACATTTCGGAGCTGAACACAATTAAGGTATCTTAGCTGAACACTCATTTCTAATAACGACCACTTCTTTTAACTAACAAAGTATGTTGTCTTAGTTAAATAGAGTATCTTCCTTGACCTCTTTGAACTGTTCTTTGAAGAATTGGTTCTGGAAGTTCTCAAGAAATTTAATATTGATCTTGATTAGAACAGTGCCGATGGGAGGCTGTGTTGAAAAATAGAATAGTCAACTCAATGTTCTAACTTCTAATAAAACATGACATTTTTGGTGGTAGCCTAACCATAGAAATATCTCATCTTCAGGTTGCAAAATCTTGCTTTGTCCCGGTTTTATTTGGTCATGCCATGGACGATGATTTCATACAACCCCATCACTCTGATCGTATTTATGAGGCTTATGTGGTAAGTATTCCTCCCTGAGAAATCTCTTTCCAATTTTTTCTTCAGACTTCATAGTTTGGTCAGTGCGTATCCTTATTCTGAATGTTCTTGTACGTAATCCCTCCTTACGAGTTGTTTGACATTGCAATTGTGTCGTGCATTTTATGTTTTACAGAAAATTGTTAGTAGGTTTAATCTTCGTGAATATGTCCACTATGATGAAACTAAAATAGTTTTTTGAGATCATGTTGACTGAAATTTGTCCGTTATGATGAAACTAAATTAGTTTTTGGAGATCATGCTGCCTGAACCCAGCCCCAAAAGAAGAATTTAGTCTATCTCCTTTAATTAGTACATTATTTTTTCTTGTCTGTAAGTCTTCTCAGAATTTTACCATAGACAATTGTCTTCTCTTATAAGTACTGGTATTTAGGAATTTATTTGGGCTAGTTAGTTCATAGTCTTCATTGTGCCTTACATAACAAATATATTCCCATTATCGGTGGTAATAATACTCCAGAATCTTAGTTAGAAATGCAAACATTGGTTAGTTACACAAAACGCCAGCCAATATTGTTGCACATTAAAATGTAAAGTAGTTTGTATAGACATGTGCAATGTGTATCTGCTATGCTGCATCTGTTTTCGTATTCCTTTTCTATTTCTTGCATTTCTATACCACTATTTACCAAAAATGATCTACAGGGGGACAAGAATATTATCAAATTTGAGGGGGATCACAACTCTCCCCGCCCTCAATTTTATTTTGATTCTATAAGTATTTTTTTCAACAATGTATTACAACCCCCAGAGGACGAAGGAGGAAATAGATACTTCGACTTGGGTCACGACTATTTCAGCAGGGTAAATTGTTGCTTTTCTTTTCTTTTCTTTTCTTTTCTTAGTGACTACTGCCCTGATGTCAATACAACTTTTTTTTTCATTTTTTAATGGAACCTTCAGGGTAGATGGAGCACGGTCCAGGATGTGGAGTTTTCGGATGAGTTATTGGGCACACCTTCTGGTATGTATTTAATGTTTCGTTTTGATGATGTCTCCATGCTTCTCTGTTAATACTTAATAGTTTTATTTTTCGAGAAGAGGCACACCGGTTCATGTTTGGTTTAATTCTGTTCAGGTCCATCAGCTGGTAGCACTGAAGATGCCATCAGGCAACTTCGCTCTAGAAGACCTATGAGTGCGATGGTGGTAAGCTACAGTTTCTAATATGTCAAAAACATTCAATCGACAAAGGATAGTAATAAGAAAACCTTGAATCATTCTTACCGACATATAATTGCTTGACTGAAAGAGCTTTCACTAGCAAATTCTGTTTTGAGCAAAGAGGATTCAAGACGAACCATCTCCTGAGGAGTTGATCGCTTAACTTCACTATTTGCATTCTATTTTATGCTAATTAGATAGTGATGTCTGATCGATATGTTGTTATATTCCAGGTTCCTGCAGACATTTCGTCCAAAAATAATCAACCTGATTCCGAGGTACCCTTCTGAAAATCTTAGCATACTATTTTTGAAGTTTGCGTACACATACCTGCTGCCTTCTGACAATCGTACCATACTATTCTGAAGTTTGTTTTTATGGATGGTAATGCAGTTCTGTTGTACTACTTGACCCACCCTCATCGTATTTATTCTGCAGGTTGAAAGTCGTGGTTCTGATGCTCACCCATCGACTTCTAACATGATAAGCCTTGAATTTTCCAAAGATAGTCCTCGCGGCTCACTTGGGCCTGGATCAGTAGACGACGATGAATATGTGGAGTACTCTCTTGATATGTTGGCAGATTTCCCAAGCAATGTTGAAGAAGAAGAAAGGGTAAATGCTAGAAATGTTTTCAGATTGACTTCTCCTTTACTTGCATGTTAGGTGATTGTTACTGATATTGCTTGAACTTCCAGATGTTGATGGTTGCAATACTCGAGTCGTTGAAGGACTCACAGGGGGAGAAACCTCTTACCGAGCAATCATCATCCGGTGTTGGTGGCAGTTCCCTCCCTAAACCCGAACCAGGACCAGAACCAAAGAACGAAGCAGAAGGCGAAGTTTTATTACCAGAGGCTCCTCCCAATCATCCACCATCTTCTCAAGCAGAAGCTTCTAAAACTTGTTCTCCTAGTGACACGTCGAAGTGCAACCACACCGACACCATTAATCTCTCAAAGGACGACACAACTAAAGTAAAGAACCCGACAAGCATTGTGGCCACGGAAGGAGAAACAAGTCGGCCAACGTTTCATAGTGATACACCATCAGATTATCATAGGCCATCTGATGTTGACTTGGGCGACCGAACTAAAGTCACCGTAGAAGTTGAGAAAAACCCAACCACAAACATCATAGACGGTTTGTTGCGTCGCTGGGATATCTTCAGAAACAGATGATTTTCGAGTTATGTGATGGAAGAATGCATATGCTCAAAGTGTATGGATTCCTGAAATAGTTAGCATTTGCAGGGTACATGAAGGAACAGCAGAAAAAATATTGCATTTGCATACAGTTCCAGTTTGGGATGTGATAGAAATGATTATTGATGGTGTTGTTTCACATTTGTTGTAACTATTGTTGATATTCTTTCTAAGTCTTGTATAGTGGATGCAGATTTTTTCACTCATAATTTATCCTCAAATTATTATAGCACATATGGAGAAAGACTCATTTGGTCTGAATTTCTTGATTGATGTTTGAGCTACTGAGATATGTCTGAAGTTGATTGAAAACTAACAAGTTTTATTTATTTTCAAGATTTACATCAAACTTTTGAAATATAAAACAGTAAGAAAAAAAAAAAAGAATATCCTGCTATAAGTATATGAACAAATCAAAGAATGCTCTTATTCTATCTTCACTCTCTACAGCTCTTCTCTTCCTCCAATAACTTGATTGATGTTTCAACAAGTGAGTGCATGGTCACTTTGTGCCTGCACAGGCCAACGGTTCCAGAGAAAATATTGAAACTCTCAAGCTCTGATGTCGTCTCTTCGACAGATTCAAGCTCCCTCTCCATTCCCAAACCACGAAAAGCTCGTATGTGTGCTCTGTTATCTCTCATCATCCAAATTGCCAGCTCTATTGCATACCTTCTTATGCTCGGAACCTTTATAGAAGGATGCTGATACTTGTTCAGAATCGAGAAAAGGCGATGAACAAGATCTAATTCTCTGATTCCAGCTCTCTGGAACATGATTCTTGATTCTTGAGAGTTCATTAATTTGAATATGCATGAAGCTGCTCCAATCATCACTTCCTGCAGCTTGTTCTCCTCCCTCATGATAGCTTCAAGAATCTGCAACAAAACAGTTAACAAGTTTGAATCAAATTCCAATTCTTGAAAGAAAAAAAAACACAATTTCACACATCCATACTTACAGTTGGTGCAGCAGCAGTTAGTCCCTTGAGTTGCTCAAAGCAATCATTCCCACTATAAACACACAAGTTCCGAAGAATCCTTGCTGCATTTACCCGAAGCAATGGGACTTCCAGCGCTGCTATGAGGCGCTCGTTTAGCCTCAGCTTAAGAACACGTTGGCACGTAGTCTTGCTCTCTAGTGCAAGCATAGCTATTGCTTCTCCAGCAGTTGCTCGGACGTGGCTCTGATTCTCCGGTATCTCATCATTGAAGAAGATGTTGAACAACACTTTGATAACTCCTCCTGTGCCCCCAATCCTCTCTGTAGCATCCTCTTCTATAGCCAAACTAGTCAAAATCTCAATCCCCAACATCTGCAGCTCAGGCTGCTTATCTCCATATTTCAATATATCTCTGATATAGCTAACAGTGAAAACAATCTCAGAAATCTCCCTCCTCAGCTGCTTCCCTGCAGCACCCGACGTGCTAGCCAGCATCTTCAGCACCTGCAGAGAGCGTTTCACTGTCATAATCTGAGACGACGTGGCAGTTGGATGCCTCAGCAGCCTCTCATCAGCATGACAAAAGTCAATAATCTTTGGCAATAGGCCTTTTGTGTTGCCAATCTTCCCACAGATGTCGTGGTCACGAGCTAGTTTTTTCAAGATCTCAAGCCCCATGTTGTTGAACGACCACGAGCCGTAGCCCTCGCTGTCAAGAACAGCTCTCTTCTCAGAAATCTCATCACTTGCTCCACCATGGCTCCTGCTGAGATGCAGCAAACATGATATGGACTCAAGAGCCCCCGGGATCCCAGCTATACGCAACGAGTTATGCTTCTTGCTAGCTAGTTTCGATAAGATCTCCGCAGCTGAATACCTGATCTCCTCCTCTTCTTGATCTTTCCAGTTCAACATCTCCACTAACCTCTCCATCACAGCCAAATTGATCCCAATCTTCTGCAGAGTATCCTCAGAAAAACGAGGACTAGTCGCGAATTTCCTCAAGATTCTTGCTCCGATCATCTGCTCATCAGGTGAGTTCGAGTCCAACAGCTCCATAGCAAATGCAACCATGTCCATTTTCAATCCATCAAAAACACTCCCATTCACACACTTGGAATAAGCATCATAGAAAAACCTCCTAGTCGAAATCAAACCCGAATCTCCCAATTCACACTCCCTATTCACACCCTCCAACAAACGCTCAAAGCTCACCTTCCACTCCCAATAAGCCTTCTCCAACAGAAACAGCAATGCCTCAGCCAGAGCCAATGAATAGAATATGATCAAGGCTGATTTCCTATTCCTTTTATCAGAACTATCCTTCTCTGCCTCTCCATAGTTTCGATGCACAAGCTTTATCATCGATAGAACTACACAAGCTATAGCAGAAGCTAACTGCAGCCAATGCAAAATCTTGCTCACATTTCTTGATATGAACACCCAATTTCCATAAGGCAGCAATGGCACCTCAGAGCTCATCCAAGTTCGCGTAGGCAGCCGTTGCTCTCCCCAATCCGTTCGAGCAGCTCGGTTTCTTCTCTCTCCAATCTCCCTTTTCTCTTGGCTTCCGATTCTCGACGGCAAAACCTGCCTGCAGCCGGACTTAATGGCCTTGATCAAGAAATTCGAGCTCGATTTTATAGCTCGAAAACTGCTGATTCCGACCTCCGTGATCGACCATGTTGCTTGATGCTGGAGTTCAAGCTCGTGGCTTCTGCTGAAAATGCGAGTTCCCTCGATTAAGAGAATGATTGTGATGAACCAGAAATCGGTTTTGTCGAGAGTTATGGCGAAGCCGCCGAGCAAAACGACGGTGGCCCAAATGAAGCCGAGAGTTCCGATGCCGGAGGCGGCCTTTTCCAGCACGGCGAGGCGGAGGGCGAAGAGGGTTAGCTTCTTTTCCGGCGCCCTCACTGATGGCCTCACCACCGACGGAGCAGTGGCGGCGCTGCTGCCGGTGTCGAGGGTGCGAGTTTGAGGCTCGAAGATTGTCGGACTAATGCTGCCTGCGTCGCTGATCTTTGCATTGAGCTCGAAAATGTGGAGATGAACGCTGCCTTCACTCTCTTTTGGTGAAGATTTATGATCCATGATGGTGATGATTGCAGTTCAATATTTTGATGAAATGAAATGAAAATATTATCGATCAAGAATTTGGACTAGATCAAATGAAACAGTACAAAAAAAGTTGATGAGTTTCAAGAATTTGAAGGGGGTGAAGTGAAAGTTAGTTTTTAATTTGTAATGGAAGTTCTTGGAATTTTTTTTGATGATTTGTTGAATGAAATGAGAGAATGATCATTAAATTGTATGAATGTATGTATATTTATATGCAGAGCTGAGAGAGGAGAAGAAATTTGATTGAGCTTAGGGTGCACGTTTGAGGCACATATATATTTGAAATGGGGAAAGAAAACTCATAAGCCGCGTCTCTCTATGCTTTAATTTTAATTTTTGTTGAGACAATAGTTAGTTTTTTCAGTTTTTTTTTTCTTTTTTAATTTGCTTTATTTGTTTTTAGATGTTTGTGTTAATGATTTTAATTTGTTTTTGTTAGCCTGCAAGCCATGTATATGTGGAAGTGAAGGTTTGGGGTGTTTGAGCTAGATTATAATAATGGGCAACTATATCCCATGTTGGAATTTTTCGATTCAGGACTGGAAAGACCGATTATTATCAATCAAGGATTTGAAAGATGAAAAGTATCGATTCATGATCTGAAAGATAAAAATTATAAATTCAAGACATTAAAATTCATCCATTTTGATTCTTTTTATTTTATAAATTATTTTTATATAAATTTTCAATGAAAATTATTTTATTAATTATCTTTTAAGTTTAATAAATAATTTGTTAAAAAAAATTAAAAATAAAAAGGTATCGAAATACATGACTTTTGAAATGACTAAATTGATAGATAACCTATCTTTCATGTCCTCAATTCACAATTCTCCATCACGGGCATAAAATATATTAAAGTGTGATATTTTAATTCAGAAAACAATAAACTCATAAAATAAAATGTTGTGATCGCCTCATTAAAAAACAAAGAAGCCTCACTTTTAATCTTTAAAATTATGTTACTAATAGCGTACATTAAGGTTTTTTTATGCATATTTCTTTTTTGTTTCTTTTTTCTTTTTAACTTGTACACCCGACCTGTGATATTGAAGAGATTCGAACTCATAATTTTTTATTTCCAAACAACCTCACTCCATCACTAGGTCATCCCACTGGGAGTTCTATGCATACTTCTTAATAGTGGCTCTAGATGACAACTACAAAATTCAATTATTGTTCAGAATAATATTAATTTTAGATGATAAATTCAAAATATTGCTATAATCCGGCATCGCAAAAACCAATTTCTCCTAACTAATAATTTGACTAATTTAGATTTTTTTTATTGCAATATAAATTTAGACTTCCTTTATTCTACTGCTATAGTTTTAGTGTATATATATATATAATATGTGACAATATGAGAGAGAAATGCTCATAAGAATTTTGAAGATTTTTTATGGATTTTTTTATTGCAATATAAATTTAGATTTCCTTTAGCCTGCTGCTATAGTTGTAATGTAATGTATATACTAGCAATTTCATGTTTTAATGTATGAGAGAAATGCTAAAAAAGAATTTTGAAGATTTTTTTTAATCTATATATACTCATATGTAATAGTCTACAAACTACAATACTACACAAAAGAGGTGGTGAGATTCAAACTCAAAATTTTCGATGTTAAGCTTATATCACTCTACCGTAAGTCTTAATAATGATATATGATATATCGATAGAGTATATAATTGATTGAATGAAATAAAAAAATTCCCTAATCCAAAAAAAAAAAACAAAATAGATATAATATATCATTTGCCCCCTTGAGGCCACACAACAGAACTTCGTTTTTCTTTGTTCACTCAAAAGTTTCAAAAGCCACTTTTCCAATTAAAAAAAGCAGTAAAGTTCTCCTATATTTTTGGCAAACCTTTTTACTATCATCAATTTGGAAAAATTAATGTTGTAGTTTCATCATCGTTATCTATCATAAGAATCAATTACTTTTATTAATAACCAAAACTAATTTTTTTTTAAAGCAATATGACATGTAGATAAGGGGTTATAACACGGTCAAGTCATATCAATTTGCTTGTGAACTTATGTGTAATTGACTTCACATTTTTCTAAAGAAATTGTACAATCCCACATTTCTACTTGAACCATGAAAGAAACCAAAGTCAATTGCTTGCCATATATAATGGAGTGCTAGTACCATTTTCTATGCACAAAAATTTGTAGGGATCAAAATCTTCATACCGCATCTAAATCGTTGTAAACACATACATCAAGATATTTTATGAAACACGACACAATATTTTCACATTAGTATGACATTAATGATGGATGGTGAATTCGAGTATAGGAGAAGTGAGACAATCTGACACTGATAGGAGACTACCAATTTTCTATGTATATTTGTCTTTAGCCATAAATGAGAGAATTGTCAATTTAAGATCTGAAAGATAAGTTATGTATTTCAATTCTTTTTTAATTATTTTTAATAAATTATTAATTAAATTTAATAAATAATTTTCATTGAAAATTAATATAAAATGATTAAAAATAAAATGAATAAAAATGTGTAATTTTGGAGTCCTAGATTGATAGTTTTATTTTTCACATATTGGATTAATAGTTTTCTGATTCTAAGTTGATAGATAGTTTATCTTTTGAATCTTAAATTGAAAAACGATAAACATCATGTAGATATTTGCAAAAAAAAAAAAAAAAAAAAAAACCCAAACCTTATTTTATTTTGAATACAAGTTGTCATTTCCCTAAAGTCAATTAATTCTGGGTGGACACGAGTAAAAGATTAGGAGAATGTTTCCGTATTTCTTTAGAGAATTTATTTTTTCTCCACAACTAAGCCATGACAAGTGACAACCTGAAACCATATTATTGTAGCTGTTAATCAAAGTAATCACGGATTAGACCGTAATTAAGTCTCGTTAAATAGATTATATTATTGTCTTCAAATATTGACTAATTCTTTGATTTGTGATTAATAATAATAATAATAATAATAATAATAATAATAATAATAATAATAATAATAATAATAATAATAATAATAATAATAATAATAGTGTAAAAATTGGATAAATTAGTTGGCCATGGCTTCTACGATTGGACAACACAAAGTCTTGTTGTGTCAAGCTAAAGGCTGCAATGGATATGGGTATTTGCCTCCTCCTTCACTTATAATTTCTTTGAGTACAAGAAAATGACGCCGTCACATTTATTTATTTATTTATTTATTTTCAATTTATTTTATATAAGCTTGTCATTAAGTTGCACCGACTTTGTATCACAAATGACCCCTATTTTTATTTACTTTACGATACAATGATGTAAGATGCATAATTTGGATTGATGTATAATAATTCAAATGGTTATCCTTTAATAAGGCTGTAAATTTGTAGTTATGGATTTAGTTGGAGTTCTAAATCTAAATTCTAATCTCATCAATCCAACAAAACGTAAATTCTACTTAACGTGAAATAATTTAAAACCATATATTCAAATAAAAGTCTTCCCACTCAAACACAACCATAGAATCCTAGTGTTGTTGCTCAGAGACGAAAAAAAATATGTAAAAATTATTACTTGAAAATAGATTTGTTCAAGAAAAAAAAATCATTTTTATAATTATTTTTACGTGCCTATTAGCTTATTACATGTAGGGCATTCTCCTATCAAATAGTCTTCGTATAATCGTATCGGGATTCATCACTAATGTAAAAATGCGATACCATATATCTTAAATACATCATTGCACTTACAACTCGGATCCACGGTCTGACGGGTACATATAAGTGTTTGTGATTGCATAATGTTGATGTTTATTACTTGTGTTTATCGACTTTAATTGGTGGGAAAATAACATGTACAATTTTGTAAAGATAAGCAAGTTATGTATATGATCTGGCCATTGCCATGTAATATATAAAAATATTTAAAATTATTCAATCAATTACCATTTGCCACTCTTCCAAGTCTTGAAATGATCTTACTTGTTTTGATCCACGCCATGTAACCTAAGATACATGGATGCAAATAATCATCATACTTAAAATAATTATATTTTTGTCATCTAACTATGGTCTCGTTTGTTTTTGCTCTTATTAATTAGATTGTGAAGTTCAAATTTAGTCCTCTAAATTCCGGTTTTATTGCACATTTAATTAGTTTAGTTATGTTCCAATTTTGTCTAAAATTAGTCCTAACTTGTCTAATTGACCTTACAAGATTTTGAAAAGTCCAGGGAAAAATAAGATTAAAGATTGTCCCAATTAGTAAGTTAAGCATAAAGTTTCTGCATCATAAAATATAGAAATATTTGACATGTGAGTATTTATAGATTTAGAAACTCAAAATTTTGAGAATTCAATTTAGAGATTTACCTATTTGTCGCCTGATTAAGACATAACAACGAGTTTTCCATCACATTTGCAAAATACAAAAATCCCTCAAATTGCAAATGTGAATTTAAGAAAATTGGGTGCAATTGACTTGTTTTTGCAAGGCATTCTAATTTGGTATTTTTTTTAAAGGGAAAGAAATAGAATGAAAATTATCCAAATTAACTAAGTAAAAAATATTGCACATAATAAAATATATAAATATTTAGAATTTCAGGAATTTATAGATTATGGCTTTAAAATTGAGGATTACAAAATGCACTCAATTAAGAGATTTTCATATTTTCACCATCGATTTTGGGCTAAAACTGTCAACTCATTAAAATCTCTTAAACTCTAAAGACATAGTTTAGAGGACTAAAAAGGCAAGTTTGCCATTAAACTTGATATTTGTCTAAAACTCCATGCCGCCACCAAGCTGTGATTATGAAATGTGAACCCAAAAGGCCAGTTCGCGTTGTGCTCGATTTATACCTTGTTTACATCCGCAGCTGTTACCCGAGGGTGCGCATATGTTTTTTTCCCCTCTTCGGTACCTGATATATACTTGTCATGCGTTTGATATTAATGTACAACCAAAAATAAGATCAATGATTTCAAATTATACAGAGAAGCAGAGGAGACCACATAACCTGACATCCATGTTTGGTGAAGATTTTATGAATCTGTATAAATATATTAAAACTAGTATTTCAAAAACATGCCAACCACGCATGACATTAGAGAATTAAACAAAATGAAAGGATTCAGACATACCAGAAAATTCCAAAATGTACATTATGACGTAGGAAAATTTGATGCTACCCTCGTGGGCAATGAATTTGATAAAAATACGGGCATATACATGCAGACAAATACGACGTTTTAGGTATGATACACGTACAAAACTAGCCAACTACAAACTACATATACATTTTTCTATTTGCCTACCTCTGGTGTAGGCAATGTGTTACAGACAAAAAAATGTGTAGGCAAGTTGTAGGTGGCTAGTACTGTATATGTATTATACTTAAATATCATATTTGTTTACACGCATCTGCTCGTAGTTTGCCCAGATCTGGCATTTGTGGGTACTACTAACACGGGTAGCATCAAACTTACATTAACCTTACTTTCCCCGGCATGCTAAAAAAGATCCTAGTCTTTGGTCTAAAACTAGAATTTTTATTGGCCTTTCTAACCAAAAACTTAGAGCCTTGTAGGAAACAATTTCTTCATAAACCTAAGGCACTTCTTCCAATCACTACTTCTATTAAAAGATAAATGCAAATAATTTCTACATACGAAAAGCAGACTAAATCAACCTACATTGGTAGCTATGATCCCAGTCAACAGTATAAGATATTTGATTTAAAATGCTACTAGTAATGCTGTGATCGATCCAAACATTATTCACATCAATGAAATGATCAATCGATAGTACAACAGTCAACAAGCATGAATCTTGCAAAGAAATATAATATAAATCATCAATAACCAATGAAGGTGAGCAACAGAATAGCACATCAACACCAAAACTATCTCCAATAAGTTCAAAGCAAGAACTATACTCACCCAATCGCCAAAATTTTAGTCGGGTTCATCTAAACCACTGCTCTACGTTGCTGCACCTTTGCCTTCTCAGCATCAATAATGGACTCCATCAGCTTCACCGAGCTCTCCAACTCACCTTCCTTATTCACAACCACATAATCAAACTCCTTCAAATGCTTCAGCTCTTCCTTAGCTGATGCAACCCTCATGAGCAAAGCCTCCACCGTCTCAGTCTTCCTACCGATCAATCTCTTCACCAAAGCCTCCTCACTCTCGGCCACCAAAAACACGAACACCGCGTTATTTCTCAAGATCCTCCTCAAATGGGCAGCCCCCTGTATATCCACTCTCAACACAACATCACACCCTTTTTCCATATAATCTCTAATCTGTTGCTTAGGAACCCCCTTATAATCACCATACACCAACGCATACTCCAACAGTTCATTCTTCTCAATCATCGACAAAAACTCATCTTTACTCATAAAAAAATAATCTTTACCATCAACTTCTCCCTCCCTTTTCGCCCGGCTCGTCGCCGTAACCACAAAATGCAAATCCTCCCTAATTTCCCTCAATCTTTTTATCACGGCATCTTTCCCTACACCACTAGGTCCACTGATCACAATTATCAGAGGGTTAGGGTTTGGGATTAAGGGCTGAGAGCTGAATGATGAGCCCAAGGAGGCTTCGAGGGCCCGAAAAACCTCGGCCCGGCCAGCGGATTCAGGGTGCGGAATGGGGACCACCGGGGGTCTCCTAGAATCATCCATTGCGGAGCCTTCTGAAGCAAGATTATTTGGAATTGCAGAAATTGTTCGTCGAAACACTAATCTTAGGGTTTTCGAATTAGGCGAGCATATTGAATAGGATTGGGAACTGCGAGAAGGGTTTGTCAAAATTGGGGGGAGGGAGTATGGGTTGTGATGATAGGATTTGGAAATGGAGAAGCAGATCCTTCGGAATAGCATTGAATGCGTTGGAATTGGGGAAACAGAATAGTCAAGAGAAAATAAATTAATTCGAATTAGTTCGGGAATGAAAATGAGAAGTTTGATTTGCGAATTTCAGAAGGAATTACAGATTTTGCCGCCAATTTGGGAGAATCATAGACTCAATCCCAAATTCCCAATTATGAGATTAGGGTTTATCTAGATAATACTATTATTCAGTTTTTTTTTTTTTTTCTCTTTTATTAATTCTAGCTTCTATGGGCTTCAGTGGGTTGGGCTTCAAATTTTAGTCAACAATACAGCTCCAATTTTAAAAAATATAAATATATAACAACCTTAATTTTTCAAGAAAAAAAAATTGAAATCTAAAAAAAAAAACCCCAAATACTAGAGTTTGATTTCCATTTAGAACTTGTTTTTATACATTTAAATATTATTTACCTAGTAGTTTTAAAATGAGAAAAAGTAAATCTTTATAAATTTTTAAGTGGGTTTAATAGAGTTAAAGAGAGATCAATAATTATATTGGGTTTATGTAATTTGACCACAAAAGTAACTGAAAATACGAGATATAAAATATAGAAAGAGAAAAGAGTGAGCAAGAGAAAAAGCTCCTGATATTCAATGAAGAATCGAGCTGCCATGATTTGCAGAAGAATTCTTTTCAATTCTTGCTTAAAATCATCTGCTTCGGCCAGTGCTTCTTTCCACGATGTTCCATGTGTTGCATTCCGCTTCAATTTTGATAGTGCGACTCACCAAATTAGGCACTTTTCCGGCAAACCCAGGTTTGATTTCGGTTGTATACGTGAGCCCGATGATGCTGTTGCTCTGTTTCACGAAATGCGGAGAACGCGGCCGCGACCATCTGTTTCTGATTTCACGAAGTTGCTGAGTGCTGTGGTCAAGATCAAACATTACTCTGCTGCCCTTTACCTGTTCGACAAAATGCTTCTTCTAAGGCAGGCTCCAGTGAATGACTACACCTTGAGTATTGTGATAAATTGCTTCTGCCGTCTGAATCGAGCTGATTTCGGGTTCTCAATCTTAGGCAGCTTCTTCAAGCGTGGCTACGAACCAAATGTGGTAACGTTCAACAGTCTCATCAACGGGCTTTTCTCGGTAGGAAAAATCTCTGAAGCAGAAAAACTGTTGGAGAAGTTGTTGAGGGAGAATATTTGTGAGCCAAATGAAGTTACATATCTTACTGTGATAAATGGATTGTGCAAAGCTGGGCGTACTCTCGACGCTCTTGATTTGCTGAGGTCATTGGAAAAAGGGAGATGCAAACCTATTATTCATGCTTACACCACAGTGATTGATGGTCTCTGCAAGGATCAAAGGGTTGACGCTGCTCTCCAACTCTTCTCTAATTTGGTTGATAAGGGCATGTCACCTGATGCTGTGACGTATAGTTCAATGATTAAAGGTTTATGCAATTTGAGTAGATGGAAGGAGGTGGAAGACTTGTTAAATAAGATGGTGGCTCATGAGGTGCATCCGAATGTAATTACTTGTAACATTTTGGTGGATGCTTGTTGTAAAGAAGGATGGGTGGAAGCAGCTGAGTGTGTTTTGGAAATTATGAAGCAAACAGATATTCAACCTAATATTATCACTTATAGTGCCTTGATGGATGGATATTGTTTACGAGGAGAAATGAATGAAGCCAGAAAAATTTTCAATCTAGCTATAGATTTGGGGCTGAAGCCTGATATTGTTAGCTATAATAGTTTGATTAACGGGTATTTGAAAAAGGGACAAGTGGATGAAGCTTTGCGTCTTTTTTCTGAAATTCCTGCCAAAGGGTTGGAGCATACAGTTGTTTCTTACAACACATTGCTACGAGGCTTACTTGGTGAAGGTAGATACGATGATGGCTTGAAGCTCTTCAGACAAATGCAAGCTCGTCGCTTATCTCCTGATTTGATGACTTACAATATCTTGTTGCATGGCATGTGTGAAGCTCATTGTTTTACTGAAGTATTTTCCTACTTGCATGTGATGGAAGATGAAGGTGTTATTCCCGGCATAGTAACATATAATATCCTCATTGGAGGATTGTGCAATGATAAAAAACTCAGCACAGCAAAAGATCTTTTCAATGAACTACCGTCCAAAGGTCTGCAGCCCGATGTCGTAACATTCAACATCCTAATTGGTGCACTTTGCCAAGAAGGGCAGACAGAGGAGGCTAACGATTTGCTGATACAGATGGTGAACGACGGTTGCTTGCCTAATAGTGTGACCTACAATGTTTTTGTTCAGGGTCTTCTCAAAACGACCAAGATTGACGATGCAATTCCACTTCTAGAAGAAATGGAGAGAAGGGGATTCACGTCGGATGCAACTACTTTCTCCATGTTAATTGAACATCTTCAAGCGGAAGGTGAAGATGGCATTCTTTTTGGTAAGGTTAAGAAACTTATTCCCAAAAACTTATTGTAGTCAAACTCTGCTTTTGTTTGATTACTGTAATGGATTTGATGCCCTTGAATGAATAGGAGGGTTATTGAGGTTTATTTTCAGTCATGAAATAATGCACAGAGCCATAGAGAAATCTGCACTAGAAAAAAAAATTAAGAAGAGTTCATTATAATATTAAACGTAGAAACAATAAACAGTATTCAGCTGTGATTTTACAGCATGGTGATTTTCTGACAAATGAAAGCAATACGACATCTAATACATAACACTTCGATTATAACATGAAAGACTATTTCCCTCTCCAGTTCTTGAATCAGTGTCTGATTAGCTAATGCCACTTATTAAGATTAGACGATAACACGGGGTTTCGATAGATAACCAAGATTAATCCAGTCAGTCAAGATGTGGAAGAGTAGAAGTAGTCATTCTTACCAACTGAAAGGGATGACGACGAACATGGAGAAGTATTCATGCAAAGGTATAGATAAGGTTTTGAAGTGGCGATTGTGACTGTACAGCCATTTCTAGTTATCTCAGCAACTAGGAAGTTGGACAAGCAATCATTACCAAGTTAGCATAGTTGTTGCTTTCAAGCATGCATATCCAGTTTCCTTAAACTCGACGTAGATTGATTTTGACCTGACCTAGGAAGAGCTCGAAGATAAGGCCACCACCGTAGAAGTTGCTTGCTTAACTTAGCAAATAGAATCAGTCTGTCAGCAGTTATGTCCTGAAGTTAATACCAGTGGCTACCATTTCCACCTTGAGCAGCAACTTTTCTGGCGATAAATAGATCAGGTTTGGGCTGCATCCCGTTGGATCCTTCAGGGCCATCCTCTCCCCTTTCATTTTTACAGCTTGGGTGCTTTCTCGGGTAAGACGAGCTAGGGACGAGATATTGAGCAGGCATACCAGGATTCCTAACTATTTTTCGCTGTTCTGTAGCATCTGTTGATCCTGCTGTCGCTCCACAATTGTTATAACGTATAACTGAGCCAACGACCTTCCCCGGCCTTGCAGCTGCCCCTGCTGAGAAAACCGTCATTATCAAGCATTTCACGCATCTCATGAACTGTTGTGAACATTAGACAGTTGATACACCATAAGGCAGAAATTGCCAACCAAAGCAAAATTGGTGCAATGAAGCTTTTGCATGACTAGTTATTACTTATTAGATAAGATTTGGCCACAGTGAATGAACAGTAAGATAGAGTTTGGATGTTGGATTTCTTCATGGTCCCAAGTTTCACATTTATGTCCAATTAGAGAGATCTTACATCCTTTATGGTCCCGATTTCTTCAGCACTTATGCATTTGACAGAGTGATCCAAGGGAAATTGGCAAACAATCGGTAACATCTAAATACACTTAACACGGCATACCTTGGATATTTTGAGGAGGAACTTGCACAGGAAATCGTGCCGCTGGAAGTACAGAAGACCGTTCTACTTGTGGCTTCTCAGCTTCTTTAATGGAACATTTAGAAAGATCATTAGCAAGCTCAGTAGAAGTCGGGTTTGAGTGGTCCGAATATAACACGCATGGCCTGCACCTAATCAAATTCTTAGTGGCATGCAAAAATGTTAGATAATGTGTAAGCTTCATAATTTCCACTATTTTTAGGGAAAGAAGCTTAGTGATGAAATATAGATAGCGATGAGCTTACCGGGGCAAAGATGATGAGTGTTGTCTCTCAGGTGGAGCGGTAGATCCTTTTCCATAATGCTCCTCAAGATATGCAAATTGCTTCTTAAATTTGTCAACAGCACTAAAAACAAAAATGATAACAAAAAGCAGATAAAATGTCAAAAAAGAAGAAGTTTGCAGACAGAATGGAAGAAAATGGAAAACCCTATGGAAATGTGAGAGGGGGGGAGTGGGAGGGGAATACTTCTATGCAGCTCTTGAAACTTGAGAGATTACCTAGGGTACATGAAGCCTGTAGGTTCAGCTCCCTCTAGGAATTCTTTCAACATCTTCGGATGGTACTCAAGAATCTCTCTATATATCAATTCTCTAACATCCTCCTTCGTTATCCTCCGCCTTTCAAATTCGAATTCCATTTTAGTCACTGGCTGTGCAGAAGGTTCTCTCTCAACTCTAGCCAAGTTACGGAAGTATGGATCTGCAAGAGCCTGACAGTTTGCAACAATGGATTTTACATAAATCTGACCTTATTGATCTTCAAATATTAGAAAGCAGATATGTCTAACCTCTTCCGCAGAAGGTCTGTCCTTAGGATCAAAGGCCAGCATTCTTTCTAACAAGCGAAGAGCTAGGGGGTCTGCATTTGGAAATTTATATGATAAGGGGATTGGCTTCTTTTTCCTCATGTTAATTAAATATCTTCGAGCCTTTTCATTTCTTATCTGTAACAAGACACAACTGCTGAGTAAATGAAAAATCTGAGTAGAATTAAAAACTTCCCAAATTAATTAGTCATACACACACCCTTGCAATGGTTTCAGGAGGTGGGGTTCCCAAAAGATCGGTCATGAGGTCTAATTGGTGAACGACATTCTTCCCAGGGAAAAGGGGTTTTCCAGTCAAAAGTTCCGCAAATATGCAACCAATACTCCAAATGTCAATTGCAGGGGTATACTGTGGAGAGAGACCATGGCAAAATAAGTTCATTTTACCACAAAGGAGGGAGGGGGGTGACATTTATTACATATTTTAAGCATGATACAATGCGTCAAAGAATTCTACCTTAGAGAAAAAAGAGCCACACAATTCAGGAGCTCTGTACCACCTTGTTGCAACATAATCCTGGAAAAGTACACTAGATAAGAAATGCATACCCTGCTCTTTCAAGTAGCTTGACAAGAAAACGAGCAGACCAAATAGCTCATATATGAAATAAAACAGCATATCAGAAACGAAAAGGAAAGAGGCCCTACGGTCCAAAATATTGCCGTGGGAGTATCATTAAAAGCCACCCTTGCAAGACCAAAATCGCAAATCTTCAGTTTGCAGTCAGCATTTGCTAAGATGTTTTTTGGCTTCAAGTCTCGGTGAAACACGTTAGCTGTATTAAAAGGTAGGATTCATTAGATCATACAAAATCAAAGATCCCTTCTTAAATTATTTGTGATGCGTGTAACAGGGGAAACTAGGTGTGGAAAAGGTAAAATGAACAGTGAGGGTAATTAGATTTCCATTTGGAGGTAGGAATAATTGTATGACCTGTATGTATGTATTTCAAGCCTCGAAGAAGCTGATAAAGAAAAAACTGGTAGTGTTCTGGAGTCAAGTCGTCATTTGCTTTAATGACCTGATGGAGATCTGATTCCATTAGTTCAAACACTACATATATGTCCTTGAATTCCCTCCTAGAAGGAGGCAGCAATATATGCTTGATTTCCACAATATCCGGATGACGAAGAAGCCTGAGAAGCTTAATTTCCCGAAGGATGCGTGTGGCATCAGAAACGTGTTCAAAGATATCATTTATCTTTTTAATGGCAACTTTTTCTCCAAGATGGGTGTCATATGCAGAGCAGACAACACCATAGCTACCTTTGCCAATAACTTCCTCAATTTTATATCTGCTTCCTTCACCATATTCCGTGAAGAAATCTACATCTGTCTGCAAGATAAAAGGTACCTTATTCATATTTGGTCAGAGAAAATATCTAAAAGCCACTAGAAATGCTGATTGCCCAATTAATAGAAATGGTTATCTTGCCTCAGGCACGGACACGAACAAACAACATAAAACCTTTTTCAAATAAGAGGACGAGAAAGGAAATAAATAAACTTGACCACTGAGGAAAATCTGTTTACTGAATTATCCATCAGCTATGATACTTGTGAGATAATATTTTATCCATAGCCAACAACTCACTGTTGGCTTTCATTAGATCCATGTTTTAGTACCTATGGCTTCCAATACAGTATAAAAACTGCACAATTTCCATTTGCTATTGATTAGGAACTGTTAAAAGTGGCTATATCAAGATTATATTCACAACATACGTATAGAGACGACAATCACCCGCATCCAACCTTCTCAAATGAACTTTTTTTCTCAGAATATAGGGCATGATCCCACAAACTTTCAGTGCATTGACCTACTAAAACGTGACTGCTACTTTTTCACCAAAGAGTAAAGTACCTTGGTACAACTTGATCTAACGAACAAAACTTGCTTTAAGGAAAAGGTGATGAAGGAAATGGCAGAGAATTAGGCAAGCAGGACATAGCTTGATGTCTCGGATAAGGATAATACTGGAGGAAAAATGAGAAATTATTTGTTCACTAACACTGCATCACTCAGTTCAGCTCCAAAGAAAACAATGCCTCTTCCTTTACTAGCATATTTCCCACCATACAATTTCCTAGGGCAACTGCAAGTTTTTCAATCTCCATTCCACCACGCCTAGCCTAAGGGACCTACTGGATTATCAACCTTGGATAAGGAACAACATATGCTTATATGCTCAGGGATTATTCTGACAAACTTATTCATCAGAAACTCACAACTAGTAATAGCTGCATTTCATGGCATATCAATGCATAGGAAATTCAAACATTTAAATGTTCTTAAATCATGTGTATCGACTAAAATAAGTAAAGCAACTAGACTGTAACTATAAATTGTGATCTAATAGGTACTAAAAAGGGGTCAAAACTAAGTCAGAAGAGATTCAAGATCATGAGACAACAACTTCAAAGGCCATAACAACCTGATAAACCAAGAATCGCGGCATCATCCATATTTGTTCCCCACATCTGCAACTAATTCAAGAATCCCTTGTGAACAAATTCTATCCCAAATGTCACAAAAGTACAAATCAAACTAGACAAGTTCAAACTCACATTAAAAAACCAATACTGCAAACTCTACAAACTCATCCATATGCATATCTTCCAAACAAGTTATACACTATGAGCAAGCAATTCGACATAGGAAACGAAAAGAAAATAAGTAATAATACCTTTTTTCGCTGATCAGGTTGCATATTTTAGGCAAAAATCATCAAGAACAACAAATCGACAAGGAGCAAGGTTAGATCCAAATAAACCAATAAATGGTGACAATTACATCCAACTATACCAAACTTAATTTTGGATCGGAAAATGAAAATACTTGAATAATAAAATATAAGCCAAAGAAAGTCGCGGATAGTATGTGCAACTTAAAATGACAAATTTGATTGGAAATGATAAAGGGTTGCTGAAGATTTTGTCAATAACCAAATCATTTGAAGATAGAACTGGAATCTTTACTGGGTTATGCGGAGCAAAGAGTTCCTTTCAATGGGGCACAATATTTATGAAGAAGGGCGGCAGGGTAGATGAAGAACGAGTATATTTGTAGCTGGAAAATGAGAGTTATGCAAGATAGTTGGCGATGTTCTCTAATGCCGAAATATACAAGAAAAATGAGGCGAGGAGTGAGGAAGATAACTACGCGAAGCGAAGGCTAGAGAGAGAATCTCGGGAGTTAAAAAGAGGTTTTGTAAATAGTGTCAGATCTTTAGAGAGAGAAACGCTGAAGCTGTGCTGTTTCCAGCTTCAAATTTTGGGAGAAAGTTGAGAACGTTGTAAATATATTGTTAAAATGTCAATTTTTTTATTTTTTATTTTTTATTTTTTTGAAACGGTGAATACCTTCATCGTCTCATAGATAAATTTAATTTTTAATTTTATTTTCTAAATGTAGATGTGATTTACAGGAATGAGATTCATGGCGTGACAATATGTATAGATAGATTTATAAGAGGAGATAGATAGATAAAAATAATATAATATATAGTCCATTTAAGATGGTCGAGTGATGGAATGGTATAATTTTAAAATTGGAACTCTCAAATTTGAATTCCATTAATACCGCTTGTCATAAGTTATATTTGATTTTCCAAATGTGTTTTATCTGTTATGTTACCCTTTTAACAAAAATAAAAAATAGAAAGATAGTTTGATGAATAATGTTTTTTGAGAGTTTGTACCAAAATTTAAATGGCAACATTAGGCAACGGTTGAAAAAAAAAACAAAAAAAGACTAGATAAATAATTTGATGTGTAGTATTTTTTTAGTTGAGGAAATGAGGAGGAGGGAATAACGGTTAGTTCAATGGATAGTGTTTTTTTAGTTGAAGGAAGGAGAGAACCGTGGGTTTTTGATGGAGATATATCAAGAATAGATCTTGATATATTATTTAAATTATATTTTAGACTTGATTAGATTTTATTATTTATTTAGATTATTTTATTAATTATGAATTTTATTTAATTTAGATTTTATATTTCTTATTTTTCAAGTTTCTCGTATATTATAAATAGATAGGTCTAAATTGTTATTAAGGGAGTTGAAATTTAATAAAAAGTGTGATATTTATGTACAATTCGGTATTTTTGCAAGAATCAATGATATTGTTCTTCTGTTCTTCCGGTTGATTTATGTGCAATTCGGTATTTTTGCGAGAATCAATGATATTGTTTTTCTGTTCTTCTGGGTATTCTCAAAATCAACGGATTATACACGTTTTTATCTGCATCAGTGTTCTTCCGAATATTATCAAAATCAACAGAGTATACACGTTTCCATCTGTATCAGTTTCGAACATGGGATGTTCCAAATTAATAGATAGATAGTTCAATGGATAATGGATTTTTTTAGTTGAGGAAAATGGAGTTGTAAGTGGGGTGACCATTCGATTTTTCGGTTCGGTTCGGTCCTGAAAATACTAAAATCGAAGAAAATTGAATTTTTTGAAAATAGAACCGAACCGAACCTAATTGGACCGAAATATTTTGGTTCGATTTGGTTTCGAAACGAATTTTATTTTGAATTTTCTTTTTTTTTTCCTTTAAATTCTTCCGTTCAATAAAATTAAATACGTGCAAGTATGAACTAGTTAATCATTAAGACTCAAGTTCATCAAAATAGTGCTTGCTTGGTGGAGTGTTTTATTTTTAAAAAATTTATTTAATTTTATTACTTATATATATATATTTGATTTTTCGGTCCAGATCGGGTATTTTTTCTCTAGACCGAATCGAAACTGAATTTTTATTAGAAAATTTTCCGAATCGAACCGAATTTTGAAAAGAACCAAACTGAAAAAACCGAACTAGTTCAGTTCGGGTCGGTTCTTGAATTTCAGAACATTTTGCTCACTCCTAACTATAAGTATCGAATTCAAGTTATCTTTCTTTTACAAATGAGTCTCTACTGTTTGGATGTCTTCAAAGAGACTCCATGAATAATATCAGGTATGAACATTCATAAATATATGAATTCACTCTCTTTAGACGTAACTAACATAATAACTATTTAATCACTCAAAATCAAAATAATCAAGCTTTTGGATTATGCACTCATTTTATATACGGTAGGGGTGAGCATTCGGTCTATTTCGGTCCAAAAATCATAAAACTGAATAGACCAAATTGGGAAATATTTAGGACCGAATCGAACCGAATTAAGGGGAGGACCGAACTAAATTTGTTCGATTCGGTCCGGTCTAATTTTTCTATTTTTTTTTATTTTGAATAGCTTGACTAACTGTGAAAATAATAGCCTAAATAATAAACAAATATCACAAATCTATAACTAACATCATAAATAAACATTTATAACTAATATAAAAAAAACTAAACTAACAAATAACAATACAAACATCCGAAGTATCCAACAAATAATAATTAAAAAATAATAAATTAATAATAAATAAAAAAGTTTGGTCTATTCGGTCTGTTTGGTCCGTTGTCTGCAGGACCGGACGAACCGAGGACCGAATTGTTTTTTAAAAAAAGAACCGAAGCAGACCGAAAAATTGAAAGAACCGGACCAAATGGACCGAATTTGTTCGGTTCGGTTCGATTTTCGATTTTTTGCTCACCCCTAATATACGGAGTATATTTAAAAAAAATGGATACAACTGAATAATTTCTTGTATCTCACACTTATCAACCAAAATAAACAAGATCTAAAGATATCCGTTTTTTTTAAGTTACTAAAGGAACACAAACTCATCAAATAATATGAGAGATTTGTAAAATGTAGGAATTGTATAGGAAAATATATCACTTATATTAATATTGAAAGTATCACTTCTAATGCTTAAAAAAGTATCACATTTATTTTATTGGAAAGTACTACTAATTTTTTATAAAAAAAGGACATTTTTGTAATTATAATTACAATTTTTAAATTGAAAAAAATATCATTTCTAATATTGAAAATTATCTTCTGATATAAGACTTATATACAACCGTTGTATAGAAGAATTTGTCCTAATATTTAAATGACGAATGTTCATAGTTGAGTATTAAATAGTTACGTTGGCTTAGGAGAGCTTTCTATATAATAAATGAACGATCATGACTACATAATTTCACATATTTGATAAAGACATTTTTTTTAGGGAAAGGCAAAGACTTTTTTTTTTTTAATTTGTGCCAGGGAAAATCTAGAAGCTCTTGCTTAACTAGAGCACGACAAAGTGGTAAAACACACGAGGTAAAATTGGTTGCCGATTGTAATATATATTTCAAGACAACTTGAAATATATAATTTATTTCCAAAGGATATAAGATTTTTTTAAAATATATATGTAAAAAAACTTATCTTGAACGAATGTGGATTTTTCCTTCTCTCTCATAAGTAGTGAGAGGTCAAACTTGGAGATGTAACGTAACTAATTAGAAAACAACAATTTCAGAAACAATTGTGTTTCGAGATAATATTTTGGTGGAAACGAATTTGTAATAAGAGGCAATAAATTAAAATGAGAATATATTCGGTTTTCTCCCGTCGGATATACTCAAGCGATAGAGATTAAAGATTTGTATATAAAAGGAAATATTTTGAGTTCAAGACTCGTCGTATTTCCAACCCTAACTAAAAAAAAGAGAATATATTTGGTCCTATCTTGAGAAGTGTTTTGTCATAAAAAAATGTAAAAATAGGCACGAGATCATGTTTGAATGGGCATAGGAGGAATATATTCTTCGATAAGAATGTGGGAATGCAAGTGATATTTGTATTTTTGTTCTATTTTATTTTTATGTGGTTATATTTTATTGGATTACTTGTGTTATATATTTTTTAAAATTTTCCTAAAACACAATTTTTAAGGAATTGTGTTCTAATATTCTAGTATCAGAGATGGTGATTACATCACATTTGAATACTTACATTTTTTGCTTTAAAAAAAATTACTTGATATGTAAAGAGAAAAAATATAACTTGATAGGTATTTTCTATTTCAAATTTTAAATTTTCAAGCGAGTGAGATGACCGTGCATAAACACAAAGCCAATGTGAAAAATGTTTGGCTACATTTGTAGTTTTTTTTAGCACAAATTATAAGATACAAAAAAAAATTGAGAATTTCCAAACCTACAAAATGTAGTCACTTTCCAACATAGATTAATAAATTACAACATTTTGATTCACATTTGGGACTTTAGAGATTTTCAACAATTTGTTATTTAATTTTGTCATTTTCTTTCTCACTTGTTTATTTGTAGGCGAATTTTTTAATTATAAAATGGATTGTAGCACAATATTTGTTTTATCTTTATAAGATTAGGACACAAAAAATATAAATTATCTATCAATTCACGACCTCAATGATAAAAACTATTATTTTAGGATTTCAATGTTTGAAACTATCAATTGACACTCAAAACAATCATGTAGTGATAATATATTCGTTCAAAAGAGTTGAACATTATTTCTCAGCCTTAAACTGATAATTTAAATAATTGAAGTTCTAAAACGATATTCTTTTTATGTTGATGAATTGATAGATAGATATAATATATCTTCCGGGTTTTAAACCAATATTTTTTTTATGCAATCTATTTTTGGCATTAAAACATATGTTCGACTATTGCTCTATGCAAGTAAACAACGCCCCCCTCCCCCCCCCCCAAAAAAAAAGAAAAAAAGAAAAGAGAATTGACTAGTGCCCCTATTTATATGTATATTAGAAAAAAAAAAGAGAGAGAGAATTGACTAATGCCCCTATTTATACGCATAATATACATATAAAATAAGGTAAATTTGTCAGCATGTATTTTTGTCTACTTACAAACTTACTACACCTTCTTTGTAAGATTAATTTTCACATAAACATCTACATTTTATTTACATTTTTGGATGAATCATGAACGAGGGCACTACCTATTGGGATCAAATTTTCCCAAAAGAAGGGCATAATAAATAACTAATTGATCGATTGCTTTTCACAAAGAAGCAGGAGGTAGATGCATATTTATGCATGTATAAAATTAAAAAGCAGCCAAACGTGGTCTTACATTAATAAATTGGAATTTTTGAATATGGAGAGTAATTTACAATCGCTATCCATATTTAAAAAATTAAGTGTATGTGTCAATGATGAGTGATCGAACAATATAAATGATATTCAAACTCGACACTGAATCTCAAATTTACGCCACTCCACCCAACCCGGAATACTTGAAGAACAGTAAATTGGAATTTTGACATAATATAAGGTGGGCCAATACATGTAACGTAACTATGTAAGTAACAACTAACAATGATATATTCACGTGCCACATGCGTGCGTGTGATACCCACACCACTACTTTTTGGTCAAAAATGGGCTGTCCATTTATTTCTCTTTCCTTTTCCTGTTTTTGACAATGATACTTCCAATTATCTTTAAATATTACATAACTACATTTCTTAAAAAAAAAAAAAAAAGGAGAAAATCTAATGGCCGGTGTTCTACTATGAATATATCATAGTCACAGCTTTATTTTGGGACCACATCTCACATGAGTTCGTTTAACAGGTCAAGATTCGAATTCAAATATAATTAAATGGTCATTTTGATATTATATGTTTGACATTTTACAATTTTAGTACCCTATATATTGTTTCAGTCAAAATAATATCCTAACAATACTTATTTTAATCATTTTGGTCTCAATTACCTGAAATAGCAGGTTTACTAGTCATTTGGGTCATTTTTATAATTTTTTAAAATTGAAGGACGAAAATTAAAATAAAAATATTATACAATTTAATTTTTTTTTTCAAAAAAGTACATATTTAAAAAATTATATGATTAAATTTATTTAAAATATATTATTATTTTTTTAATACATATTTTTAATTTCTATTCTAAAAAAATTATATATTTTTTTTATTTTTAATTATATGATAAATTTATTTAAAATATATTATTATTTTTTAATATATATTTTTAATTTCTATTCTAAAAAATATATATTTTATTTTTAAAAATAAAAAATATATAATTTTTTTTAAGTTTTCAATTTCTGTACCTCAAATTTAAAAAATTATCAAAATAACCCAAATGACCTATAAACTTGCTATTCTAGGTGATTGGGACAAAAAATTAATGGTTAAATACGAATCGTTGGTATCATTTTGATCAAAACAATACACATCAAAAGAAAATTGATAAGAGGCCTAATATAGTGTACCAAAATGATCATTTTCCCCCAAATAAAATTACGAATATATCATTAAATTATATATTGTTGAATTCGAATTTTTACTCATCTCATCAATTTTGACCTATAATTTTTTATTTTTTATTTTTGTTTAAGAAAACGAGAGCATTTCGTCATTGAAATTTGCGCAACAAATTGCGTCTACCACGTACGTACACATATGTGTGTGTACAAATTAGAATCCTTCTCTATCAATATTTATTGATGTAGAATATTGTAAACATATCGAAGACTTACGTTGTTATTAAGTTTCAGCATGTCACCAAACAAATGTCTACTTTTTAGCTTAATTCTAGAGTATGTTTAAAGCAATCAATATATTTGAATTATAGAATAAATACAAATACAAATACAACAACAATAATAATAATAATTGTTGTTCTAACAATAAAAATACTGTACGATATCTTTGATCAAAGTCACTTCATTAAAAACATATATCCACCAACGTTTAACTGAAAAATCAACTGACACGTGGCTGCATATTTACTTTACTACTTTACCTAGGTTTATTGTTTTCATTTCAATGTATAATTTACATTAATTGGTTGCAATTTTCTAAGGTGGTCATCCACTAAACTTAGTGATAGGCACATAACATAATTATTATTTGCACATAACATTTAATATAATGGTCAAATAATAGTTTAGAGTATGATTTCCAAACAAATTCATGGCAAATGAGAGAGTCAAATTTATCGATTCAAGATTAGAAAGATAAATGACATAGAACGGTATAATGCCCAAAACCACTAAAGAACTAATGGCTTTCATGATTATGCAGACTTTTATGTTCTTTTAAAACAAGTCATCTTAAAAAAAACACACACACATTGAATACAACATCTGATTAAAAAACTATGAGAGGGAGATAAAAAAAAACATAACATATATAATTTTATATTCAAAGTGAAAGAAAATCAATTTGAATTGATAGTTAACTTATCTCTCTCACTCGAATTAATAAAATTTTATTACATAATACTATTAACTTTTAATTCAATAGGATAAACAAAACACATAATTAATATATTTTCACTTGTGATCAATTAATAACTAAAATCAAGATCAATTGACGTTTGTACAAACACAACAAATTCCTTAAGTCAATGAAAATAAACATATTTTTATGTGCACTCAATCTATTCATTGATAACTTTGAGTTGTAATAATTCATTCAGCCATAATTATTAGTTGAAACTTTGAATATGCTAGTCATATCATTTGTTTCTTGTTCGTAACAAGAAAAAATAATAATGAAATTGCATTTGCTAATAATGGTATTCTATTTTGTCTAGTTAGTGGAAACTGATTGAGGGCCCAAGAGAAATAATAAAAGAAAAGTTGAAGGGCCCGTTTGCAAATACTTTAATGTGTGTAGGAAAATTCAATTGACAGCCACCACATAATAGCCAACATTTGTGGACATGATTTTACATTTGCATGTGTTTGATTTTTTATTTTTTATTTTTTGAAAGGCACTTGCATGTGTTTGATGGGCACCCTTTTGACATTTAAAATAGTTTTATTTGTTATTTTTTATTTTTTGAAAGGCACTTGCATGTATATTTAACAGTAATCCATGTAAAAGTAAGAGAGATATCGTGTTCAATTTTCACCGTCTTTCTCTATATCCACTAAAAATATAGTGAAAAAAAAAATGTTATTCAATTTTTACTAATTCGAAATTGTAAAAATATCAGTGCAGACTAAATATTAATAAGTATTTTATATCTATCTGGGATTTTTATTTTTGAGTTGACGAAAATCCTAAACGGAAGCAATAAGTATCTTACATATAAATGTCCACTGCTTGGCATCCTTAAAGGGACATCTACCTATTATTTTATTCATGTGACATATATGAGTTTCCTCTTTTGATTTGTTGATTTGAAATATAAATGTTCTTATTCTATAAATGTGGTCATGTTTTTAAATATAACATAAGATAAATCTATATATGATTAAGTTACCAAATTATTATAAAGTTTGGATATCTTGTTAAACATAAAGTCATTTAATAAATTTAAGTGTGATTTTGTAACTGAAAAAACAGAGTGCATAACTGCATATGGTACTTTATTTTAGAATTTTCATTAATAGCTGAGTTTACTTTAGTCTTTATATAGAATAATATTCTTTTGATTTTCTCCTTGCACATTTCCGTATGGCAATGTATAGTATAAGTGTAGCTTATATAATAAAATATTAATTTTTTTCTATTTATAATTTATTAATTATGCTTAAAACCTTTTATTTTGGTTAGCAATATCATTATTATATAACATATTTTTTAAAAAAAATACCAATATACAGTATTTTGCAGAAAGTATAATTATACTGTAATTGCTTTCTTCAAGAAACAACATATCAAAAGCTAACATAATTTGAGAGGAAGAGTTACAAACAAATAGTCCATAAAAATTCCAATAGTTTTTCCATAATATCAAGATTCAATAATAGCACAAACCAAACAGATTATTCAGAAGCTGCCCATACAGCTTTCAATTTTTTTCATAAAGCTACATTATTTCACAATAATTATGCCATCAAAGACTCACTTGAGATGCTTAGCAAACCAATCCAACAAATCCTTGTGAGCCTCTTGTGCACACTTCACCTCCTCTGCATTCTCATCCTTGTATCTCACAGTCCATCCGTGCGAAACTCCAGGAAATATCTTCACGAAGCAATCAAGCTGCATGATCAAGATTACCATTGTCACAGAAGTTTTTAACCATGAGAGAGACCGTGCACACAGACACATAAATGTGCCTGTGTGCAAATCGAATGCTGTTCATCAGCCTATGTTGTTGATGGTATATTTTCACATGCCAAGTGAATCTTTACTTTATCTTTGGATTAATAAGAACATGAATGTTTGCTAAGGCTCTATTTTTTATATGGAATTGCCAAGAAATTGAACTGCGGAATATACGGAATTTCTTACCTCAGGCTTTGCATTTAAGGCGGCTTCAAATTGTTTCACAAGCTCCGGAGGAGACATCTTGTCAATCTCAGCTCCAAGTATAGATAATGGAACCTTAACACCTGAGGATTATTCAACTATTAGTCATGGGACAACAAATTTACTGATGCTCGGTTTTCATGCATGGAAAGTTGGAAACAGAGACAGGATATTTGGTGGTCATACTCATACATTCACTTCTTCATTTCAAAATGTGTTGTATTCGATAGGATTATCAGATTGGATCAGGTTCGTTCGCATCTCAATATAGGGAAGCATATCAAGAGGAGAATTTATACCAAAAATGCCTTACCCTGGATATCTTCTACGGACACGAATGAAGGATGTAGCAGCACCCCAGCTTGGATATAAGCATACTTTGCTAGTTCCACAACAACCTTTGCTGAAACGAAATTCAGTATAGAAGGTTACAAGTTATAATACATTAATACGGAACAAAACACTAAGTTGCTTAGAACTCGTAAATCTAAAGACAAGAAAGAGAAAAATGGGAAGCTAACCTCCCCAACAGAAGCCTGCAGCTCCAATCTTGGTTATGCCTTTGCTTTTAAGAGCTTCAATAACTGGCTTCGCATTTTCAAATCCTTGATCCTGCAAATGGAAGTAATTTTATTTTATTCGTACGATAACTAAAGGAAAACTTCTGAAGCTTAGAGTGTTGCCACATGGACAATGGTGAATTTTATTCATTTCTTTATTTATTTTAACTCATTGCTCCGATTAATTTGCACTTGTGACATATTTTCAGCTCCAATGAGTAGTTGACTTGACTCTTTCAAAAGACAATGAGAGAACTTACAGGTCCGTGATCTTTGATCCAATCAGAGATGGGCTTCGCATCAGGCACATAAGGATCTCCATGGAGGAAATCCGGTACCACAGTATAATACCCAGCAGCAGCAACCTTGTCAGCAAGCTTCCTGTGTTGTTGAAGGGTTATTTTATAATACAACATATGGATATGATACACCTAAAGAATGGTAGATACAAGCCCATAAAAGAAAATTGGACTTCATAACAAGTGTGCTAGCACATTCTCATGCTGGAGAATATGCAAGCACCCATACAAAAACTCACTACTGAAAGAGGTACCTCGAGCATAACACAAAGCTCGACTAAATGGAAAGAGGAAAAAAGTACGGAAAATGTAAGGCAAAAGTACAATAGGTCCTCTTTGTTAGAATCCAAGACAAATGTCTGGATGTGTTGCTGACCAAGGGTTCAAGACTGACAATGAAATGGTGGAACATCTAATACATCTGCATGGTGATAGGAATGGTTTACTGGTTTTTATGGATAGGAGTTCGAGCACAACATAACAAACATAAGCAGACTTCAATCGTCAAGCTGATACAATTTCATTACATATTAGCTGTTTGCACAATATACAATTTCATAAACAGTGATGGCATGCAAACACCAAGTAAAAAGTCAGTACACTGCCAGTTAAATTTGCAAGAAAATGAAACGATTTACTCATCAAGATTTGAAACTCACAGTTGCAAAGAGATCTTATATGTGAATTACATAAATAATCCAATTAGCCCCTTGTTGCCAGATAAAAAGAAGATACGTTCCACAACTCATAAGGTGAAAACAAAAATATAACAAGATCATATACTAAATATTAGCCAGTCGTGTTGATGTTACCTCAAATTTGGAGCGTCGTATCCTGCATACATCAAACCAAATGAATAACTTAGAATAATAACATGTCAATACTATTTCCAACAAATTTAGTTATATGTGTGTGTGTGTGTATATTAATATGTACAGAGCATAACTCGGGTGAGATGTTTGCACATACAATTAAATTTTCCCATGACTTAGATGTGTACTAAAATTATTTTCGATGGAAAATCAGATTTTAGCCTCTCATTCATGTATTATAATTCATTATGTTGGAACAAGACAGCCCAGATTTCTTCAGTCATTTGAGAAAATATCATTGATTGTTGAAGGATTTAAACCTTAACTAGAAGACTAGAACCAAAGGCCAAACATCCCAACAAACAGAGTATAGGTAAAATCGAAAATCAAAGAATACTAAAAATAAAAAACACTAGAAAAAAATCAACCCCCCCCCCCCCCCCCCCCAAAAAAAAGAAAGAAAGAAAGAAAAGGCAAATCAACACATACCCACAAAACAACTTTTATTTCGTTTAAAAGAAAGCCAAAAACTGCAACAAACAAAATTGTATGATAACCAACAGCGCAAGAAGAGTAAGTAATGAATTGAAGAAACCCCAAAATCAAATAATTTTGAGAAAAGATATAGCACATACCAAAAACATCTGAGATAAAAATGACAGCAGCGTTAGAATCAGAAGGGCCAGAAACGTAGGAGCTAAGCCCTCCGAATTCTTGAACCTGGCCACTTCCACTGCTTGGATTTAGAGTGGGGGGATTTTCACAGCACTGAGGTCCAGACATTTGCCCTTTTCTTGATTCTTCCAAATGTAAGTTTATGTTTTAGCGTGTGTGACTGTGTGTGTGGATTTTGCATATTGTGGAGGTGCAAACAATAAAATGAGTAACGTTTGACTTTAGTGTTCGGATACGAGTAACGACTAGGATCCAGTAACGCTGGCAAGTTATCCATTTTTCCAAAAAAAAAATCATTCAAAACTCATTTATTTTTTTAAGAAATTGAGCTCGAACTTCGAATTGAATTAGATAAAATTATTGTGCAGAATTCCAACAGAATTGAATTTGACGAGTTGGCAAACGTGTTAGAACTCGATCTTAATCGAACATGTTAATGAATATTATAAATATTTTGAATATGTAAATTAAATAAGTTCGAATTCGAATATGTAAATTAAATGAGTTTTTTTTAGCATTCAAGCTTAGGCTCTATTAGTAAATTTTCGAGTATTTCATGAGGCGAATTTGAAGCATGACAAATATTTATTGAGTTGTGCTCGAATAAGGGGAAAAACTTGAATCGAGCTCGAACATCTTCATGTGGCGAATTTGAAGCATGACAAATATTTGTTGAATTGTGCTCGAATAAGGGGAAAAATTTGAATCGAGCTCGAACATCAGAGTAGTCAACTCGGTTTGGTTCGTGTACAACCCTAGATACATCATACATAGAACACCTGAGAGTCAAACTCTAATACATTGATTTTTTTACATATAATGTTTATTTCATTTTTAAATTTAAATATTTTATCAAACACAAAATTATATTCAATTTTATTTGATATGCTTATCGAATCAAATTTAATCCAACACAATTGGAGTAGATTTAGCAAGAATACGTGGGCCAATAGAATGCCACCAGGGTTATAGAACATAGATGTTTCCACATAAAACCAGAAAGAAAGAAAAAGTAGGAAAAAACAAAAAAATGAAATAAAAATTGACGAAGATACGATTATGTTGGCCGCTCAATTTTTTGATTAGGCACACTATTATTTAATTTATTTAGTCGTCAATCATAGATGATCGTGGTGTCCAGATTCTAGTGGCATGAGTTGTGACATGGCATCTACTCTTTATTGGTTCAAAATTAATGGAATCTAAGTTGATTAGTGTCTAAATTTATATATTGTTGTTGCTTCTTTGGAGTTTTATTATAGGCAAAACCCTATTTTGGGTCCCTGTACTTTTAATTTTTTCTGAATTGGGTCCCTCTACTTCATTTGGTTAAAATGAAGTCCCTGTACTATCAATTTAGTTAAAATGAGGTCCTTGTACTATGAATTTAGATAAAATCAAGTCCTTGGAGGACTTAATTTTATCTAAATTAATAGTAGAGGGATTTGATTTTAACGAAAATTGATAGTACAAGGATCCAATTTAAAAATAAAAATAAAAATTCATTTTTCTTAAAAATAAACTAATAAAAATTGAAAAAATAATAAAATAAATATAAATTAATTTTTTAAGTAAAAAATTATTTAAAAATAAAATATAAATTTAATTAATTTTTTGAAACCAATGTAATTTTATGTTTTATTTATTATTTTTTTAAATAAAAAATACTTTAATTTTTTATTCATGTTTTTAATTTTAAAAATAAATTGCAAAAAATAAATAATTTAATTTTTATAAAATTATGCAATTTTAATTTTTTTTCAAAAGAGTAAATTAAAAAAATAATCAAACAATAGTTAAATAAAACAATCAATTAAATAAAAACAAAATTTAAAACTTTTGTTTGATTTTTTTTTTCAAAAAATAATAAATCAAAATCAAAATATAAAATTATAGTGGTTATAAAAAAAATAATTAAATTTATTTTTTAAATTTTAAATATATTTTATATTTAAAAAATTCAATATATATTTATTTTTTATTGTTGTTTATTTAGTTTTTCAATTTTTATTTTTATTTTTAAATTGTGTCCCTATACTATCAATTTTAGTTAAAATCAAGTCCATCTACTATGAATTTAGATGAAATCAAATCCCTCAAGGACTTGATTTTATCTAAATTCATAGTACATGGACCTCATTTTAACTAAATTGATAGTATAGGGACTTCATTTTAACCAAATGAAGTAGAGGGACCCAATTCGGAAAAATTTAAAAGTACAGGGACCCAAAATAGGGTTTTGCCTTTATTATATGCATGTTTATTTCCAACATGAACTGCGAAGGCCAAACTAATTGACATGAGTAAATATCAATAAAATAAATGAAATTGGTAAAAGCTTAATTCACGATCTTCTCAATACCACATGTCGGTTGTGTGAGTAAATACCACAGGTCGAATATGTGAGTAAAAAAAAAAGCTTAATTGAGGATCATAATACGTTCTTTATTTCATAAAGGCCCGATATATACTTATATCTTGAATTTTGACTTTTTTTTTCTAAAATTGTCATGAACTTCAAACAATATCAAAATATATCCTGAAGTTTAACCTTTTTTTTTTTCTAAAAATGTCTTGAACTTTAAAAAATAAAAAAAATGTCCCGAACTTTCTACTTTTCTGTAAAAATATCACGTGATTCAATTTTTGACGTCGGATTAATAATGAGACATACCAGAGTCCAACATGTCATTGTGAAGTTTTTTTTTTAATTTCAGTTTGTAGGGTATAATTTGTTTTTTTTCAAATTGGGTTGGTTCCGTTCGAATTGAGATTTTAGGAGGAATGGAAATAAATCATTTTTTTCCCATTGGGATTGAGAATTTTGAAAAGAATGAAAAGAAATCATATTTTCCCTCGGAGGAATTAGATTGATAATAAGAGATTTGATGGAATGAGAAGTTACAACTTTGGAGATGAAAGAGGAAAATAATGTTGTCATTATTTATTTATTCTTAAAAATATAACAAATTCCACATTACTTTGGCATGCTGGATTTCGGTATGCCTCATCATTAATCCGACGCTGAAAATTGAATCTCATGACATTTTTACTAAAAAAAAGGACATTCTTTTTTTTTTTTTTATAGTTTCAGATCATTTTTAGACAAAAGGTCAAAGTTCAACATATTTTTTAAAAAATATTAAAGTTCAGAACATATTTTGATATTATTTTTAAGTTCATGCATTTTTAGAAAAAAAAATATTAAAATTCAGAACATAAGTATATATATTAACTTTCTATAAGCTCACATAATGTAATATGCCCTGGTGAAATGAAATATGAACTCAAACTCGAACACGAATTAAAAATGCGCCCAAAATCAGGACTTACAGCACAAATTATATGACAAAAGCCAACTACTAGTGTACTAGCAAATATCAAATCCACAAGTCCTTCATCTTCACACTTGATTCTACTCCCACTTCCCACATTCTTACTTGATGTATTTGGTAAGCCAATTCATCATATCCACATGAGATTCTTGAGCACTCTGTACAGCAAATTCATCGTCGTCGTCGTATCTCACAGTCCATCCATGCCCAACACCAGGAAATATCTTCACAAAGCTATCAATCTGCATAATCAAACTCTCATTTACATTCTTGATCACATTTCCAATTTAAGTAAAAAAAAAAAGATGTGTCTAAATAAGCCTTAATTCTTGCCTCAGATTTTGCTGATAAAACTTCCCCAAGCTTTTTCAAGAGCTCAGGTGGTGCAAGGTTGTCTGTTTCTGCTCCCAGCATTGCAATTGGACATTTCACCTCTAAGTTTTCATGGTACCAAACAACACTAATTTAGGTTACAAAAACAAATCAATGTCTATCTATATATTTATAATCAATGTGTTGAAAAGATTAGTGTTCTGAAATTTTAAGGTTACCATTTATTTGTTCTTCTGTAATAGGACCAGGATGCAACAAAACTGCAGCATCTATGCAATCAAATTTTGCTAGTCTCACTACAACCATTCCTGCAACCAACCAACCAACACCAAAATAAGCACTTCTTAAATGTTAAAACAACTCCCAAAGGCTAGTTCTGATTGAATTTTGTACCTCCCCAGCAAAAACCGGCAGCGCCTACTTTGGCAACTCCTCTGCTTTTCAAGGCTTCGACTACATTCTTAGCATCCTCGCAGCCCTTGTCCTAAAATGTCGACAGAAGAATATATATAACTCGATCATTATCAAACTAACATTGGTAGTCACTGATAAAGACTGATCTAGGAGAATAGTTATGTATGTCCAAATATTATTGGCATGCATTTTGAATGTTGTGACATCAATGGAGAGAAGGAAACACGAACCGGGGTATGAGCGCTGGCCCATGCTTCTCTAGGCTTTTCAAAGCTGAATGGATCACCATGGAAGAGATCAGGAACCACTACTAAGAAACCTGAAGCTGAAACTTTGTCTGCTAGGCTCCTACAAGGCCAAGATGTAAAGTTGAAGAACTTATTTGATTTTAGACTATTTTTATGAGGAGAGATGAAACTACTAGTCTGATTCACAAATTAAAGTTGAAGATTTTCTGAACCTAGCTGTAAGTTGAATATTGTGTTCATAGTTCTGCTAAGTGTACTAACTACAGGACTGAAAATCGAACCAAATTAGTAATTTTACTTCAAGATTAATCATTATAACCTTGTTTTGTAAGAATGTGATGGATCATAGACATAACAAACAAGAATGAGCAGATTCTTGGGCAGGATGAAACTTCAAACCAAATAAAATGAACATGCTAAAGTTCAGTTGATCTGTATTCGACTAGATTAAAGCTCGATTGCCTTGATAATCACTAATCAGACATGCTTAACTATACACTTCCCATGTTCAATGAAGATATGCGCAAGTTAGTTGACCTTTATGAAATCAAGAAAAGTCAAAGAAGGAAGAAATGTGAGTATGGTAGAATTCCCATTTGCAAGAAAAGTCAAAATGATCTTAAATCTAAAATCAAAATCAGGAACAGCTCAATGATCAAGAAACTTAAATATACCTCAGCTTTGGAGCTTCATACCCTACACAACAACAACAAAAAAGAAGTAAGATTTCCATCAACAACTCCACAATAAATTAACATTAATGAATCAAGAAAAGGAAAAAAGAAAAATTGTGTTTACCAAAGGCATCAGCAGCAAGAAGAATAGCAAGCTTGGAATTTTGATCTCCTGTAACATAAGTTTGAAGGCCTCCAATTTCTTGTATATTTCCTGCTCCACATGTTGAACTCAGAGTTGGAGGATTGTCTGTGCAGTGAGGGCCCAACATTTTAGCTTCCCTTTTTTCTTTGCTAACACGAAGTTAATTTACCGTATATGTTTGAGGTTCATAATTGGATAATATTTATGAAGATTAATAGATTATGCTCGAGAATATTTCATTATCTTGACCATATGTCTTGACCTTATGTCATGGCTTGCATCAGCATGGACTAATTTTTTCCACTGTAAAACCTCAAAGCCCCAGCCAACTCAATTTGACCGGCCGAATCGGGAGACAATAGATTATGAGTTCGAATCTCACTAATGTATCAGACGTCATCCAATTAAAATTCTATTCGGTGGTATATTTTCATATTAAATTTCGTTGACTGTAAATTATATCACAACATTATTATCTCATTAAACACTTTTCATGCTGTTTCGGTCAAGCACTTTTATATATTCGAATACGTTTCGAGATTCATATTTATCCAACCTCCTCCCTTGAATCTCAACGTTTCAGCCTTTCAGGAGTTGTTTGGAAATTACAAATTCGCCCAAATATAGTGATTTTTTTTTTATAGTAATTAATCTTATTTTTCTACTGAATTTAGTGTATTATTATATTATCTCAAATATTCTCACATTATATCTTATAATAATTTAATATGTACATAATATTATAATACCAAATATTTATATAGTGATTTTTTTTATAAATATCATGTACTGATAATTATGATATACAATCTCATATGCCCACAATTTTTTATATCATAAAAATAAAATCATGGTTAAATATCTCAAAAAAAGTATTTCAAATGCGTTGATATAATATTTTGCCAGTTAGGTTTAGGTAGAGTACTGTAAGTGGATTAAATAATCTATGTAATACCCCCTTTTTTTTCATTTTGTGTCACCAAATATTTTCTGTGAAATATGAATTTAGATTATGTTTATAGGATGAAGAATATAAGGGATTAATTAACTACAATAGAAAATATATGCATACCCCGTAAGTGGGCCTGAACTAGTAATGGCGCATGGCTAGTTAATGTGCTAGGTTGATCTTTAAATTTAAGCCCAATTCATCTATCTCACTTGATCAATGGGAAATTTTATTCATTGTAATTTTTTTAATGTATTTATAATTTTATGCTTTAAAGTTTAGGTAGTATTTGTTCAGATATCATTAATAATTTGATTATTTATTTATGTTTTAATGATTAAAATAAGTAATATAATTTCTATTTTTAATTTATTAGCAATCGAGTCGAGCTCGATTTACCCCCTATTTGCAATGAGTTAAAGCCTACAACCGCTATATATGGATACGTTCTTCATAAATCTATTACTGCATAATAACTCTTAAACCACTCGAAGACTCAAACATCCAATTTCTTGATAGTTTCTTTTTGGTACAAACTATTTATTATTACTCCCTCCGTTTCTGGATAAGTGTCGTTCTAACAATTCAAATTTATTTCACAAAGTGTTATTCTACACAATCGAATTGGGAAATTCACACTTTTGTTGCATTTCACTCATTTAATGCATTCAAACTTTCATATTTGACTCATTTAATGTATTTACATAAGATGCACACAGTAATTTGATTATTTTTATTAATATATATGCATTTTTGCAGGACTGACACTTATTTAGAAACATGATGAATATTAGAAAAGAGTAGAAGTTGAAAATAATTATGTTTAATTTGAGATTAGTTAATTTGTTGGTTGGTCGTGGTCCTAAGTTTAGGTTTCTGTGTAAAATGGGAGTTGGTAACGTGAGGGGATTATGAGACTTGCAACTTGGACCTTATTTAATTAGTCAAACATTAGGGAGTAATTAGTCTCAACAAAATGGGGGTGGGTTAGGGTGGGGATTAGTACTTGCCAATAACAAATTAATTTCATATTTAATTTTACTTAAATTAAAAATAATAAGTTATAATGTAAATTGTTTTTATTTGGATATTCATCTCGAAAACCGTAACTTTCTTTTATACACAAGTAAGATCACACATCGTTACAACAAATTGATCAATTTATCATGTCTCAAACAACAGAGACATAGCTAATTAGGGCGTAACGTGATTGAACATCACTACATGCCATTGTTAGAAAAAGTGAATGTATATAAATGTATGCATGTTATATAGCATAAATTGTGACAACTGTACCCTTCTTATCCTATGTCTTAAAATATTTTCAAAAGGCATTTAATTTCACAATTCTTAACTATTTTATCTTATTGTATTTTCTCATTACACGTATGAGTTTAGAAATGTGCTACCAAACAATGAGTCCCTAAAAGTTTTGGGGCATATATATACAAAATCATTTTCATTTACACAATTTATTTCTCCTGCATTCATCAAATAAAGTTTAAATTTACGATATGGGACAAAATAAATAATAACGTATAAGGTATATATTGATATTTAGGAAATTAAATCAAGGGTGGGAGGACTTATATTAGTTTGGAAAAAATAATAATATAAATGAAGAACAATAATTGTTGCTTGCCTTTGCGGTATTGATTGAAGTAGTTTGCTCCCATCCAAAGTCACTTTTTTTTACATAAATTTAGTGCAAAAGTAAAAATCCATCACTCTAATATTTGATTCCACTTTGTTACAATTAAAATAAGAAAGCTCTAATTATGAGACAGCAACATAGTCAAATCAATCGAAGGCTAAATAAACAAAGATAAAATGTCAATTTCCAATGTATAGGATTTATATATATATATATATATATATATATATATATATATATATATATATATATATATATCATGCAACACCCACACCAAGTCTCACCAACTTAGACCTTTTCATGAGGCAGTTAGTTTGTATACTTCTTCTAGTAGATGACCAAAAATATAAACGTATCACCTAATTTATTGATATATGTTTATCCTTAAAACATATTTAATCATGCACTCTTAAAACCAAAAAAGAAAAGAAAAAAGGAAAAATATTTCGTGTTATGTTAAGATTCTAGAAACTTGCAAGCTATACACGAGGATTGCAAATTAAGAACTCAACCTCAAGCACTTATTTATGCCACTATTTTTATTAGTTTGCGATCAAATGATTAAATTGGTCATATGATTGGTTAGCAATATAATAAGTCATGATATACAAACTATTTATATGGTTATGTAACATAGTTAAATAAAATGCTAATCATTATTTAAAAATAAATAATTAGGAAAAATATAGTCAATGGAGATTAAAAGTTATACAACTATGTTACTGTATGGTAACGAAGTATGAAATGTAACTTTTACTAATAAATAAATAAATAAATTTATATGTAACTAAAAAAAGTCAACGGCATGAGATCATCTAGTTCAAAGTTTTATATGCTAATCGTGTGTCAAATATCAAAATTATTAGTTTTCCTTCCATTTTTTCTTCAATTTTAATTTATGTTGGTTTAATATAATTTTACATTGTTATTTAGGGTTTATTCCACCCAATTAGTATTTTTTTTAATAATTTTTAGTTAACACAATAAATTTTTAGGGTTGATTATTCAAAACTTAGGATATATGATTTTTTAAAATTTTAATTTTTAGCAATAAATGCTAATATACGATTGATACACGAAACTTTTAATTAGAAAATTACATCCGAAAAAAAAACTGGCCGCTCAAATTGATATTTCAAAACATCGCTTTTATTCAACCATAATCTCTCACACTCTCTCTCTAGCTCTCTCTCATCTTCACAACTCACGGACCAATACAAGAGAAAGGATAAAAGGTAGGTACTTTTATTTGCTTATAGACAATATTTCTCATCCATAAAACCTCTCGTGTAATCCTAATAAATGTCACAGAGAGAGAGAGAGAGAGAGAGAGAGAGAGAGAGAGAGAGAGAGAGAGAGAGAGAGAGAGAGAGACGATGATGTAGCTTTGGGTGAAAATGGACCCAAAATTGCACTTGGTGGACTAACTAGTGACTAACAGGCATGGGCATGAACATGACCAAGTCACACTCACATACCAAAATGTTATCATGTGTAAGACAAGTATAAACAATAAAGCTGCCACACCATACAAAGTATACATAAATCCATTTGCAAAAAAATAATTTTATAAAAAAAGGACCATCTTTTCTATTACTACCTAAAGCAATATCATCACAAATGCCAACTTTTGATAGGGATGTCACCCTGTCTTCGTCTCTACCTACCCCTAACCACTATAACATTTTTACTATATATTTCTTGAAATTTAATCATAAAAAGAGTGTTTTAGCCATTATGCTCCAATGGGAGGATTTCATCGTTTTGTCTAGGACCAAACCATAAATTTTTTGATTTTTTGAAGAGTGTTCTTCATCGATAATCATATGTATTGATTTTTTTTAAATAAAATTGAAAACTATATTTAAAAAAATGGTTCAGGCCCTATCATTTGCGTCAAACGAGCATCCCATCGTATAATTTACACACACACACACATATATATATATATAATTGTGGGCACGTGTAAAAATATGAGGTGAAACACAATTTGCACATCATTAATTAATGTTTTTAGGTCTTACTCTAGATGTGTTTATTACAAAAATAATTTTGAAAATCTCCATTTTTATTATTAAGTGAAAAATGATCACTTTGTTATTAACCAATGAGAAAAGGGGTTGATTATGATCATATTGGTGGGTCATTGGAATTGGTGCATCACAAAATGCTCAAATTAGTGGCTTTCTGATATTTCATAACTTGGGATATATAAAAAAAGGAATGATTTTGCCTTTTGGCCTTCTTTTTTTTTTTTTTTTTTTTCATTTCAAAACTATTCATCTCCACTCTCAAAACTTTTTTGTATCTATTTCTTGCTTTGTTACCCACTCAATCATAATTCATAATTCAATAACTATTACTACTAACTTGTCCATGTGACCATATTAATCCTATTAGTTTCTCTTAAAGACTTAAATTAATCCATATGTGTGTAATTATCATTACTATTACTATTACTATTACTATTATATATCATAATTATTGTCATCATATGCGCTTTTAAAAAGAGAATGTTGGCTTATTTTTCAACTCATTTCGTTGTCATCATCATTACCATTCTAGTTAGTATAAAACAAAAGAGTGTTATTTTTTTCTTTACCACGCTTAGCTCTAAAACCCACAATTTATCTTTAAAAAGAAAAAAAATGATAAATCGTGTCACAATTAATATCATGTGACTAGGAATAATATTCATAAATTTATTTGCATATAATAAATACGTAATAGTGTATATCGCACTGTTAAGTCAGAGTTGGTGGTGGGTAGGCGATATTATCTTTTAAATATTGGTTATATTTACGTAGAGTCAAGAAATATATATTAATATAATTTCTTTATCGCTTCTAATTAATCCCAACAACTCTCTCATTTCAGGGTAATTAAAATCTTCAAATATATTATATGAACCAATAATAAGAGGTTAATTAGTGAGGGGGAGAAACCATAATTAATATAAGAAGCTATATCTTGAAATGTAATTGGGCAAACATAACCCAAAACCAAAGAAAATATTTAAAAATTTTATGCACGTGATTAGGCAAACACGCATAATTAATTTCTTAAATATATTATATTGCAAGTCATAATCTTTTATACATACTAGTAAATTAAAGACGTGTGCATTGCACATGATTAATACGATTTTGCTAAAACCAATATACTTCCCTGTTAAGCCACAAAACATTTTACGTTGGATAATAATAAAAAATTAATAGTGAAATTAATGTGTAGAGATGTCTATTAAATAAAAAACAAAAAACCAAATATTGATATAACTAGATCATTTACTTTGGTCATCTGGCTAGATTTTTATCAATTTGTAATTCTTTTTTGATTTATAGTATGTGATCTGATAGAGTGAATTCAAATGCTGGGATTAAATTGATACATCATAAAAAATAAAGGGCCATCGATCCAAAGCTTTTTCAGATTAAAATTTTTTATTTTTTTATCAAAACCATAGATCAATGAAATAGTGATTTTTTATAATTACTTTCTATTAATTAATTTAAATCTTTGTACTCATATGCTTACTTTCCATTGTTTCGTGTAAACTAATTCACAACATTCTAATAAGACAAAATATTCACATCATAGTATATATTTTTATAAATAAATAAATAAATAACCTTTTATAATGTATTTGGGCCATAGTTTTAAATTAGTAAAGAGATAAAATAATACTGTCTTAATTTTAAACTTATTAGATAATATTTTTTTAGAGAATAAATAAAGTATTTGTTAAGTTTTTTTAATGTATTTGTTAAGTTTGTAGACAAACACTTTCGAGAATACATCTATTAAATGGTTAATTACGAATAAATAGATGAGCTTTAACACAATTTGCATTTTCGACATACATTTTGAAACATTACAAATTACATAATAATTATACAATTTGTTGCAAAATAGACATTCCTAAGTTTTCCAACTAACAGAAAACAGATATATAAAATTGAAATATTGTAAATTTGTATACATAAATAGCATAACAATTATTTTTTTTACTAATACAATAAAGATGGTATGAAATATTGTGTCTTGACTTTTATTTTACCGTAAAATTGTGTCTATTTTGCAATAAATTATAAAATTGTGTTGTAATTGCAAAATTTCAAAGGTCGTGTCTAAATTGTATATTGTATCAAAATGTATGTATATATTTCTTAATTAACCTTCTGTTAAATACTTATATAGATAATGAAAAAGGCCCTTAAAAAACTAATGGAAAAAAGTATTATTTGATCTCTTTTAAGAAAAACCGATAATTTACATTAAGAATGGTTAATCTATGTGAACAATTGTTTATTTATATAAAGTAAATAAGAGATGAAATGGATAATCGAACTTGTAATATTTATTTAATTTAATAAAAAGTGGTTGCGAAATGCATTGTATAAACTTTTCCCAAGGCACTCGAATCCCCACTTCTTGGGTTTGTCTTTCACATTTGTAATTTGTTAACCAAACCACTTTTCTCCATTCTTGAATTTCTCCCTTTTCTTAATTCCATGATACACGCACACACACACTCACTCTGACAAACGCAGTTCCTTGAATCAAAACTGGAAAACTGGAATCTTTTTCTAACCAATGCCATCACTAAACCAGCTTCTCTCTCTCTCTCTCTCTCTCTCTCTCTCTCTCTCTCTCTCTCTCTCCAAAATGAAGTGATGTTGTGTTTGTGAGGAAGGCAATGGAGGTGGCAACCCAGATGAGCTGCAGCATATGGGACAGTATCTCGAGGCAAACTAAGGTGGCCCAAGAAAAGGGCAGGGACCCATTGTTGTGGTCAATCCAAATTTCATCAAATTTGAGCTCTTTTGGAATCACTTTACCTTCTCTTGAATTAGCCAACCATTTAGTTTCCCACATTTGTTGGGAAAACAATGTGCCCATTGCTTGGAAATTCTTGGAAAAAGCATTGACTCTCAAGATTGTGCCACCCTTTCTTGTTCTCGGATTGCTATCAGAAAGGTCTCTTTGAAATTTGTGTTTGTGTGTTTTTTGAGGTCATATTGGTATCAGGACAAGTTATAATCATTGGGTTCTGTTTGTTCTTGGTTGGCCACCAAAAGTTTCCTTCCTTTTTGTAATTTGTGTTTTCTGTTTTTGTCCCCCATTTTTTTCATGTTTTTTTTTTGGATTTATTGTTGCCCGTTTTCTTGATTTTTGTGAATCTGTTTGATCGTGTATGGGATTGGTTAAAAGATGGTGATATTTGTTCTTCGAAGTCTATTGGTGATTAGAGGTCTGGCTGTGGTGATTTTGGCATTTAGCTTTGTTTTAAATGATTGATTTGCTATATAGTGTTGTGTATTTGATTTACTTTTACTTTTTTTTTGAGTTAGCAGATTTTGTTCTTTCATTGAACATGTTTGTTGTATGATGCATTAGGAGGTAGGAACAATTGTGAGTACTACTTCTAGTCTGTCTCCTTATGCCATTCCTTACCCCATGTTTTCACATGATGATTATAAATTTAGTATGGAATGCCAAATGACAATTATGTCGCTTTGTGCTCTGTAATGTTCATATCAAGTTTACTTGCTTTGGCTAATTTATTGTAAGATAGTCGAACACATGGATGACTTCACAATGTTGCCTTTCATTATGTTGGTTTTATTAGCATGAGGCATAGCAGGATTTCCGTACCTCTTCTCACTGTTAATGAGGTTCCAGGCATGCATAAATGGCAAAATGGCATCCTTTCCAATCTATATGGAAAAACTGTCAATGAAATAACTTTCTTCATTATGCTCGATTTCTTTCTCGTGGCACTTCTTCAGGGTCTTTTTTTCTCTACCTGTGAACAGGGTGATTCCTTATCGGGGTTCTTGTCCAGCTGCATTTAGATTATACTTGGAACTCCTCAAACGACATGCTTTCTCACTGAAAGAGTACACAAATTTGCCAAACTATGAGAAGTAAGTATCCTAATGCTCATAAGCACTGTTTGTTCACTTCAACCTCTATGCTCTATAGTTCTCTCTATTATCTGCAGCTTTCTCATTTTTCATATCAATGGAACTCATTTCCTATCCTTTTCTGTTGCTGAAGTTGATCTACTTTAAATGTCTTAGTCAGATGTCTAACCGATGCTATCTTAGATATCATACGATACAAAGACTGGCTTACATTTTAATCTGAATTTCTTTCATATATCAGCTGATCAATCTTCTTCCTGCAGGACCATGTTTTCATTAGACGAAGTTCTTCATTTATCTCGTGTGTTTGGCATGCAAGCAAATGAAGCTAGTGCTCTGCTGGTTCTGTTCGTCTTCTCTATTGTTTGGCAGTTGCTTGACACAGCATTGGATGATGAAGGATTGCTTCAACTTACAGAGAATGAGCCCAGATGGCCTGTCAAACCTCAAGATATGGAAGCTGATATCCACGACATGTTTGAAGGGAAGAGGAAAGAATACAATGAGAGATTACGAGCTAGTAATACTATCTTAGCCATTGAGTTACTTGGGGAGTTTTTACAAAATAAAGTTACTTCAAGGATTCTTCACTTGGCTCGGCAAAACATGTAAGAAATCAAGCCCTCCTTCCAATTTTTTTTCCTTCTTAAAGTTCCAGATTTTCTGTTATTTTCATGTTTTAAACGTACTTTGTGGGAAGTCTACATAATTTTCTTGATGCATTTTTCTTGGAAGAACCATAGAAATCTCATATCTGCATTGCATTATCTTCTAGCATTATAGTAGGTATCATTTTGTCTGTTGATTCTATGTCTAGTATTTTCATACTCCTCTCTTTCAGGTGCACCCATTGGGAGAGTTTTACTCAGCGAGTGCAGCTTCTTGTTGAAAACTCCTCAAATTTGAGGAACTCGAAATCTATTAGACCCGAAGTTCTTCTGCAGTTAATATCAGATACTCAAAAAAGCATGCGACAGCACTTCCAAGCAAGTTTACTGCAGAATTTCCATCCTGTGGTACAATCCAGACCTCTTGTTAACTACGCCGGTCTCTGTCTTGGAAGTAGTCGGTCTGCTCTTTGGATTCCTCTTGATATGCTTCTAGAAGACGCGATGGATGGTTCACAAGTCAATGCTACAAGTGCTGTAGAAATCATCACTGGTAAGAAGAAATGAAGAATTTTGTTAGAAGGCCGTGAGTTTTATTACTTCAGAAGAAAAAGTGTACATACAAATGCATCAAGAGATTTTAACGCATGGTTTTGATTCTGCAGGTTTGGTTAAATCCCTTCAAGCAACTAATGCAGCCTCTTGGCACGAGATCTTTCTCGGACTTTGGATGGCCGCTCTGCGCCTCGTTCAGAGAGTGAGAACATAAGCTTTGATACTATGAAATATGATGTTTTTGCTAAGCTAATGGGAAATGTATTCATGGATGAGTGAATCTGCATTGTGTTTCTAGGAGAGGGATCCAATTGAGGGACCCGTGCCTCGACTAGACACTCGTCTGAGCATGTTGTTGTCAATCACAACTCTCGTAGTTGCTGATCTTATTGAGGAAGAGGAAAGCACAGCCCTGGATATGTTCGAATATGGCATTGGAACCGAGCATCGAGTCCCTGGGAAACGACGTATGGATTTGATTTTCAGTCTTCAGAATCTGCAGGATTATCAGAGCTTGCTGACTCCACCCCAGTCAGTCATACCTTCTGCTAATCAGGCTGCTGCTAAAGCAATGATGTTCATTTCTGGCATCAATGTTGGTAGTGCATATTTTGAGTGCATCAGCACGATGGATATGCCGGTCAACTGCTGTAAGTGACACTTCGATCTTATTCAGTATTAAAGAATTTGAACTGAAACATATATTTTCTTTTTTTTTTTTAAAGACAAAAAACACCATTTACTGGTGGGGATTACGGCAGTAATCTTCAATATATGTATATCAAACAAACTGGCAGATGCAATCTTACATCAGACACCAATGTAAACCTGCCTTTTCTATCTTCATCAGAATACAAGTCAAGGTTCATATGTGCAAAATGAAAACTATGCACAAAACAGGGATGAAACTTGTGGATTGTTTCATAGAAATTTTGTTCCATTAACCTACTCAGCTAGAATATCAAAATACAGTGTTTGGAAAATCAAAATCCTAATCCTTTCTAATTTGCTTCTGTTTGTGTTGCAGCTGGTAGTCTTCATCATTTGATCGTTGAGTCATGCATAGCCAGAAATCTTTTGGACACATCTGCTTATTTGTGGCCCGGTTATGTAAACGGGTGCATCAACCAACTACCACGCAATGTCCCAACTCAAGTTCCTGGGTGGTCATCATTTATGAAAGGGGCATCTCTCACTCCTCTGATGATCAATGCTTTAGCCTCGACGCCTGCTTCAAGGTATGCAGGACCTTACTCATGCCTGTCAAGTGACAACATTCAGTTTAGTGTTAAGAATGCATTCTGTATTAACAAGAAGCAGAATGGTGTTTTATCAAGTGATTTTCTTTCCTTAAGCATTGATTTGATGATTTTTCCAAGAGTAAAGCAACTGAATTTTAGCTCATGGAATTAATGGAAGCTTTGCAGAGACCGAGAAAATCTTTGACATTGCAATCAAAGGATCAAATGATGAAAGGATAGCTGCTGCTAGTATTCTGTGCGGGGCCTCCTTGATTCGTGGATGGGGTATACAGGTAATGAAATATTATCAGACTTCACACATTTCTCTCAAACTTGGTCAAGAATTAATCCCCACATATTTGCTTGCTCCTTAAGTTTGATAGCTATAGCCTTTTTGCCTTCCTAACCAAACATGACATTCACCTCTCTCTCTCTCTCTCAAATCACTGAGTCCTCTAACTCCATATAACTCTTGATTGTGCAGGAACACATTCTTTATTTTATAACTAGATTACTGTCTCCTCCAGTTCCTGTTGATCATTCTGGGAGTGAAAGCCACTTGATAACCTATGCTCCCATGCTCAATGTTCTCCTTGTTGGAATCTCACCAGTGGACTGTGTTCAGATTTTTTCCATCCACGGTTTGGTATGTTTTCTCGAGAACATACTTCTCTTTCAAGTTTTTGGTAAAGTTTTGTGCATTTCAAGGTTATTTTTTTATAGGCTTTTGAAAGAGTAATTTGTTCCATAAGCCATTCTGGAGAAGTGCAAATTGGTGGATTTTAAATTTTAGTTCTCTCACTTTCCTTAAGATGGACTTTAAAAATGCATTTTCAGAAAACACCTCAAAATTTTCATATGCTCTTAAAAGTTCCATTTCAACAACAAACTTCTATGTCAAAAGTGTCACCAAACACGCACTTAAGATAGTATATATATAACTTGCAAATTATGTCATCCTCTGATTAGCATAACTAAGAAGGTGGTTAAGTCTAGGAGTTTAGCCTTGAAATGTTTGAGGAAGTGAATAAAATGGATTGTACCTTACGGAAAATCCTTTGACAGGTTCCAGAGCTTGCCGGTTCATTGATGACAATATGTGAGGTCTTCGGTTCATGTGTACCCAATATCTCATGGACCCTGACCACAGGAGAAGAAATATCAGCCCATGTAGTGTTTTCAAATGCATTTGCCCTTCTTTTAAAGCTATGGAGATTTAATCATCCTCCAATTGAGTATGGAGTAGGAGATGTACCTCCAGTCGGATCCCAGCTCACTCCTGAATACCTGTTATTGGTACGGAATTCTTACCTAGTATCATCAGGAGACTCACTCAAGGATCCAAATCGAAGGAGACTTGCCCATGTAGCAAGTTCAACGTCCTCCAATCCCATATTCGTGGACTCATTCCCCAAACTAAAAGTGTGGTATAGACAGCACCTAGCTTGTATAGCTTCACCTCTCACTGGCCTTGTCAATGGCACTCCAGTTCATCATACTGTCGATACACTACTTAACATGATGTTCAGAAAAATAAACAGAGGAAACCAGTCTGTGACTACTGTCACATCCGGAAGTAGTAGTTCTTCTGGACCTGGAAGTGATGATGGTTATATAAGGCCTAAATTACCTGCTTGGGATATACTTGAAGCTGTCCCTTTTGTGGCCGATGCTGCTCTAACTGCGTGTGCTCATGGAAGATTGTCGCCACGTGAATTCTGCACGGGTCAGAATAATGCAATGGGGACTTGTTTGAGACATTTAATATATATCAAGAATTTAACATGAAATACCTGTCAGCCCTAGATCTAATGTACAATGGCTTGAGTATGTTACTTAAAATTTTATCTGTTTTTTAAGTTCACATACTCCACTAATGCTTGGCATTCTGCTCTACAGGGCTGAAAGATTTGGCAGATTATCTTCCTGCAACTTTGGCTACCATTGTGAGTTACTTCTCAGCTGAAGTGACTCGTGGAGTATGGAAGTCGGTTTTCATGAACGGAACAGATTGGCCAAGTCCTGCTGCTAATCTCTCCAATGTTGAGGAGCAGATAAAGAAAATATTAGCTGCCACTGGTGTGGATATCCCCAGTCTAGCTGCAGGTTTGGCGACAGATAGTAGTTTTTCCCAAGCTCTACTTCATTTTTTCCCTGTAATTCATTGATAATAGCTATCTTTTGCTCTATAATGAAATTTTAAGAAGTAAAAAGCTAATACTGATTCCTGTATATCTTCCTTGAGCTATAGAGGTTATACATATAGTCTCTCCTATTAGTTTTTAAGTTCTCAACCTTCAATTCTGACAAAAATTGTGTAGGAGGGAGTTCTCCAGCTGCACTTCCGTTGCCTCTGGCGGCATTTGTGAGCCTGACGATAACCTATAAGCTTGATAAAGCCTCCCAACGTTTTCTGGATCTGGCTGGCCCAGCTTTGGAGTCCCTTGCTGCAGGCTGCCCGTGGCCATGCATGCCAATAGTTGCTTCTTTATGGACACAAAAAGCGAAGCGCTGGAGTGACTTCCTCGTCTTTTCTGCTTCTCGAACTGTCTTCCTACACAGCAATGATGCTGTTGTTCAACTCCTTCGAAGCTGCTTCAGTGCCATCCTTGGTTTCAACAGCAGCTGCTGCATCTCAAGCAACGGTGGCATTGGAGCACTTCTAGGTCATGGATTTGGGTCGCATTTCGATGGCGGGATCTCTCCTGTTGCACCAGGGATCCTATATTTGAGAGTTTACCGCTCAATTAGAGACATCATGTTCTTAAGAGACGAGATAGTTTCACTGCTCATGCAAACTGTAGAAGATATAGTCTACGGGGGCCTCTCAAGGGAGAGGTCTGAGAAGCTGAAAAGATCGAGAAATGGGAAGAAATACGGGCATGCTTCGCTTGCTGCAGCTTTGACCAAGGTGAAACTAGCGGCATCCCTGGGAGCTTCCGTAGTGTTCTTGACTGGTGGCCTGGGGCTTGTGCAGTCACTAGTTAAGGAAACTCTTCCATCTTGGTTTATGTCGATTCATCGGTCTGAGAAAGAAGGAGATAGAGGTGGAATGCTCCCAATGCTCAGAGGGTATGCACTAGCATACTTAGCTTCACTTTCTGGAGCTTTCATTTGGGGTGTCGACTCATCATCATCATCAGCAGCTTCAAAACGTCGGCCGAAGATTCTTGGATGTCACATGGAATTTATGGCTAGTGCCCTAGATGGAAAGATTTCACTTGGTTGTGATCCAGCAACTTGGCATGCTTATGTGTCTGGCTTCCTGAGCTTGATGGTGCAATGCACGCCTACTTGGATATTGGATTTGAATGTGGAGTTGTTGAGAAGACTGTCGAAGGGTCTGAGACGGTGGAACGAGGAGGAGCTTGCTCTTGCTCTTCTGGGGGTTGGTGGACTTGGCACCATGGGCTCAGCAGCTGAACTAGTTGTAGAAAGTGAGTTATAAACTTTCATTTCTAACTATGAAAATTTTGTAGATCAACTAAAAGCTTTGTACAGGAGACTAGCACCCACTAATTTTTCGACAGAAACATGTGTACAAAGTAGAAATGGAAGCTATCGCTTAAGTTGTGTTTGTAGTTCTGCCTTTTGCTTCATTTTCCTATCTTGCAATTTCATGACTGCTACTTAAGTTTGTGTTTGTAATGCACAAGTGCTTCTTCACTTTATCTCCTAGTCAATGAACATCAAAATGTCAATGCAGATGCAAATTAAGGGAAAGTACGAGGTAGAGTGGGAGATAATAAAGAAACAGAATTTATGCAGCCAAAATAACACTATACCTGGCAATCTAGAGAGTTTTTCCCTTTGTATTGATCTACACCCAAAACGCCACCTGCCTACCTTTCTGTAATATTTGGATAGCAGTACTCGTGCTTTATAAGATGTTCATAGGGGAAACTTTCTTTGTCAACTCTAGGGTATTACACGACACCACTATAACCCGGTGATCTTGCAAGTTTTTCGCTGTGCATTGCACTCCGCACCAGAAAAGCATCATCCCACCTGCCTGCATCGGCGTAAAGGTTGGACAGTAGAACTCTACTAGGACCATGTGATGGTTCCATCTTGGCCAGATTCTGAGCAGCTCTTTCTCCAATATCTGTATTCTCGTGCATTTTACATGCCGCTAATAATGTACCCCATATGATAACATCTGCCTCCATAGGCATGGTTTTAACGAGCTCTTCTGCTTCTGTTAGTCTTCCAGCTCGGCCTAATAGATCTACCATACAGCCATAATGCTTAATATTAGGTTCTAAACCATATGCGGTTTTCATGCTCCTAAAATGGCTTTCCCCCGCTTCCACCAACCCTGCATGGCAACAAGCACTCAAGACTCCAATGAATGTAATTGAATTGGGCTCTATATTTCGACTCTGCAAATCCGAAAAAATTCTCAAGGACACTTCTGCATTCCCATGCATGGCCAAGCCACATATAATTGCATTCCAAGGAGACACATTTCTGGCCTTCTCTCGAATTTGATCAAATACTTCGAGAGCAAAATCAATATTCCCACATTTGGCATACATATCGATGATGGCTGCACCTAGATTGTCACTGATTGGTATTGAGTTACGATACATGTACTCATGAGCCCATCTTCCTTCCTTCAAGGTGCTCAGGCCAGAGATGGCAGAGAAAACGCTGATCATTGTTATTTCATTTGGCTTAAACCCTTTGGCTATCATTTCATGAAAAAGCTCAACGGCCAAATTTAGCTGCCCATTCTGTGAATAGCCAGAAATCATAGAGCTCCAAGAAAAAACATCTCGCTCTGGCATTATACTAAATAAATGAGTAGCATCATTTACCATGCCATTCCTCATTAGTCCTGCTATAAGGGCATTCCAACAAGCTACATGATCCTTAGTTCCTTCTTCAAACTGCAAATAAGCAAGTTCAACTTCCTGACAGGCTCCATAAAAATGAACCAATGTCGCCTGCATGAAGTCGTAACAGTTGAGCCCCATCTTCACTGCTAAAACATGAAACTGTTGACCCTTGATCAAATTCTTTGTCTGTCCACAAGCAGAGACCATGTCAACAATCATAACTTCATTAGGTCTTAAACCAGTGTGCCTCATGTCACAGTACAGTGCCAAAGCCTCTCTCAACCTCCTGGCTTGTAGATATCCATCAATCATCGTACCCCAAGAAACGACATCCTTTCCAGGAATCCCTTCAAATATATCTCGAGCCAAATCAACCAACCCTGCTTTTACATAACCATTCAACATCACATTCCAAGACACCACATTCCTATCCACCATACTGTCAAAAATAATCCTTGCTTCATCAAGACACGAACTAATGCTATAAAGAAGAACCAAATTTGTTGAAACAATAACATGAATATCAAGACCGAGTTTTAACACCAACCCGTGCAAAAGCCTTGCATTCGTTCTAGTTCCATAAGCACGAGCATAAGACGATATAACACTGGCCATCGTCACATCTCCAGGCACCACTCCCAACAGCCTCATTTCCCTGAAAAGCCCAACTGCATCCCCATAGCACTCATTCTGAGAAAAACCCATAATCATAGTCGTATAGGAGACACAGTTTTTAAGCGGCATTTTCACAAACAGTTTGTGGGCGTCGTCCAAATGACCGTGTTTCACATACCCCGCCAGCATTATGTTGAACGACACATAATCCAACTTCGGGGAGCTATCAAAAATCGATCTTGCGCTCGAAAACATCCCAGTTTTGGAGTACATGCTGATCAAGCTGTTCTGTACGAAGACATTGAAATTGAGCCCTGATTTTAGAATGAGGCAATGCAATTGCTGGCCATGAGAGATTAATGAAGGGGATGATGAAATGGATTTGAGCGCGGAAACTAGTGAGAATTCTAAAGAATTGGGGCTATTCTTGAGGAGGGTTTGAAGGGAAATTGTGCAGAGGCATTTGAAATTTGAAAGGAATTGAAAAGGTGGGATTTTTGGTCTAACGGTAACGATCATTTGATCGAATCAGCAACGACACAGAATGAAAATTGGTGTTTCACATAAACAGTCTAAGACAGCAATCAATCGTACACAAAAATAAATTTGAATAAAATTGTGGATTTTCCTTCCCGTGAGGTGTTCGTAAATAGTAGTAAATACACACAACAATGGTTGTTTTGGTAAATTTTGAGTTCAGATTTATAAATCTAACGTGAGAAGAAGAGAAAAATGGTTAATTGTTTTAAAACCATTAACTTTTTGACGTAATTATAAATTTAATACTAATTTTAAAAATAAATAATTAAGACGTTAATTTTTAATCCGGATATTATTCTATATTTCTAATTTTTTTGTTGAAGAAATTCATCGTCAATTCAGTAACCAACTTGCTCGTCTCTTCATGCATGTTGTGGCTTGATCATTAATTTTTTAAGAAACACATTGGTGCAATTGAATTTCAACATCCCTAATTTTTTTCCGTTGTTGTGCATGTGAATTTCCATTTTCTGGTAAATTTTTTTTATATATATCCTCCACACTATCCAACAGTAATTTATATCTATCCAACTCTCTCTATATTATTATTATATATAATAACAAAATTGTGAATCAATTTAGATTAATATTAATTATTCAATGTTAATTATTTGATTTTAGCCATAGTTAATGGTACGATCTTATAAATATAAATATATATAACATAGACTAATTCATCAATATATGATATTACATTCTCTCAATTTCTTGATAAGTGTCATTATAGTATTTTTAATATTATTTTAAAAAGGTGTCATTTGACAAATTTGAGATAAAAAATTCACATTTTTCCCTCATTTGCCCTCATTTAATGCATTCAAACATTTATATTTAACTCATTTATTGTATCCACACAAGAGTGATGTAATTTAATTAATTTATTAATTTGTGTGCAATCATTTATTGTATCCACACAAGAGTGTATCATGTAATTTAATTAATTTATTAATTTGTGTGTAATCCAAAATGACATTTAAATGGTGTCTCAATCTATGTGTCTCAATTCATAAAAATCAAGATTAGAATGATGCCAATCAAATTTGTGTCTCAATTTTATCACGTTAGTATGTCTTAATTATAGTAATAATCACGTTATTATAGGTCACTAATAATTTTTTAATTGCACTAATCATTTATATTAATTAGGGTGTTCATAAATATACCACTAATATATATATATATATATATATATATATATATATCATCAAATGATACAAGTCTTGGATAAGAATCTACAACGCACTAGAACGCCCTTGTTGACGATCCTTTACTCCGACAGCATCTAGGGTTCCTCGAACAATGTGATATCTTACACCGGGTAAATCCTTAACCCTCCCCCCTCTTACTAAGACTGAAGAATGTTCTTGTGAATTATGGGTGTGTATATATATATATATATATATATATATATATATATATATAACACTCATGCAACCCACTTTTTCCCTCCCATTTATAAGGGTATTTTAGACAATTAATAATACAATAATTTAATAAGTATTTGATTTAATGTTACATGCAAATTTCTATCATTAATATTTTAATAATTAATGCAAATTATGTGCTACTAAAATTAACATGTGTTTATTCATTCATTCCTAATAAATTCCATTATATTCTATATAACTGATTAGAATATTATCATATAATTATATTAATCACGTCTATACAAAATAAATTACATATCCTACAATTACTTTAGTCAATCTACAAGAATATTATTGTTAAGCAAATCATGTAATCATCAATTTATATAAATGTAAACGATCTTCAATTATATTAATCAAGCAATGTAAGTTTAATAATAATAATAATAATAATAATAATAATAATAATAATAATAATAATAATAATATGTTTACAAAATTTTATTCATTTCTATTTCTTCGAAGTCTTTTTTAATATAATTACATTTATTTCTTTTTTTTTTTTGCTATCTTTTTTATCTGATTTCTATGATATTATAAATTGAAAGAATGATGGCCATGATTGTTTGAAGTAATCATTTTTATCATATTATATATTTTCCCTTTATCACTGTCTTTAACATCTTGACTTTGTTTTACATACGCAAGCGCACACACATATTAGTGTATATATATACACGTGTGTGTGTGTGTGTGTTCTTAATTATTAGGATGATGAATTGAAAGGTATACAATGAAATTGGAATAAAATATTGAGAATTCTTATGTTGTATTTAATTTGTCGTTTATATTAGTGCTACAATATTATCACAATAATTATTTAATTTATATTTGTTAATTGAATTTTATATTTTAGGAGAAGGTTAATTGGAGCCAATTGATTCAATTGTTTTTTACAACAGCGGGATCATCTAAAAAGTTTCATTTGGATGGTGTGTTTTTTAATTTGCTAACTTTAAATTTTCAACCTTTTTTCTTCTAAATTTTTTCATTTTGTAATAGAAGATTTCTCTATCCTGTTTTGAATACTAAAGAATGTACATCTGGATGATGTGATTTTTTTACTGTATGCAGTGTAAATTTTACTCTTTTCATTTGATCATCCACATATTTCTTTTGACCAAGATATATATATATATATATATATATATATATATTTGTGGGCCACTACGTTGGCGTTTTGAAGGTATTTCATTTTATTTTTAATCATATTTTGCTCTTCTATTCATTTTCAAACTAACATAAATTACTATGGTATTCTATTAAAACATTTAAATAAAATTTACATCAATTGGTTGCATAAGCTTACGAATAAAATTTGAAGTTACTTTGAACAATATAATTAGTTTTCCAAGAGCATATGAGCATGTGTATCAGTTTTGAAATCATTATTTATGTTTTTATGTTCAACTATTCGCAGTTTCAATTGTTTAGATTTTCTTCATTCTTAATTATTTACATGTTGCTCTACAAAAATCATTTTCATATTTAAGCAATCCTTCCAACTTTTAATAATATATATTTATATTTAGAAATTATTTGCATTTTTCAACATGCATTACATCTGTGAAGTCAACAAAAAAAAAACACATTTTTAGAAAAAAACCCGTAAATTTACTTATTAATTGTCCAAAAAATATTGTCTTTCTTCAAAGTAAAGAATCATATTTTCTATCTTATTTGCATTCTAACTTATAACATACAAATTTAATTTGAATAATTGTTCTGTTTTTTTTTTTGTTTTTTAGATAATCCACCTCCTTTTATGCCATAATATAATTTATCATATTTTAGATAATTATGTGTTCTCTTTTAAGTTTTATTTTTTTAATTATTTTATCAAAATTTCATTAGTAATTTTTAATAAATTGGTTGGGTTAAACAACAAAGAAGTTAGCAACTTTGTTAGTTCAATTAAATAAAGACTAATGAGATCAAATAGATAAGTAGAAGGAGCTATTAAAACAATAAAAATTTATCCAGGAACCTCTCAAAATATAATTAGAAAACACAAGAACTTGAGAAAATGTATTGTAGAAGTAGAATGATCTACTAAACCAAAAAAAATGTTGAAGGATCTATTTGAACAAAATGTATATAAAAGTTTAGCGACCTAAGAATTAATTAATCCAAAAAATTATTTTAGAAAAGCGCTTACTACTTTTGCTGCAAATCATTGTAAATAATTAAATATCCATTATAGTAATATATTATCGAAAAATCAAAATAACTTTGTTTTTTATTTCCTCTTTTAATTATTTATCAATTTAATATATGTATAATTCATAATATTGTAATGCATTTTATTTTTTATTTACATGTGTTCATAACATTATTTAGTAGTCTTCAATAAATAAAACTGATGGAAACAAAATATTGTAGATTAATAAATTGCATACAATCTATTTCTTCCTTACAAGTCCAATACAAGGACAATTATTTAATTCATGTTGTCTTATATCTAGGGGTGTGCGAATGATTAGTTTGGTGCAAAATCGAGTTAAACTAACAAAACCAAATAAAAAATTTCTTAAAAAAATTTCAAACCAAACCAACCAAAATAATAAAGATAACCGAATCAAACCAAACCGTAATTCTTTAGTTAGTTTGGTTTTCAGTTTAACCGAATTTTTAGTGATTATTTTTTTCTCCGAAATAATTATATCTAAAGAGAATAACATGCACTCAATAGATAACAAACCATATATTAAATAAGTAAATATTTTAAAAATTCTATAACTAGAAAATTGAAACTAAATATTAGAATTACTAATATAATTTAGGTACAAATACTTTTTAAATTTATTAATTTAGATATAATTAATATTAGAATTATAAATCATAAATTATAAATATAGTGTGTGTTTATATATATATATATATATATATATATATATATATATATATATTGGTTGGGTCGGTTCTAATCAAAATATTTTTTACTTAAATCAAAATCAAACCAAACTATATTTTGATTTTAATATTCAAAACCAAACCAAATTAAAGAAAAAATGACCAAATCAGCCTAACTAAATTGCTCACGAGATTTGGTTCAGTTTTTTTATTTTGATTTAATTTTGCACACCCCTACTTATATAAAAAAATCACTTATACAATTTTAATATTTTTTATACTTCACTTTTGTAAAAATTATTTATTTGTATTTATAAATAATTTATATTATTCAAACCTAAAATGTATAAAATAATCTCCGTGCATCGCACGGGAGAAATACTAGTTTTTCTTTATGCACCACTTTTACTTATACACCACACATAATATTTATTTTTTTCACACTTTTTCTTTAAACAACATAATATATACCATTTCCACCCCTCCACTTTAAAAATCAGAAAGTAAGGGATAAGGTCCAATTTAGTCCTACAATTATACCCGAAATCTCAATTTGGTTCCGAAATAAAATTTTGACAAAAATCGATCCCTCAACTTTTTAAAATGTATCACGTTAATCCCTCCATATTATTTTTATATAATCTTTATATTTTGTAACTGTAAACAAATTTTATCCACTAGAATTCCTATTCGATCACAACATCCAATATGACACACATGAAGACTCATTCAAAAAAATGAAAGATTTAATTAAAATAAATGAATAGGATATGTTCATCTCTTAATGATGAATTTTCTTCTACAATCTCATCAAAGGAGACTACATTAGTTTAAGAAGAGGATTGAAAATAGTCATATTTTTATCATTATGTGTTCACTCATATATATGTATACTTATCCAGTAAATCAATAGTGTGTGTTTGATGAGTGGAAAATAAAATGGAAGAATAAACATAACTTTAGGCTGCATCCTAATGGCAGAGGAAGATTGGATTAACTGAAAAAATGGCGGAGGAATATTTAAAATGAAAATAGACTGGATGATGAGGATTAGATGAACATAATAATGGTGGTCGCCGGGAAATAAAAGAAAAATAGAAGACTAAATTTGTATTTCCAGAAATAAAACCACATAGCCATTACAGTAAATCAAACAAAAGCAGAGTTTGACTCCAATAAGTTTTTGGGAATAAGTTTCTTAACCTTGCCAAAAAGAATGCCATCTTTACCTTCCGCTTGCAGATGTTCAATTAACATTGAGAAAGCAGTTGCATCCAACGTGAATTTCTAGAAGTGGAATTGCATCGTCGATCTTGTTCGTTTTCAGAAGCCCCTGAACAAAAACGTTGTAGGTCACACTATTAGGCAAGCAACCGTCGTTCACCATCTGTATCAGCAAATCCTTAGCCTCCTCTGTCTTCCCTTCTCGGCAAAGTGCACCGATGAGGATGTTGAATGTCACGACATCGGGCTGCAGACCTTTGGGCCGGAGTTCATTGAAAAGATCTTTTGCAGTGTCGAGTTGTTTATCATTGCACAATCCCTCAATGAGGATATTATATGTAACTATGTTCGGAATAACACATTCATCTTCCATCATATGCAGGTAGGAAAATGCTTCAGTAGTACGATGAGCTTTGCACAAGCCATGCAACAAGATACTGTAAGTCATCAAATTAGGAGACAAATGCCGAGTTCGCATTTGTCTGAAGAGCTTCAAGCCATCATCGTATCTACCTTCACGAAGTAAGCCTTGTAGCAATGTGTTGTAAGAAACAACCGTATGCTCTAACCCTTTGGCAGGAATTTCAGAAAAAAGACGCAAAGCTTCATCCACTTGTCCCTTTTTGCAATACCCGTTAATCAAACTATTATAGCTTACAGTAGTAGGCTTCAGCCCCAAATCCTTAGCTAGATTGAAAATTTTTCTGGCTTCATCCATTTCTCCTCGCAAACAATACCCATCCATCAAGGCATTGTAACTGATAACATCGGGTTGGATATTTATTTGCTTCATAATTTCCAAAACACGCTTTGCTGCTTCAACCCATCCTTCTTTGCAACAAGCATCCACCAAAATGCTACAAGTAATAAGATCTGGATACACCTCATGAGCCACCATCTTATTTAATAAGTCTTCCACCTCCTTCCATCTACTCAAATTGCATAAACCTTTAATCATTGAACTATACATCTCAACATTAGGTGATATGCCTTTATCATCCAAAGTAGAGAAGAGTTGGAGAGCATCGTCAACCATTCGATCCTTGCAGAGACCATCAATCACTGTGGTGTAAGCATGAATATTAGTTTTGCATCTCCCTTTTTCCAATAACCTCAGCAAATCAAGAGCGTCGAGAGTAAGCCCAGCTTTGCACAATCCATTTATCACGGTAAGATATGTAACTTCATCTGGCTCGCAAATATTCTCTCTCAACAACTTCTCCAACAGTTTTGCAGCTTCAGAGATTTTTCCTACCGAGAAAAGCCCATTGATGAGACTGGTGAACGTTACCACTTTGGTACGTAGCCACGCTTGAAGAAGCTGCCTAAGATTGAAAACCCGAAATCAGGTCGATTCAAACGGCAGAAGCAATTTATCACAATACTCAAGGTGTAGTGATCCACTGGAGCCTTCCTTTGGAGCATTATGTCGAACAGGTAAAGGGCAACAGAGTAATGTTTGATCTTGACCACAGCACTCAGCAACTTCGTGAAATCAACAACAGATGGTCGCGGTCACGTTCTCAGCATTTCGTGGAATAGAGTAACAGTATCATCGGGCTCACGTATACAACCAAAATCAAACCTGGGTTTGCCAGAAAAGTGCCTAATTTGGTGAGTGACATTATCAAAATTGAAGCCGGATATGAAAAATGGGTCGTAATGCAAAGATGCAGCGGCAAAAGCAGATGATTTTAAGGGAGAATTAGAAAGAATTATTCTGCAAATCATGGCAGCGTGATTCTTCATTCTTCAGTGAATATTTGGAGCTTTTCTCTTGCTCACTCTTTTCTTAAATTACATAAACGTACCCCAATATAAATACTGTAGTAATCTCTATATATATATATTTTATTTTTTTTCCTGGTTATATTTATTTTAGCCACTTATTTTTAAACATATAAATTTTAACTATTTTGGACAAAAATACCACTGCAGCTATGCGCGCGCTGGACTCAGCGCGTCGACACCCCCGCACCCGCGCGGGCCTTGAGCGCGGGTGCGCGTGCGTCGGCAGCTGCACGCTCGTGCACTGGACTCAATGCATAGGTGCATGCGTAAGGGTATTATGGTAAAGTTGGATAAAATAATAATATTTTAAAAAAGTGACTTTTTTTTTGAGAGGCTACTTTACCACATTGTCACTATTTTAAATTACTATATCTATATATATAAAAGCACAATGTTCTCAAAGTAGTAATTCTTTTATTTTTCTCGTCTAAACGTGTCTTCCTTATTTAGTATATTGAATATGTAACTCTTATTTATATTAGAGTTAATTGCAAGAATTAACACAACGTTTAACTCATTTTACAATTATCACATAAGGTTTAAACTTTTGCAATTAAATACACAACCTTTAAAAGTGAACGACATTGTTTTATCTTTTCTAAACATGACCTTAAACGAGGACGTTTAAGTACACCAGAAATAGTGTACATGTGGATTTTAAGCCGGACAAATCAGATAATTCCACTGGAAAAAAATTAGGGATGTTAAAATTGCAAAAAATAAAAAGATTGTGTGTTTAATTGCAAATGTTCTAACGTTGTGTGAAAAATGCAAAATGGGTTAAAAGTTGTGTTAATTCCTACAATTAACCCTTTATATTATAGAATCTATATATGATTTTAATTGCTTAACCTAAATATGGAATATGATTCAAACGTAATTCTATTTATTGTGAGCTCATTTTTTTCACCATTCAAAATTTATAAATTTAAAGTTTAATCTGAAATTTTACTTTTTCTAAATTTTGCAACTTAATCATACTATAAAAATTTACTAGAAATGAGTTGCTTAATTATTTCGCATTTTAAATAATATTATATTATCCCTATCTTAATTTTATTCTTATCTTATCTTATCTCAAATAAAAACACACTGGTTTTAAAATTTACTTATTATTTATGATCACAAATAAAATAACTTTAAATCCTAAACAATTGATCCAAATTAAAATTTATTAACTAAAACTAAATCGTATAATTACATGTACATTTCTATATTCACAATTACACTGATCAGCAATGAGGCAGTTACTATTTCCCATAGCTCTTTCTCAATTGCTAATTTGTTATAGGCATAAATTATTGCTACTCAAATGTTTTGATTTATTTTTTCTTTTCTTCTTTCCCTACTTTACTGTAGAGAAGTGCATTATCCTCGCCTCAAATATTCACTTGGCTCTTCATCATGATTATTGACTACTTTAAAGTTAGTCAAATTTTACTATTTTATTTTTTTTAGTATTGTATATGGATATTTTTTGTGATGTCGAATGTATCTCTTATCACTTCTCATCATCACTCAAAGTCTGAGACTCAAACATTAAAATTGGGGCACACTTATATGAGATCGTTTAACGGGTTTTTTATGTTAGACGGATTCTATACCCGACTCAGATTCAAATTTATATATTAAAAAAATAGGTGGTTTTCTGTGAAACCGTCTAACGGATCTCTTATGTTAGACGAATCTTTATTCAGCTCATGAGGCGGTTCCCTTCACTTATTTTTATTTTTCTTTCTTAGTGGTTCCCTTCCCCCTCTCTATCCACATTTTCCTTTTCCTTTTAGTTTTTTTCACTTTTTTATTTTTTATATATTTAATTTTTTTGAATTAATTTAAAAGTCCACGTTATGATTTATGTAGAAAATAATTCATTTATTTTTTTTGAATTAATTTAAAAGTCCACATTATGATTTATGTATAAAATAATTCATTTATTTATTTTTTCTTAGCTTGTGAAAATATTTCATAGTTGATAATACTTCAATTCATATTAATTGATATTTCGACACATAATTAGTGATGCTTTACTTCATATATAGTGATACATCATACATGATGTCTGATGAATCAAGAAACATTCCAAAAAGAAAGAAGATAAATGAATCAACTAAATTAAAACCTCACATTATAATTTTTTTGAATTAAGTCAAAAGTCCACTTTATGATTTATGTAGAAAATAATTCATTTATTTTTTTGAATTAATTTAAAAGTCCACATTATGATTTATCTAGAAAATAATTCATTTATTTTTTTTGAATTAATTTAAAAGTCCACAATATGATTTATATAGAAAATAATTCTTTTTTTTTTCTTAGCATGTGAAAACACTTCATAGTTGATGATACTTCAATTCATATTAAGTGATACTTCGACGCATAATTAATGATACTTTACTTCATATACAGTGATACATGATGTCTGGAGAATCAACAAACATTCCAGAAAAAGAAGATAAATGAATCAACTAAATTAAAACCCTACATTATGGTTTATGTAGAAAATATTCATTTATTTTCTTCTTAGCATGTGAAAATACTTCACAGTTGATGATACTTCAATTTATATTAAGTGATATTTTGACATATAATCAATGATACTTTACTTCATACATAGTGATACTTTACTTTATATATAGTGATGCGTGCGTGACCGCGCGTGGGCTGGTTGTTTTTGCGAGTTTGGATGAATTTTTTGCACGGGTTTGGATCCAATTTGACCCGTCTAATGCAAGATACCCGTTTGACGGTCTAACGCAAATCTTTGTCTTAAAATTGTGATACTTTTCCCTCCATTTCATTTAAATTTTAACATTCTAATTTGTTCATTTTATTTTGCAGATTGAACTTTTATATAATTAGACACTCATTATGATCATCGTGGCTCCATTTTTTTGTTCACAATTTGCAGCTGTCAAATTAATTAGAAGAATTTTGCAACGAAGTTGAGATTAATTTGAGATTAATTAGAAGATTAATTTGCTTCTATTGAACTTTTATATAATTAGACACCCATTATGATAATCCGAGATATTATTAGGCGCGCCTAATAATATATATATATATATATATATGTGTGTGTGTGTGTGTGGTCATTAAAAAGCTAGTGAAAGAAAATCATAAAATGAGTTCATGACTTTGGAAAACTAGAGAAAAATAAAGAATTTGTTTTGAATGCTTTTGGTGTGGTTTGGAGAATGAAAATGCTCCTATTTATATTAGATTTTGGTGTAAGAAAAATGAAACAACATAATTGTGGGGATTGATTTGAATCAAATTCCAAATTTCATGAAATAGATAATGATTTGCATAAAATTGGTGAAATGATTTTCAGAAGAATATGGATTGATTCTTCACAGGAAGAAGAACCAATTTTGTATCAAAATATGTGCTTCAAAATAGTTGAATTTAAAAAAATATATTAAACTTGTTTTGGCGTCACTACTAAATTATAATTTTTGGTTAAAATAAATAATAATAAATAAATTCTAATTTAACTAATAACGTTCATAACCTGAAATAATTTAATATGTACGTCTTTAATAATAATTAAAGCGTGAATTATAAGACTAAATAATTTAAATAACTCGTTTGAATCAATATTTTTAGAAAGAAAAATGATAACCATCAGTCTAAAATGATTTTGGGTCGTTACAATTTCTCTATATTTGGGTTGGTGTAAGTATCATATATTTAAATATATTGGAATAAAGCACTCCCCTAAGAAACTTGGAATAAAGCGACAATGTTTTATTATATTTGTAATATACTTAATCTGAAAAATAAATTAATTAACTGTCTTTTCAATGAAAAAAGATTTGATAAATAATTGGTCATGCACCGTATTCTTCCTATTCCAATATTTGTGTCTTAATATGTATATATATTTTAAGTGTTCTCTATTTAAACAATCGAATTAATTTTTATTTTCAAAAATTATAATGTTAATTTAAAATTATAATTTATAAAATTAAAAATTTGTGTGCATAGCACGTGGAAAATACTAGTATATATAATAACCACTACAAGAAAAACACCAAATTCCAGTGAAAAATTTCCAGCGGGTATGAGTACCGCTGGAATTTTTTTGGATTCCAGCGGCCATTCCAAGGGGAAATCTCCGCTGGAATTTTCCACCACTCATTCCAGCGGGATCTATGCTTGTTGGAATTTTCCATTGGGTATTCCAACAGAATTTATTCCGCTGGAAATTTCATCAGATATTTTGGTCGATTCCAGCGGTAATATTCCGCTAGAATCATAAAAAAGAAATCTTCTAATTTCTTCTGATTCCAACGGGAAAACCCTCTTGGAATATTTTATTTAAGCTGATTCCAGTGGTATATTACCGCTGGAATGATGATAAGAAAAAAATTCTTCTGATTCCAGCGGTAATATCCCGCAAGAAAGATATCATTTTTTTTTTCTGATTCCAGCGCGCATATCTCACTGGAAGGATAATTAATTTTTTGATTTTTTTCAAGTTCCAGCGAGATTTTAACGGTTCCAATGGGATTTTTCCACTAGAATATTATAATGCTATTTTTTAATATTTTAGAAATTTTGATTTTTGTAATTTCTTTTTATCTTTTAGTTCTTCAGTTTAATTATGTTTGGTAAAAATTATAAATTAAATATAAATTTATATAAATAATATATTACATAACAACATTATCTATAATTTGTTTAGATAAGTCTTAAAATTTGTAGATTATAAATGTTAGACAATCGATTGTGTAAAGATAAACTTGAGATTTAAATAATTAGAATTTAGAAAATAATTATTTACTTAAAGTTTATAAAACTAATATAGAAAAAAATATAAAGTAAAAAATTATGTGTTGTGGCCAGTTATAAATTTTTTAAGTTATAAATCATAAAATTTTAAAGAAACGGATATTTTCTAATAGAACTTAGAATTAATTATTCATTCGATGTTTATAAATTTAATTAATAATTAATATAGAAAATCAAATTGTAAAGTAAAAAAATTATGTATTGCAATGAGTTATAAGATTTTAGTACTTAAGTGTTTCATCAATATTATTTATAAATGGTCAACACGTATAATAAGTTTTGTTCAATCTATAACCGTAATACAATAGTCTTCTAAACTTTGAGTTTGAATAAGTTAATTTTGCATATAATTTAATTTATTATAATATATAATTAATCATTTAAATTTAATAAAATTAATATGGAAAATCTAATTTTGAAAGATGGTAAACTATTATAAAAAATATACAATGTAATTAATATTATATAAATTTTATATTCGAACTTTGAAAATAATTTGTATCTTTTTTTCAGTTTATAAATTAATTTAATAAATCTAACTTGCAGTATGTAAAACACACATAATTATACAATATATAATATGCATATTACATAATGAATAAGATATATAGTAAAGATATAATATATAAGAGATATATGTTTAATAAATAATACATATTGGGCTTGTTTGCTAGGTAGTATAAGGGTGTGATAAATACCTATGACACCCTAATACTTTGTTTGCTAGCAATATTGAAGCCCATGATTATGCAAGGGCCCGGTATATGTTAACCATTTATATGGTATAACATATCATACCCTGCTGGTGAGATATTTAATACCATAGAGAATTATTAAAAATCGTAGACTAAAATAACCTTGCAGATATTAATTAAAAATGTTATTATAGAATATTCACACAATATATGGTAACTAATTAAATGATATTTTAGGAATTGAAATTTTATAGAGAATATAGTACATCTAAGCAAACAATATATTATTAATACATATATTTTAATACACCAAAACAAACATGATATTGATATCTTATACGTGAAACACATCCCATGTCAAACACATCCAACCTTATACCATACAACCTAGCAAACGAGCCCAATATGTAAAATATAACATATACACATAATATACTATATATATAAAATATATAGCAATATTCATGAATTGATCACTTGGTACAGCGGTATGAGCTCGCATGCGCAAGCCCATAGATCTCGAGTTCGAAACATGAGGAGCGGCAACATCAGGGGAAATTTCGGGCTTGGCGTGGTATATAAGTTGTGTGCGCCGAGCTTGGGGAGCTGACTCCCAATAATTTTTTTCGAAAAAATATTAATTCCAGCGGATTTATACAACTGGAATCCCTAATTTTTTTATTATTATTTTGAACGATTCTAGTGGGTAAAATCCGCTGGTATTATCGATATGTTTTTTTAAAAAATTATTTCGATTCCAGCGAGATTAGCATGCTGGAATGTGGTTCCAGCGGGGAAAAATCCGCTGGAATGAAAGCCCCGTTGGAATGTCGCTGGTATTTTTCAATTCCAACAGGCCGTTTTCCAGCGTTTTGGAAATGTTGGAATGCCCACTGGAATTTGCGATTCCAGCGGAAATCCACCTACTGAAATCGATTTGTTTTCTTGTAGTGAACAAAATTGTGAATCAATTTAGATTGATTAATTAATCAATCTTAATTGTTTGATTGTAACCATAGTTGATGGTACGATCTTATACATGTATATGTAACATAGACTAATTCATCAATACATAAAATATTATATATAGAAATCAAGACTAGCTAGAATGATGTCAGTCAAATTTATGCGTCTCAATTTTATCACGTTAGTATGCCTTAATTACGGTAATCACATTATTATAGGTCACTAATAGTTTTTTAACTGCACTAATCACCTATATTAATTAACTACAGTAAATCAGTAATTATATTTAATTATAAATTAAGATAGCATATATATATATATATATAATATTATCCTGTCAAATTCGATTATATAGATAATATGCAATTGAGAATCTTTCTTATTTTCTGAGTATTATTTATTGTAATAGTTTTAATTTATTGAATATATTCAAACGAGTTTCAAATCATGTGTGGAGTCATTTTTATTTCAGAAAAAAAAAATACAATTCTTCTGTAACTAGGAATATGATCGTCACAAAGTAGCTCATGCATATCATCACTTCCTCTATCCGTCACCAATTTTATAGCATGTAATTTATAAATTTGTAAATTCAATGGAATTCAGATGTAACTCAATCGATCTGCAGAACAGATCATCAGAACCAATAGTTCAACTTAACAAGAAATCAAGAATATTAGCTATGAATGCATACAGTATTAATTAAGTAGGTTGTAGTTCATAAAGGTTTCAGATATATTGGTATTTCCAGAAATAAAACCACATAGCCATTACAGTAAATCAAACAAGAGCAGAGTTTGGCTACAATAAGTTTTTGGGAATAAGTTTCTTAACCTTACCATAAAGAATGCTGTCTCGACCTTCCACTTGAAGATGTTCAATTAGCATGGAGAAAGTATTTGCATCCAACGTGAATCCCCTTCTCTCCATTTCTTCTAGAAGTGGAATTGCATCGTCGATCTTGTTCATTTTCAGAAGACCCTGAACAAAAACGTTGTAGGTAACACTATCAGGGAAGCAACCGCAGTTTACCATCTGTATCAGCAAATCCTTAGCCTCCTCTGTCTGCCCTTCTCGGCAAAGTGCACCAATTAGGATGGTAAATGTTACGACGGTGGGCTGCAGACCTTTGGACCGGAGTTCATTGAAAAGATCTTTTGCTGTATCAAGTTTTTTATCATAGCACAATCCCTCAATGAGGATAGTATAGGTTACTATGTCAGGAATAACACCTTCATCTTCCATCATATGCAAGTAGGAAAATGCTTCACCAATACGATGAGCTTTGCACGCCATGCAACAAGATATTGTAAGTCATCAAATCAGGAGACAAACGTCGAGCTTGCATTTGTCTGAAGAGCTTCAAGCCATCATCGTATCTACCTTCACCAAGTAAGCCTTGAAGCAATGTGTTGTAAGAAACAACCGTATGCTCTAATCCTTTGCTAGGAATTTCAGAAAAAAGACGCAAGGCTTCATCCACTTGCCCAATTTTCAATACCCGTTCATCAAACTACAATAGCTCACAATAGTAGGCTTCAGCCCCAAATCCATCGCTAGATTGAAAATTTTTCTGGCTTCATCCATTTCTCCTCGCAAACAATATTCATCCATCAATGCGGTGTATGTGATAACACTGGGTTGGATATCTATTTGGTTCATAATTTCCAAAACACGCACAGCTGCTTCCACCCATCCTTCTTCGCAACAAGCATCCACCAAAATGGTACAAGTAATTAGATTCGGATACACCTCATGAGCCACCATCTTATTTAACAAGTCTTCCATCTCCTTCCATCTACTCAAATTGCATAATCCAAGAATCATTGAATTATATGCCATAGCATCAGGTAATATGCCCTTATCATCCAAAGTAGAAAAGAGTTGGAGTGCATCGTCAACCATTCGATCCTTACATAGACCATCAATCACTGTGGTGTAAGCATGAATATTAGTTTTGCATCTCCCTTTTTCCAATAACCTCAGCAAATCAAGAGCGTCGAGAGTACGCCCAGCTTTGCACAATCCATTTATCACGGTAAGATATGTAACTTCATTTGGCTCGCAAAGATTCTCCCTCAACAACTTCGCCAACAGTTTTGCTGCTTCAGAGATTTTTCCTACCGAGAAAAGCCCATTGATGAGACTGGTGAACGTTACCACATCTGGCTTGTAGCCACGCTTGAAGAAGCTGCCTAAGATTGAGAACCCGAAATTAGGTCGATTCAGACGGCAGAAGCAATTTATCACAATACTCAAGGTGTAGTCATTCACTGGAGCATCCCTTTGAAGCATTTTGTCGAACAGGTAAAGGGCAACAGAGAAATGTTTGATCTTGACCACAGCACTCAGTAACTTCGTGAAATCAACAACAGTAGGCGGCGGCCGTGTTCTCAGCGTTTCGTGAAATAGAGCAACAGCGTCATCGGGCTCACGTATACATCCAAAATCAAACCTGGGTTTGCCGGAAAAGTGCCTAATTTGGAGACTCGCATTATCGAAATTGAAGCCGGATATAAAAAATGGGTCGTAATGTAAGGATGCACCGGAAAACGCAGATGATTTTAAGGAAGAATTAGAAAGAATTCTTCTGCAAATCATGGCAGAGTGATGCTTCACTGAATTTTAGGAGGTTTTTTCACAAAATGAACGATGATGCGAATAATTATTGATATCATACCACCTTTGAAGTCTCGGCGATTTTTGTTACTTTCCCTTTATTCTTGTTTTTTAAAAATCTTTTTGCAATTGAATTTGTCTTGAATTTAATATATTGATGATTGGTAAAGAAAAAAAGAAGAGGAAAATTGCAATTTTTTGCACTTCAATATATTGTCTAAAAAATAGGACTTAGAAGGATTTAGACAAAAAAAAAAGGATTTTTTGCAATGTATTATTATATATAGTTTAAGATATTTAGCTCTACTATTTTAACTGCAGTTAGGTTTAGTTATAGATTTGCAACATACGTAGATGATGGGAAATTCTAAACACAACCCCCGTTTTACTCTTCACAATCTCCACTAATTTATAAAATATAAAAATAAATTTGAGAAGTCATTTTTATCCTTTAGCCCCCATAAATTTAAAACCCTAACATAGTCCCTACACTATAGCCCCATTACTTTTCATATAACTAAGAAAATCTTACAGTCTCGGAATTCAGAATTCATGGTGGTACTTGTAATTCTTTGTTTTGTGCCTCTAGAGGATACTGTAAAAAGTGTAGTGATAATTACTAATTGGTAATATCTTTTGTTACTCTTAGCCGACTCTTGTAAATGTTGGTAGGATAATTATCAATTTGGTTGAAAACTCAAATGCTTATCCCATGAAATTCGTGTTTGTATTGCATTTGCATTTGGTGATGCTTCTGACTTCTCTTCTTGTATGGTGTATTCAGTTTGATGATCTTGAAATTCGTTTGTGTGGATTTGATTATTCATGTTTGTTTGTTGTGGTGTATGTATATATGAAATTCGTTTGTATGGATTTGATTATTCACTGCAATATTTGTTTCTCCATTTTTGGTTTGATGTTTCAGTACTCTCCTTTTGTTCTCTCATCTTTTTTCTTTTTTTTTTCTCTAAATTTATTCGTTATAAAATAATGGTGGAAGAGGCTATGATTTTATTATTTGCATTTTAGTTATATGAAAATAGATGGGGCTATAGTGTAGGAGGCTATGTTAGGATTTTAAATTTATGGGGGCTAGGGGTAAAAATGACTTATCATATATATTTTTATATTTTATAAATTAGTGGGGGCTGTGAAAAGTAAAACGAGGGATGTGTTTAGAATTTCCCGTAGATGATATGTAACACCCGGTTTTTTTAGGTTTAATTGTTAGTATTTTATTTTTAGCTATTACTTAATATAATAATAGGGGAATTTCCAGGAGTTACGTGTCTTTGGGATATATTTTTATAGAGAACTAGTTGGCAAGTTAGAGGTTGTGTAAAATCAGGTAACTCTTAGAAGATCATATTTTTTTTCAGCTCAAACCTTATCAATGTAGGATTTCTTTTATGTCTATCTTGAGAAAAACCTAAGAGTATAAATAGTTGGCTCTAGTTATCTTTGAAAAAAAAAGCAGAGCAAGGATAATCAATCGTAGCGGCAAGCGTAAAACAAGTCGATAGTCGAAGGTACTTTATTTTATTTTATTTTCCTCTTTGGCTTCGATAAAAATTTATGAAATTTAGGATCATAAGCTTGGGCACCTATAATCAGTTCTCGGGTATGAAATTCTAAGTTAGAGAGAAAAATTAGTTTTTATGAGAAGATGAATAAAATAGATATAAGGGAAATATGCGTAATCATTTGTTGTTGGTGGCTTGGGGAGAAAAGATTTGATAGTCTAGGTAATGGAGTTCATATAGCCACGTAGCTTTCATTGTTGGTTGGTTAAAGGTTGTTTTATAGTGGAGGCTAGTAAACTTTTCTAGTCATCAGCAATAAGAGTTCGAGTTAATTAATTTAAGGTCCTAATCTTTTAGGACATTTTCTATTTCAAATCAAAGTATAGGGAATAAGTGTGTCTTTTCTTTCATGTTTAGGTGATCCGCAAGTTATAACCGGTGAAGGATTTTCGTGCCGAGGTTTAAGGTGGGGAATTTCTTGCATGTTGTTATCATTATCTATCAATGTAAGTGTGTCTTTTCTTTCATGTTTAGGTGATCCGCAAGTTATAACCGGTGAAGGATTTTCGTGCCGAGGTTTAAGGTGGGGAATTTCTTGCATGTTGTTATCATTATCTATCAATGTTTCATATGCTATTATTTCATGATTGATTATGAATTAAGTCGTCGGGGACCAAGGTTCCGCCCCGACGAAAACTATGTATGATGATAAGGGGACCAAGGTTCTGCCTTGAAGTGAAGAAAGTTAGTGAAGAAAGTTATGTTGGGGACCAAGGTTCTGCCCCGACATAAAGAATGATGCTATGGGGACCAAGGTTCTGCCCCGATAATATAAGAATGTGCATTGAATGTCTATGTGGATTTTGATATTTTGAGCACGTTTAACATTGTGGATAATTGCATGGTTCTCCACTGAGTATTATCTAGAAACTTCCCAGGGGGTCACCCATTCCACTATTGCTCCACGTCAAGCACGCTTAACTTTGGAGTTCTGGTGGAACGAGCGCCAGAAAAGAAGATGCACCTTGTGGTATGAGTAGCACCAATCAAATCCTTTAAGCTCTCCTCGACTATACAGTTCCATTCATGTATAGCCTTAGAATCCCTTTCTTTCAGGTGGATTCGGTTCATTCATATGCCTCTTCGATTGGAAGTCTTATAGGAGCCGCTCTTTGTCCGTGTCTTGCACCGGCGATCACTCCACGCGTCGGCCCTGGGCGTCACATGCCCACCAGCTTCCGCTTGGTTCGTCCCCGAACCACACTTTACTGGGAGAGGTTCGGCTCTGATACCACCTGTGTAGTGTGTGCGTGATTGATTGATATATATATATATATATCATATATGGGTTTGCGTGTGTGGTTAGTCCATTTATATATATATATATACATATGTAATGTTTATATGTATATATATATACATATATTTATATGTGTATGTATTTATTGTTTTATGTGAGTTAGTTTAAATAAATAAAGGAATTAAAGAAATATGTCACTATACATGATTATTGTTTTAAATCATGCATCATAGATTAGTCTCATGCACAACTTAATTATCTCATGTTATGCACGGTATTAATTTTATGATAATTAATTTATAGGAAGCGCGCATGACTTAATTAATTTATATCCGAGTCAAAGTGAAGGTCAAGGTGGGGTTTTACATGATCATGTCCTGATTATTCTCTCTATATTTTATTATCAAGTTATGTGATGACACAGGCATGGGCCTTCGGGCTAAACAAGCATGGGCCTTCGGGCTAAAGATGAAAGTGGGCCTCCGGGCTAAACAAGACAGGGCCTACGAGCTATATGGTTTGGTCTACAGACTGAACATTTTTACTATTCTCACTTACTCGCTTAATTTTATATAGCTTGAATAATTGGACACTCTCCACTGAGTCAGTAGTACTCACCCCAAAATCTACTTATCTTTTCAGGTGTTGTCTCGAGTGATGCGTAGCGGGCAAGATGTGATGATGGTGGTCAAGTGATCAAGCGTGATTAAAGATTTAATTTATTTTTGACTTTATTTTATGTAATAAACGTCGAGTTATGCTTTGAAACTTCCGCTGTATTTCAAGTAAAATATTTTATTAATGAAAAGTATGGATAACGTGCCTTTTTCTATTAAAAGTGAAATTGGGGCGTTACATGATACATTAAATGTATGGGCATAGACTTATCAGACTGGTCCAGGCCTAACAACAAATAAAAGAGGGTAATTCTATTCACAACCCTCAATTTTCTCTTCACAACCCCTATAAATTAATTAAAATATAAATACCTTTATTTAGACTTTTTTATCCTCACAACCCCCACTATATTAAAATTCTAATAAACTAAAATACAACCCCCCAAATATATAGTCCCCACCTCAAATAATACAAAAGAAAAACAAAAATGAAAAAATTATAAACATAATCATAGACGGGAATAACTAACAAAAAAGGAAATAAACAAAAAAAACTCTAACTATCCAACAATAAAGAAAAAGAAGAAAAAAAGAATAGCAATCTGCAAAAAGGAAAAAAATAGAGAAAACAAAGAACATAAAAAAAAAAGATAAATAAAGAAAAGAATGATAGGCGTATTCTCTTAAAAAATATTTAAATAAATTATAGAATCTCTATCATATTCATAACTCAATAGTGTATGATGAAAGAGATTCTACGATTTATTTTAAATTTTTCTAAGGGAATACACCTATCAATTATCATTCTTTTTTTTTTTTATGTTCTTTGTTTTCTCTCTTTTTTTTCCTTTTTTTTTTTCCTTTTGCAGATTGCTATTCTGTTTTTCTTTCTTTTCTTTATCGTTGTATAGTTAGAGTTTTTTTTTGTTTGTTTCCTTTTGTGTTAATTATTCCCGTCTGGGATTGTGTTTATAATTTTTTAATTTTGGTTTTCTTTTGTATTATTTCAGGTGGGGGCTATTTATTTGCGCGGTTGTATTTTAATTTATTATGATTTTAATATAATGGGGGTTGTGAGGACAAAAATGTCTAAAAAAAAATATATTTATATTTTAATTAATTTACGGAGGTTGTGAAGAGAAAATTGAAAGTTGTGAATAGAATCACAAAAAAAAAAGAAAAAAAAATCTGATCCATTTCCGGGTACGCCAGATTTTTTTTATTTTTTCTGAATTTTTTATTATTTTTTTTTACTTTTTAATATTATTTTTATTTTATTTTTTCAATTTTTTCTTTTTTCTTTTCCCCCAAAGTTGTATGCCTTAAAATACAATTGTGAACCCTAAACATTGAAATGAATTAATTTAATTTTTTTAAAATAAATATAAATATATATCCTAAAATTGATTTAATGGACCCTAAAATTAAAGTGAATATTTTTTTAAATTTGGTGACTCGCGAAATTCACTCGCCCGATGCTAACACGTGGGCTCGTGCGTTGTGCTCGACAATTAATTTAATTTTTTCGAAACAAATATAAATAATAATTGAAAACAAAAACTTAATTTTGAAATAAATATATACCCTATATGGAATTAACGAACCCTAAAATAAAAATAAATGAATTTAATATTTTTTGAAATAAATATAAGCCCTAATTGAGATTAATAAACCTAAAAAAAAACATGAACACTAAAATACACAACAAAAACCCCTAAAATCTAAAAAATACTTAAAAAACTATAAACCCTAAAAACCACGATCCCTACCCTAAACTCTAAACATTAATTGGATTTAGAAGATACTGGCGTCCTTTGAATACATATAATTGTTTTAACGGTAACATGAAACCAAGTTTATAGCAGGTAATTCATCAAGCATAAACAATGAGATATATCCTACCAATACATTCTTGAACCAAAAAATTCAACAGTTCAGATACCACCACATCAAATCCAATACTCACGCAGTGAACCTCCCCCGTGTAAAGGAAAAGATCTCGGATTCAGTCTACACTGCTCTACCCCTCCCCTAACTCAACAAGTCAAGCCCCGTATAATGCTCTTTGTCACGAGGTGCGCGTTGAATGATGGATTTCCAGAAACAAAGATCCATACACCAGAACACATAGCACATGCATGGACTGATATTTTCAAGTATTTGAGCATCAATGCCAAATTAGTAAAGACATTAAACACAATTGAGAATAGCATTTACAGAAATTCCCATCAATATGAATGCTGCAGATATGAATCTGGCAAATTCTATTCATCATACTTATTTGTCTATTTATTTTCACTTAATTTGGTATGGAGAAAGAGAGGAACTTCCCTAATAATGTGGGGAAAGTTTCAAGTTCTCATGTGATGGCATACAAGGGAGGGATGTAAACTAGTATTAGTAATATTGAAAAGAGATGCTTCCTTGTGATACAGTTCTAGAACACGAAACCAATGGCTAGAGATGAAAATGGTATATGGTGTCCGAGTGAGACATCCACGGTCAGCTTTGATCTCCTCCAGCAGTAAGAGCCAGACTCCTAAAGATGACATCGAATAAGAGCAAAAGAAAGTAAATTTCTACTAATTAAAAGAAGAGAAGATGGTCGAACAAATATAACGAGGCAGATGTCCCATAACATGCAGGTTCTAACACACAATGCAAAAGAATAAGGAGCAGCATACAAGCATATTTGCAAACTGGAACTAGCAGCACGAGTAGAACACAGACGATCATGTTAAATTTGCCTACCAATCAAGACGGAGTTGAGTATGTTAGGAAATATGAAGTTTGAGAGACTTTGTCAATAATAGCCAATAGGAAAAGCATATATTCCTAAAATTTTGGGCAACTTCTACAAGATTATTACCTAGTTTTACTACATGAATGCACTCAGCACAATTGGATAGAATAAACACTTTTGTTGATCGATAGTGAGATTGATCCGCAGACGGGGCTTTTTTTGTTTTACTTACTGATTGATTAAATTCCAAAGTACAAGATGCCAATGGAAATCAACAATAGTAAATTAGTAATAAAAAAAACCACATGTACCAGTGAGATGCTAATTTTAAATGAGATACAGGGTCGTTAGCAAATTTCGCTCCTTTCCGACTAGACAATCTTGAACTACAAACACCTTACACACCACGGCATCATGGCAAACATTGGCCCTTTTGCCAAGTAGACACAAGTCTAGTTTATCATTCTATTTAAAACAACCAATAAGACGTATACAGTATATGAATGATGATCCATTTCTCAAAATGCAAAACACTACCTCGCTAAGGCAAACTTCAAGTAATTGTCTGCTTGCTTCAATAACTAGAGTCTAGGGAATACCTAGATGCATAAAGGGAACAAAAGCACATGATACGAGGCATTGTCCTATTTGCTAAGGCTCAACCTTCGTTGTAAAACATTCGACAGTCAGAGGTGTAAAACTTTTTCACAGATCTCTTATTACCTCCGTTTATAGCCAGTACTAAACTCATACAACATAAACCCAACTATACCCATGACAGCAAAACACCCTAAATTGCCAACAGAGCCATCATTCCTTGCAAAAACTCTGTTAAAGCTTTTCAACAACCATCATAAGTAAGGTACATTTCAGAAAATCAACCAACCCCGTCCGAGAATCACCAAAGCTAATATACTGACAATCTAAAGTCTGTATCCACCTTAAACAAGAATTGGCATATCATATCATTGGTAGAACATAAAATTAGTCGATTCAAATCAATAGTGTACTATGTAATCAACTTATAATTTATAAACACTAATAAACATAAAATAATGTCTCAAAGTCAAATATGCATCTACATAGTTTGCTATTCAACTACACATAACTTGACATAACTTCAAACAACTACCATAATTAGCTTAAACAACACCAATTCAAACAAGCATGTGAAGCACAACTTCCACAATCAGTTCATCTCACAATCATGTCAAGCTCGAACTCAACAATTTCAACAGCCATGGCAAAAATGCACCAATCTTGCAATCGAGAATCAACACTAAAAAAAATAAAAATAAAAATACGCCACTCACTTTTTGTGGCGCCGGCCGCGTTTAGGCCCCCAACCTTCGAGCTTCGCGACGGGGCAGCCGCATTTGTCGCGAAAGAGGAGCACGGCGCGGCCATTAGGCGGCGCCATCTTCCGCAACTCGGCCCGCAAACACTCGTAATCGGGGTTATCCTCGCCGCCCCCTTTCCACGGTAGCTCATTGACATCTCTCACCGCCTTATTCCCATCGCCAGCGCGCAACAACTCCTCGCCTTGCAGCTGCAAATCGAACTCCATGGCCTTTTTCAGCCCTTTACACCCTTTCCTCTCGCACCTTCTTGATCTATGCCCACAACAGATCTCGAAGAAAATCACGAACCCCACAAACGAGACGATGAATAGCGTGAAGAAGATCAACTGCGACTGCGGATTGGAGGTGAAATGGCGGTGGAAATGGGAGACTACAGTGGAAAAGGGGGGCAGGATGAGAGAGAGAGACTGGAAGAGGTAAGAGAAGCAGGAGACGATCAAGAAAGCGCCGGAGAAGAGCACGAGGATGAAGATGAGGAGGTCGAGGGTAGCGGAGGGGGAGTGGCGGCAGAGGGAGGGGCAGTTTGGGGAATTCAGGTTGTGGTGGGAGGCGGGGGTTTTGGGGGTAGGGGGTTTTTTGAGGGAGGAGGAAGGGGCCATGGTGGTGGTGATGGAGTGGTGGAGATGGCGCATGTTAGTGATAAATGGGGAGGGTGGAGAGAGGGGGAAGGGGGCGGTGGGAAGGTATTTCAGGTGGAAAAGTTGGGGGGAGAGGGGGCGGTGCGCATGTTAGCAGGGGAGTTGGGGGCGGCGGGGGGAGTGCGTACGTTACTGGAGTAGTTCAAGAATCTATGCAAATTAATAATAATGGCTATTTAATTTTATGGGATTTTGTTTCGTGCACTTCCTCTCTTAATTGTGTGAAATGAAATATTCTTTTGAGATTTTAATGCCTTTTATAACTTTGGACTTAATTTCCAATATTTTTACCAAATCAAGATATTACAAACTTAACTTAAGAATATTTTATGCATTATTAAAGATTGTTGGCTTTCACCTAACTACACTTGGGACTTACAAAATTGCAACAATTTGTCGTGCCGAATTTTAAACTTAGAAAACTCCGCGCTATATCAAATTCCAATTCCGTCACATTTTATATGCCATCACAATCACACAATATACATGAATTCCAAGCCAAATGTAGCTATAACACATAACTACACATTCGACTATCGAGTCAGGTAACTACAATATTATTAATACATGTCACGTGTAGAGTGCAGACACCTGCTCAAACCTCGTCTAGCTCAACCTAAACACCGTGATCTAATAGAATTCACGGTCAGTTAAGATTAGAGGAGCAACGAGGGACCAAATGTACAAGCCGGCAGTGACCCATTCCGTGCAGATTCGGACCCAAACTGAAGTCCAACCAACATCTATTAGGTCGGGACTCTCGGAATCACTGGTCCATCCCGACAGCAGCATGGCCGAGTACATGCTAGCGAGAGCAAATATAAGATGGAAGAATGTGTAGGAGTAGCTAACGGGTTGTGCTTCTCCTTTGTTCTTCCCCTTGCCCGATTCCATATCTTCCGATTCAAGAAGGGGCTTCTTGTCACCTGCGACAGTGTGTATTGACGGGCTTAGCAACCAAGTCGACTGTTAAGAAAAAGCTTGTCTCTAAGGTATGAAACCAGTTTAAGTACCTGCTCTAGGTGAAGCCGGAGGGGATAAGAAAGTGGTCGATGATCCAGCACGAAGTGCAGAATATAGGACGGATAGAACAGTTGTAAGCATTCCAAGTATGAGGGTGCCCATGGACACGGCTTTTGACTTGTGAAGACCGTTGCAGACATAATCTCGAGGTTCACTAGAGAGACCAGTGTAGCACACGTAAGCACAGTAGACGGATATCACAGAAGCAGGCAAGAGGCTGCCGTTAATCTGTTCAAATCAACGGTGGTCAGTCCATTAATAAGTTGTAAAGAAATTTCATGGCTGTTGAGATATATTACTGAAAGAATGTCGAGACAAAAATAGAATGCCAACGCATTTGCTACTCAAACAATCACTTGCAGAGGGGAATAATAGCAGTAAAATTCTATTTTACCTTGGGATGTAATGCAACGATAGCAAAAACGAAAGCAAGAATGAGGGTTGACACGAGGAAAAAGACGTTAAGACCACAGTCATTCCCAGAAGGATTGAACCAGATGAACAGAATTCCTGTAAATGTAAATGCTGCAAGATAGCATGCCATGGACACAGCAAGTAAGGCGATGTACCTGAATATGGCAGACACGATGTAATCAAGAACTCGAAAGACATGAAGAATACGGAAGAAATATCACTTGTGCAAGTTGCAACCTACCACTTCTGCTCATCTTTAGCAACCCATGAATCGTTCCATGAATGTGTGGCGTCTAACAGTATTATAACTTGGACCAGTAAGAAGAACCCAGCCCCAAACTTTGAAATCACTCCTGCATACACGATAAGTTTGTTAAAATTCACAGAGATACAGAATACAGGAGAAGCTGATGAGGGTTTGATTGAAGGTCGAGAGAACATTATACTTGTTGGGAGAGATGATGAGTAACGAATAGCATATAACACAAAAAAGAGTATCAATATATATTTTTCCTAGTTGGGAGTGTTGTCTATTATGCACACACTATAACTCATTGCAAGTTCAAAGGGGTTACTTTCTCACAGCAGTCAATTTCATTGGTTACAGAACGATTATGTTTGAATTCTTTACAATCCACCGCAGAAGGAGTGTTTTCTTAGTCTCGACAGATTAAGACCTTATAAACCGATACTGCGGTTTAGAAGCACAAGAACCATAAAGTTAGTAAAGCACAATTAGATCTCTCAAACCATTGAATGCACCCCAAGGAAGTGGCTGAGAAATGTATATTTGTTTTATTTTTACAGCTACTCAGAACTACCAAGACTTGCTTCTTTAAAGCCTCTGTCAGAAATCAAAATGCATAACAAAGTAACAATCCATATACAGAACATCTGTCCAATTTAAGGAGCTAAACTTTCAGGTCAGGAAACATACTCTCTGGAGCATGTTTCCAGATATATGGATGAGACTAACCGTATACATCTATGACAGCATTTGGAAGGAAAAACATGAGGATAGTGAGCAAAGCCCAAATAATCATCTTAGCAATCCAACCACCATGATGCCAGGAATCACGCCTGTCGTTTTGATCCTTCACCCCAATCATAATGAGAGCCAATATTCCAAAAAACAAGAAATTCCCCAAACTGACACGAAGAACAGCTTGCATTTGGAACCATTGGTCTGAAAGGTCGTCCGACGTATTTATCCCTGCAAACCAAATGCACGGCAGGTGACTCAGGTACGGTAATGCCTAACCAAAAGTAAAGACATCTTTGCGAATAAATTCACAAACATAACCACCAATCAAGACATAAACTTCACACTTGGAGGCATATTGGGACCAATTCAACATACGAGTTGCACAAAACAATGTTAATTCTGGTCAACAAAGCATTAGCTCTTCTGCAAAATACTTCTATATTCAATCTGTATGTCATACACAGCAGGAATTGCCTCCTCACCAATTCAAGTAAACGATATATCTCAGTGAATTTATAATTTTTTTCTGCACGATGAATAATATACTTTCTTCTTTACATCTACCCTTATCAGGATAAGTATTAAATTATCAAAATTGTCTCTGCCACAAGCATGAGAATTCCTATAATTCATTGAATACCAAACAACAACCAATAAATTTCAACAAACCCTCATCAAAAGAGTCATTTTCCTCATCTGTGACCCCATCAATGTATCCATAGAAACCAAATTAACATGAACGCTTAAAATAAGGAGTAAAGGAGACACTTCAACAGAGGATATTTGTCAATCAAACAAACAAAATTGAAAAGATGGGTAAATAATAAAGCAAACCCACTTTCCGAAATTCCATAAAAACACCAAAACCACCAATCCCACAAATCTTACACGAGATCAGAAATCTAAAAGCCTCATAAAAGATCACTTTTTTCTTTTCCACTTTTTTTTTTTTGACCGACTTACATGAGAATTGTTTAAGGAGAGGTGCCCCAACTTCTCTGAGAATCCAAGAAAGAATTAAAGAACCGCCAAACAGGCCGCAGTAAGCAATTCTCGCAGAGCGCTTAGTGATGCCGGACGCCACCGATGTGCACAATCCACATGTCAGAGACGCACAGCACGATGCCAGGCACGACATCTCTCTCTCTCTCTCTCTCTCTCTCTCTCTACGATGATGCGATTGAGATGAACTGGGAAGTAGGTGATTGGTTTATCGAACAATTATTCAAACAATGATGAGGTAATTTCTCTAGCTCCCGATTCTTGGAAGTTGAAAGCTAGGCTTTCTTGTGATGATTTTTTTTTTCAAATTTTGAAATAATTTATATTATTTTATTTATTGCTTCCGTATTTGTTCCGAATGCCTAAATTTAGAGAGCTGATGATAATTTATTCTGAAGAAAAGAATTGCTAATAAATTACAAATTTATTTGTGCCTTACGGAGAAAGCATAATGAACTAGAATATTCCAAGAAGCACTGTTTATTGCCAAAATTAGTTCCTAAACACTCCACTATGTCATGTTAATCCTCAAACGATAATTTCACTTCTAATCCCATTAGAGTTGGATCAAAACACTTTTAATTCCATATTTTATATTTTTGATCCCATAATTTATTAGCTCCACACCTTTGGTCTCATATCTTATATTTTTTGTCTCATAGTTTATTAGCTCAACGTTTTTAGTCCCAAGTATTTTTTTTTACATTTTTAGTCCTAAAAAACTAACAGTATATGTTTTCTTATATTTTTTTTCGACTTTTTTTCTGTATATTTTGTCCAAAATTTTACTGAATAAAAACCGTATATTGTCAAGAAGTTGAGATGGTTTTGTTAGGCATTTTGCTTGATATTTTGCTGAAATTTTTTGAGATATTATGCTAAATTTTTCACTAGATATTTTCCTCTTTTTTTTTCCTTAATGATTTGCTGGAAAAATGAAACCAAAATGTCCTTTAATTTATATATATATATATATATATATATATATATATATATAATATTCTTGAGACTAAAAATGTCGAAAAAAAACACTTGAGACCAAAAGTGTCGAGCTAATAAACTATGAGATAAAAAACGTAAGATATGGGACCAAAAGTATTTTGACCCTATTCTAGTGGAACTAAAAATGAAATTATCCCTTCATCAAATTATGTTGGGTTAATTGTAAAAAAAAAAAAACACGCTATCTTTTAATGAATTTGTAATTTAAACATAATTTTTGAAATGATGCGATAATAATCTTTTTTTTTTAATTTTAGTAAAATATACACCCAAAAAATACTCAGCGACTAGAAAACTAGCGTTGCATAATAGAAACCCTAATCTTCAACATCCCTAAATTGAATTAATCTATTCACGAGGAAAAAATATTGTCACATCTAAATTTAGATCGTCGGAAAAATTTGAGAGTGTCGCAAATTTAGTGTAAATTTAAAAATTGAGTTATTATTACAACATTTTAACAATTTTGTCTAAATTATAAAATTATTAAATGTGGTGATTTTTAGATGCTTTTGGTAAACCCCGTCTTTTAAGATAATTTGTAAATTATATAGGACATGTAAAGTGACATAGACAAGGAGAGAGACGACTCGTCCTAAAATGTATTCGTAGAATTCATGCTTATAGAATTTCAATCACAAATTTACTCATTCTATAAACTAGGTCATCTTAAAAATATGAAGTTTATTTTTTAATACAAACATACGGTGGAACGAGGGGTTATGGGTCTTATAATAAATTACAAGGAAAATACACATTTGGGGTCCCTCTACTACTACTACTACTACTACTACTACTACTACTACTACTACTACTACTACTACTAGTATTATTATTATTATTATTATTATTATTATTATTATTATTATTATTATTATTATTATTATTATTATTATTATTATTATTATTATTATTATTATTATTATTATTATTATTATTATTATTATTATTATTATTATTATTATTATTATTATTATTATTATTATTATTATTATTATTATTATTATTATTATTATTATTATTATTATTATTATTATTATTATTATTATTATTATTATTATTATTATTATTATTATTATTATTATTATTATTATTATTATTATTATTATTATTATTATTATTATTATTATTATTATTATTATTATTATTATTATTATTATTATTATTATTATTATTATTATTATTATTATTATTATTATTATTATTATTATTATTATTATTATTATTATTATTATTATTATTATTATTATTATTATTATTATTATTATTATTATTATTATTATTATTATTATTATTATTATTATTATTATTATTATTATTATTATTATTATTATTATTATTATTATTATTATTATTATTATTATTATTATTATTATTATTATTATTATTATTATTATTATTATTATTATTATTATTATTATTATTATTATTATTATTATTATTATTATTATTATTATTATTATTATTATTATTATTATTATTATTATTATTATTATTATTATTATTATTATTATTATTATTATTATTATTATTATTATTATTATTATTATTATTATTATTATTATTATTATTATTATTATTATTATTATTATTATTATTATTATTATTATTATTATTATTATTATTATTATTATTATTATTATTATTATTATTATTATTATTATTATTATTATTATTATTATTATTATTATTATTATTATTATTATTATTATTATTATTATTATTATTATTATTATTATTATTATTATTATTATTATTATTATTATTATTATTATTATTATTATTATTATTATTATTATTATTATTATTATTATTATTATTATTATTATTATTATTATTATTATTATTATTATTATTATTATTATTATTATTATTATTATTATTATTATTATTATTATTATTATTATTATTATTATTATTATTATTATTATTATTATTATTATTATTATTATTATTATTATTATTATTATTATTATTATTATTATTATTATTATTATTATTATTATTATTATTATTATTATTATTATTATTATTATTATTATTATTATTATTATTATTATTATTATTATTATTATTATTATTATTATTATTATTATTATTATTATTTGTTTGGTTTTTGTATTTCTTTGGGAAAATTAAGTTTATGTAATGTACTTATATTTTTTTAACAAGATTTTGAATTGCATTATTAAATTATTAATTCACTATGGAAGAAATATATTGTGATGTGATATTTATTTATAGTTACAAAATGGGAGATTTTGTTATGCAATGATCTTGCTTTAACAAGGATGTAAATAAATTGACGTGATTTTATCTAACTATTTTTTAATGATTCAATTCATAAAATTTTAATAGTACAAGGACCCAGTATTTTTTTGGCTTAAATTTAAATTATAATCATATTCATTCGAACTTAAACTAAACTATACAAATTTAATTCGAACTGGAACTCGAACAGAAGTTAAATTTGCCCAACTCAAACCGACTGCTGTTTTATATTGTCACTTGATGATGATAAGCATAAAAGCCCAATATCCAACAACAATGAAAGGGCCCAATACTAGAAAAAATAAATAAATAGCCCAACAAGAAGCATCAACGTATATTTATTCCTAATGAAATATATGGCATGTGTTTTCTGAAAATATACACACTCGTGTGTGTCACACTCTGTATATTTATATACATTTATTAATAAAATAGTGTGATAAAAGAATAGAAGCCTTAATTTGATTTTCCTATTACGATTTATCTTTTATGTGTGATTCGAATGCTAACTACGGTTCCTTATCATAGAAAATAAAATAAAAATACTTCTCCTCAAATTTTTAAGGGCTCGTTAGTTGGCATGATAGTAAACTTATTTGAAAATATGAATTTTAGGAATATGATTTTAAAAAAAAATGAATGCTACATATTATTTAATTATTCAGTGTTTGAAATATAATAAGGAAATTATTATGATTCTCATTTTAGTATTTTTTATTCAAATTGATCAAGTAGATTTATTAAGATAAATTAATAATATTGTAGACTTGTAGTCTAGGAGTATTCTTCAGACATTTTATGCTGAGAGACCAGAGTTTAGTCATCATTCTCTTCTCCCAATTCAAAAAAAGAAAATAAATGAATAAGCAAATATATAAATAAATAAAGATAAATTAAAGAATATACAAACATACGCAAATCATTGATTACAAAAAATAATGCATTAATTTACAAAAGTAATTGTTATAAATTTGGTCGACATCATTCGGAGACAAATTATTACTTGCGTCAAATTTTGTTGTTGATCCTAAAGTTGAGCTGCTCGTTGTTTTGAATTTGTCATTTCTCTATCACCAATTATTTAATAAGATTTATGTTTTTTCAAATTTTCATTTTATTTGAAAGTCAGAACTTTATAATAAAAAAACTAACAATAATTCACAAAAAAATTAAGATAAAAAAATATTTTCAATTTTTTTATTGAAATTAAAAATATAATTTTAATAATAGTAAAAATAATGGATGCAAGAATGGAACAATGAAATGGTCTAACATAAGATTTCTATAGATAAGTAATTAGAATACTTCATTAAGAATCCAAAAAATTTGTATTAGTTTCATTATTTTGAGAATTTTTACCACTGTTCAAAATTTTTCAAAAATTGAACCAAACATGTAAATTTAAAAATAAAAAATTAGATTATTTTCAACTTTCAAGGCTAGATTTCTTACCAAATCAAACCAAATGAGGCCTAAAAAATGCTTTCAAATTCAACAGAAACACATGTATCAATCAATAACTTTTATTTGTTTCCTCCTAATCAATTTTCAATCTCTCCTAAAATGGTGTACACATTCAATATGGCTAGTTCCCAGCAACTTCTCCACTCTTGTCATGTGCAACATCAAACAATATCTTCAACAGTATGCACCCCCACCCCACCCCACCTATTTCCCCTAGTTTGTTGTCTTAACTTTCAACCAATTTGCTACTTAAAGGGGAATATTGTGATGGAGGTGTTTCAGTTAGTCACATCTTGAGTTTGCAGATAAAACTACTTTTCTTGAATCATTATTGTACTTCCACAGCTGATTTGTAGGAAATTGCAACAGATAACTAGACCCCCCCACCCCCACTCCCACCACCCTACCACTATTACTCAAATCTTTTTCTTGAGTTCAAAAGAGGGGGTCACAACATTCCAGTGTTAGAAAAACAACACATGTCCCAATGTTGTCAACACAGGTGTTCTTGTTTTTGGACAGTAACCATATATGTATATTATACATATACTTTTTTAGTCCCTGTTTGTGTGTCCATAATAAATTTGAAAATTATTTCAACAATGAGATTTTTGAGCTTATATTAGCTGGATATATGTATGTAATCAATGTGATTTGATCTTTTTTTTTTATCACAAGGTCCACTCTGATCATGTCCTATAGTTGAAGATCTTATCTTTGATTCTTTTGCTTTAACTTAAGATAAGATAATCTTACTGTGCCACTCTTTTCCATGCCAATGGGACACATTTTTTTGGTAATTGAAATTGAAATTTGATTTTGACTAAGGTATGTCCAAATTAAATTAACTCCCCCCTATATATCTTGTGAACTAATCTTGTGAACCCTTATTCAACTTTAGCACTAGCTAGTGAGTCTGACCGATTGATGACAACGTTCGACCTATGTACTCCTACCTCGAGCACCGAAATCCGGATCCGAACATGAGGATCAATTTATTGCACTTCACAATAGATTTGAGAAGTGAGTTGAGGCTCCCCCCTCAAAATGGTAATGAAAATGCTAGCTAGTAGGGTATGATCAAGAATGTTGAGGGCCAACAAACATCTAATCTTGAACAAAGAGAAAAAAGACTATGTCCAAGAAAAGATAATGGGGTGGGGCTTCAACTTTGAAGGATCATGTATAATTAATTATCAAATTTTGACAGAAAAAGATGGGTGGAAAAAGTGGTTTAAATGGGGATTAAGATAGGGTTAGTGCACGTGATGTTTATGTACTGTGAGGGTACAAACTGTCCCTACAATTTGAAACTGAGTTTGGAATTCTTTCAACAGTTGTTGTAACATTAAGTCCATAAATTGGGAGATGTGGTGAAGAATTTGTTATGATCAAATCAAGAAATGGGGAAGAGATTTGGGAAGTGGAGAAGAGTAGTGAGAGAGATGAGAGGGAAACTCTATATCATCAGAGTTTGCATTACTATGCTTCTCTGTTGGGACAAGTATTCTTGAATATTACTACCAGTTTTCTATTGAAGATTCTTCGGAATTCACTTTAAATATATTTTACTACTGCATCATGTCTGTAGAGGTGTTGTCAGTTTCTAGCTCTTGTCTTTAATTAGCTATCTAGTTAGGTACTTTTTTTTTAAGTTCTTTTTTTTTTTTTGTATAAATAGATGATTTGTATCTGTACCTACTGAATTAGTTTGAGATTATGCTGTAAATTAGCTAACCCCTCTTAAGAAATTTGGGACTACATAGTTTTAAATTTTTCATTAATTCTCTATTTCTCCCCTCATCCAAAATCATATTTGCTTTGGTGGAAAATGCACACGAAAGCAGGAAAAAAATTAAGGATTATATTTTGGGTTGAAGTTTTTGAAGCATATCGAATGTGTAATAACAATTTCATTGAGTTCGTAAGCTATGATGGATTTAAATTTCATCATTTTGATTTTGAACTATAATTAGACTGATTCCATTTTATTTGAAATTTCACTTTACATGGGCTCCTATGAATTTGTTTCTTCAAATTCTCTCCTAAAATTAAAGAAAATTTGTATATAATACAACTTGAATTCTATCACTATGGTTCTCATGTTTCTGAATAAATGTATTTTTAAAATTTTAATTTTGTTTAATAAAGAATATCGTTTTACACGTTCGAGATAAAAATTATATTTTAATTCAATTTGCTCTCATTTAATGTATTCAAACATCCATTTTTAACTCATTTAATGTATTCACATGAGGGTGTATAGTTAATTATATTATTTTATTAATATGTATACATTTCTTCAAAATGATACTTATTCAGAAATGAAGGTAGCAGTTCTTGTTGCATATAAAATGACAAGATAATATAAAAAATAAATACTATTTAATATAGGATACATACAAAATTTGTATTGTTGCCACTTTAAGGAGTCTCTAATAATAATAATAACAATTGATTCAAGCATAACAACATTGATTTGTGTTGAATCAATTTCATAAGCAAAAGTTTCATACATTCTTCCTTGGCAACGACCAGTCGACCACCTACTCATCGGTGGATGCACTGCATGTTCTTGTTAGTTACATAGGAGCTGCCAATTGTCGGAACACCGCGAAAATAATGAGTTCATTTGGTGTTTAGACTTATCGCATTTGTATACACACTATTATGTCAAACACGATAATTTATCGTGGGGGTAGTTCTGATGGGGAAAAATTCATCAAACATTCTATATATCCAAACATTGACTCGGTATATACATCCATACAATTGTGTGCAAAAAACAAAGTGAAATCGAATATGAGTACCGTCTGACTGATTTTGACCTGTCAGATAGTCTGACACAAGTACTTGTATGTTATTCGTGTCGTCTCATGTTGTATTAATATGTTAAACACGACAAAAATTAACAGATCAAAGAAACTTGTAAATGTTGTTATTTTTTTGTTAACACTATTACAAAATTGGCAGACCTGGTGCCACACGTACTGCCATGTATTTAATGCAATTCTTAGTTACATGTCTGTGCTATCACATTATTTATGAGACGTTAAAGTGCTTGACCATAAATAGGCGATTAATTTCTTTCTGTACTCGAATAAGAGATTCCACTTTTTACTAAGTTGGGAGAAAATTGTTGGTCTAAATTATTGCGTTTGTTTTTTCAGCAGAGTTAAACTGAAAATAACCATATACCAGCCCACTTGACATTCTCTAGTCCCAATTTGTGTGTGACAATCGTATACCAAAACTCAAAATTATTAGTTTTTTTTCAATTTTAATTTCTTTAGGTTTAGCATACTTTTACAATTTTATTTAGTGTTTATTCCGCCTAATTAAGGTTTATAATTATTTTTTAATATTTAATTTTCATTTTTTAGTTAATATAATTGATTTTGAAGTTGATTATTCCAAACTTAAGGTATACGATTTTTTAAAATTTTAATTTTTAGCAATAAATATTAATTATGATTAGTTATATATAATAAATTTTATTTTTACAAAAAAACATTACTAACTATAGTCTATATATAATTTTAATGTTGGCACACGATTGACACACAAAGATGGAATTGGATGATCTCTACTCATATAAGCCTCCTTTTGAATATTTTTCCAGCTCATTAACAGCAATCTTTCATGTTCTAAAAAAAGAATCACTTTCGGTTGTCTAGGGGAGAAAAAAGAATATATTTTAAAGATATTTGAAATTTCATTGTAGTTTAAGGGGAAAAAAGAGAGATATATATGAAAAAATATCAAAATATTTTCCAACTGCTCTGGTTTTATTTTAAAAAAATTGCAGAACTTGAACACGCTCATTCTCTGTTTCTAAAATGATTGGTATAATGTAATGAAATGATGATTCATATGTTTATTCATATTTTTACAAATGTTATAGTTTAAAATTGAGAATCATCGTTCCCAAAAGTAACTACACTATGGGTTTAGATATTCAGCCTATTCTCATTTAACCAAAAAAGTAACATGTGATATTTTTAAATATAATCATGATTTGTAATATTATTTTATCATGTTTAGCAAAATAGGTTAACAATAGGTTTAAATAATATCTTATTATTTTTAAAAAAATTATATTACTGGTTTCTTTTCAAAAAAATTGTAAGAAATTTTCAAATCAACATTTGTTTTTTTAAAATTGAAAAAATTGAAAGTAATGTCAAAATAAATGTATTTTCTGATAAAAAAAAATTAAAATTAATTTTGTATTTGATATAATTTAACATATTCAAATGAAAACAAAAACTTATTAAGCTATACAAATTTATATTTTTATTAACTAAAAACTGTAGAACAAATTATTTTTCATCGGCCGCTACACTTTATTTACTAAGAAGTTAGAGAAGAAAATATGTCCATAAAAAATCATTTTATAAAAAATAAAATTGATACCCCATTCAATTTTTTATTCCATATACACCACCAATTATATGAATTCTCATTTCTTTCCTACTATTATTTCATTCCTTAGATCTTCCATCAATATATACTAATTTTACTTTATTTTAAGTGAAAAAGTTAGCTCTTCAATTCTTGATTTTTTCCTTTTATATTGTTGGTTCCTTATATATAACAAACACAAACAAAAAAAGAAGCTAAGTATCACATCGATTCTCTCCTACCTCACTATAAATCGAGCTAATTCACATAACCGCTGGTGTTGCGTACACTAATTACGCATATATCATATATCACACGAAAAAAAATTATCATTTACAATACTCAAAAGTATCACTTCCATCACTGAAAAATATTATTTTTATTTTATTGAAAAATATTGCTTAAAGAAGAACGGTGGCATTTTTATAATTATTACTATATTTTTTAAATTGAAAACATATCACTTCTAAAATTAAAAAATATTCATCTAATATAAAATTTATATATAACCTTTAGTAAATAAGAATTCGCCACTACGTAATCGTCTTCCACCCTTATAAATTAAAGGTGAGAAATATTAATTAAGTTTAATTTACATGTTGCACGTCACCTACACAATATTTACCGTTCATTTACACGCAGACGTAAATTTTACACCCACGTAAATAATCGAAACTCTTTCCTCAAAACGACACATGTATAGGTACAAACGCGTTACTAACAACTAGTAGAGTACATAGACCCTCCCTAGCCAATTTTCACAAAGATTCTTGAGAGAGATTAGAGAGAGAAGACAGCCGAGGACGGACAAAAAAAAAAACTCATTCAATGCAAGACGCCACAACACCATCTCAAATCTTACCAACACATCCACATAAATATTTATTCATGGGAAAAAAAAAAAAAAAACACACACACACACAACACACAGTAGCATCCACTTCACACCCTGAATTTCAGGGCTTTGACAAGTCCATTTCCCATTGCACGTTGAGACAAACAAAATGAGAATGACTCCATCAAAATAATAAGACGAGTCCTTTTCCATGGAGTTTGGCAGGGAGACAAACTGATGACTCTGCATCATCATCTTTTCTCCGGAAACAACGGGGCCGCGACGAGCTGGCTTCGTTCTCCCTCCAATCGCAGCCCGACATCTGTCAGCCACCACACAAGGAAAAAAATAAATTTCATGCATCCATCTATCCATCAAGATTGCCCCCACTCCTCTATATATACATTGTACACACATGTCATCACACACCATTATATTCTCACATTCATCAAATTCTTGAATTTCAAGGATCTGCTTTGTGTTTGTGTCAAATATTGATCACATATATACATTACACCCCCCCCCCCCCCCCAATTAATCTCACATTCATCAAATTCTTGCATTTCAAGAATTCTGTGTTGTGTTTAATTTGTGTCATTTGATCATATCCTCAGTTCTCTTTTACTAGAGCTTTTGGCCTTTCGTTATCATGGGCTTGGCTCGACAGAAGTCCCGGGGGTGGCAGAAGTGCTCCCGGTACTTCCAAGAGCAAAGGACGCGCCTCTACATCGTGTGGAGGTGCTCTGTCACTCTTATACGGTTGAAGCTCGAAGGCGTGAGCTTCGAAGATTAATTGAGAGACGATGAAGAGAGAGAGAGGCCTAACATGGCTAGAGATGAGAATTTTTTTGGGACTAACTTTCCATGGCCGGATGTGCATTTGATGAGAGAGAAGATTTGGCTGAGAAGTGTTTGTGCGATGCAAGAAACAGGTTTGGAAGTTGGAACTACTCAAGATTTTGATGTAATGCACATCTCAAAATATGTTGATCAAGTGTAAAATCAAATGCAAAAATTAGCAGGAGATGAAATAGTCTGCATATGTTTGCACAACTATGTACATTGAATTAGATTGCAGAATGTTGTATTATTGGGAAAATTATGTGTCTTTGTGCATGTAAAATCACTCTGGATTAGAAATGCTATTTGCATAAACTTTAACAAGTTTTTAGTAATTGAAAGATCTATGAAGGGGTCTCCACCAAAAAATTATTATGTCAATCATTTCTTGATGGAATTGGATAAGCTAGCTGTTTCTGACTGTACACTGATATAAATAAAACTGCAGCTTAAACAATACCTCAACAATCAACAGTTTGTCAAACTCGATTTTAATTATAATCAAGACGAACATGAGTTGAGCTCGAGTATTTCCATTGAGTTTGTTATGTACCAAACATTAGAATATACAGCTGGTTTCTTAACTAACAAAAATGGAATCAAGCAGCCTTTTTTTTCCTCCTCATCACACTTATGCTTCCCAACACAATCTCCTGTAATATTAAGCCAAAATCTCAAGAAATCAAATGTTATATAACAAAATTTTAGTCTTCAATCTTCTCCTGAAAGTGCATGAAATTTGAAATCCTTATTTTCTTATTTGGGGAGAAGGGTGTCTCCAAAACTTCTTCTCGATGCAGGGGAGCCAACCTCGACAGATCTCCTCGGACTTGATCCGGGCTTGCATTGGCCTCCCTGAGTGAATTTAAAAAATATTTTTGAGAACTTTGACAGCCACCAAAAGGCAAAATGCACCATATTTGAATGCATTTGTGTTTTTATGATCCAAATATTTGCAGAAAAAATTTGGAAGAGTTTTACTTACAGCTCCTTTCTGGCCAGTTAACCATCTAAATGATGGGGAACGCGCCATTGATGAAGCTGCTGCAGCTGCCATGACTCGTATTCTGCACCACAAAGTTCGTGTCATGTTACATTATTTTCCATTAATAATCAACCAAAGGCTGGCTCAAAGTGTTGCGTATGTACCTTTTGTGAACATCAACAAATTCATCAGTCTCATCAACAATTTCCTCCTATATAGACAGAGAGAAGTCACAAACTGCCACCAAAACACGAGAAAAAGAAAAGCATTGGGGAGGCTAGTTCAGAATTGGACTCACCTGCAAAAGTTCTTCAAATACATCTTCCAAAGTGATGACACCAATGACTTCACCCTCTTCTGTGTCATCACCTGGCTGATTCCATCCATAGCTAACTGCGGCACTGTACGTTGAGTTACTTCTGGAGGTCGGTGTTGAGACCGTGCAAATATCAATGGCTACGCAATCTGGCTTCTCTACTCTATTTGACAGCAATGGAGTGTTTAAGCTTGGATTCGCGTCTGAATCCTTGATTGCAGCTTCACTTGATGGAAGCCTCGTTTTTCTTCCTTTCGACTTCACCACAGCAGCCATATGGCTGCTACCTTTCTGGAATTCGTTTAATATGTCATACAAAGGCATATCTGCAGGAACACTGTCAACACAAATATTTCAATGTTTTATGATAATGTGATATATATCCATAAACATGCCAGATTTCAATGCCTTACCGCGGAATTGTCCTAATAGAAACATCACTCACTGGTGTTGCTGTTTCCGGCCTCACTGTAAGCAGACTTTTCACCTGATGGTAAGAACATTTCAAAATTTACATTTTTCATATTTAGATATTCATGCACAGTATTTCAAGAACCTTACCAGTAAAACTCCAATGATGTTATTCATGTTCCCAAAATAGACTGGAATTCGACTATGGCCACTAGCTATAATCTTACCTACAGCTTCCCTGAAAGGAGATCTTGAATCAGTAATCAAGAACCAATTGTATTGACATCATTATTCAAGTGCTGTCATAGAAAACAACGCGATTCTAGTTAAGAACAGCATGAGATTCTTACCAGTCTAACTTTGAGTTCACATCCAAGGAAAATGTTGATTCAATTGGTGTCATGGCTTCCTCAGCAATCTATTAGCAGTTGCAGAAAAAAATGAGATAAGAAATTGAAAATATATGGGATTCTAGACATTGCTATAGACTATAGTAACTGTGGAAATTCAAATGATAGTAGTTTCCCCAATAAAAATAGAAAAAATAAAATAAAATATGAAAGAACAAGTTGATCAAGTTTCCAAGCATACCTTCTTTGTCAGATCTAGTGCTCCATTGATTATAGTCGTCTCATCATGCGTGAGTTCACCGCCTTTGCCTGCCTACAGACGAAATGACTGCTTAATGATGTTTTCAAGTGAACTGAAATATGGCCAAAACAGATAAAAAAAATTCACAGTATCTCCACATCAAAGATTTGAACAGAACAAGAATCCTAAATCACACTTGATGCACCAACTGTAAGGAGCATGAACAACGGAATTTAATCAAAATGTATTAGTAATACCTCCTCTCCATGAATAGAGACAAACGCCTTCAACTGATCTCGTCTGAAAAGAGGCTCACTATGTCCCAGTGACCAGTCCAGTAGCTGAATACATAAAAGAGGCCGATATTTTTACAAAACTATTATATAAGTAGCATGACTGGCAAGATTTTGAAGAAGTTGCACATCAATATTATCCAAACAAACATCCATTTTGTCTTCACTACAAGCCTTCTCCAAATATGAAATACCGGCATCCTAGTTATGAAATCTAATCAAGTTGCAGCGTGTTTTTGTACTAGATGAGTCGATGCAAATGAGCTAAGTTCATTTGAGATCGTCCTCAAGCATAAGAAGCAGGCAGTCGAATATTTGAAAATTATATTCCCAAAAATTTCTCTCAAACAAATATTAAGCCATATCATGTTATGTTGTTTAAAGTAACATTACCATTCAATGGTAGAAAATCACTGTAATATTTTTCTCACTGTCTCTATGCTCGAGCATGCATCTAATTATTACCTTCCTAAAATGTTATTAATAAAATTCAGAAGAACATGTAAAATTTCTTCACTTTCTGATGCAGATATACCTTTCCAATTGGGTAACAAATAGGGTAGCATATAACCACCATTATTCGCACTAACCAAATAAAATTTGCACCTACAGCAAGTCCATATCTAGCACATATTGCTTGAGGAATAACCTGCCAACACAAAATCACGAGAGCACGAATCATTAAAACAAAACTAACCATAAATGGATGTGAAAATATTTAGACTTCAGGAAAATTATTAAGTAAATACCTCCCCAAAAAATAGAACAAAAGTGACAGACAGTATAATGGCAAGATATGGATTGAACATCTTATCCAGGTACAAAGGAAGTGCCTGCAGCATATAGAAAACGCCTCAAGAAAGAAGAGATTTGATCAATGAAATGCGCAATGTGAAAAAAATATTTAATTTGAAGTTCAAACAGATAGCTATTTTTCCCTCTCTCATTGCATAATTCATCTCTGTCATGGGACTTAAACTAAACAAAAAATATGTTTGACTGTCGTTTTTCAAAATGATGAACTCATATTACCTCCATAGCAGCGGCATTGCATAAAAGCAATGTCACGAGAAGCTGGTGCTGCTTCTGAACCACCGGAAGTATTGCAGCTGCAAGCAACAAAAAATCGCCATCAAAATCAAAGTCGAAGGAACAACAACATCCACCATAAAATGCTCTGATGATTTGAATAACTTAGGCATAACATGAACTAAAAAATATCATGATAAGCCAACTTCAAAGAAGAGTAATATAGGATTACTAATTATGTAGATGTAATAGCAATGCAAATGGTGATTATGATTAGAAGAGAATTACAATTACAAAAAAAAAGCCCCAAAGCCCCACTTTTCCTTTGTGATCACTCTGATTCTACAAGAAAAATATACAATATATATCCAACTACAACACCACAAACTGCAATAACAATATGAACATCATAACACAACAATTGAACCACAACCAATAACAAATAATCTATTTGCACAGTCAAATTAAAAAACCACACCCACACACAGACACGAATATATATTTCACTAGATGTAGCATCGAGAAAGATCAAAGTATACGTAAGTGGGCCGACCAGCTTGTTTCTTCTCCGACGGAGAGCCACTACGGCGGAGGACCTCGAGCTCGACTTGGCTCAAAGGCATGAGGGCCAGCGTGAGGCCGGAGCATATTCCGGCGAACAATACCAATAGGCATGATATTCCGGCGTACGTGAACCACAAAAACGTGCCGTATTGTATATTTCCCTCCGGCTGGGCGGCGGTGATGTTCCTATACAATATGGCCAGCAGCGCTAGAGCGTTGATCGGTTGCATCATTCTTTCTTCCCTTTGGAAGAGGACGTCATTTATTTATAGGGTTAATTGCCAAAAAATGCACCACCTCTCAACAAATTTGCAAATTAGACATCACTTTTCAAACGTTTCAATAAAGATACGACCTTTCATTTTGTAGCAAAATAGACACTCCCTTTCTTTTCCGGCCACTGGTAAAATGACGTGGCTTTATTTATTTCCTACCTGGACTATGATTCCTACGTGTACTTGCCACGTCAATATTTAGTTTTTAGTTAATTGCCAAAAAATGCACCACCTTTCAACGAATTTGCAAATTAGACACCTCTTTTCAAAACGTTTCAATAATGACGCAACCTTTCATTTTGTAGCAAAATAGACACCCCTAATTTATCACGAGACGTGGCTGCAATTGAGGGTATTGACATGCTGATGTACAAAAAGCTCATGACACCGAACCTCTGCTAGGGAGGGAGGTGGATGCACCAACCTCGCTGCTGCCGCCACTGGCGTCGCCACTCTCCGCCGCGCAGCAACATCGTCTCCGAAGGCGGCCATGAGGCCTGATACACCGAACTGCCGGCAATGGGAGGAAATGCAGAAGGAGGAGAGCTGTTTTTTTTTCTTTTTAATATTTTATTTTATTTTATTTAGTGATTTTATTATATTTTTATTTAATAAGGATATTTGTGTAATTTTATAATTATTTATTTTTTATTTATATAATTTAGTGGTGCAAATAGAAACACTCTTAATTGGAGACATTCAGAATGTCTCCTTCTCTTCTAATTCAAGAGCAATTCTGAGTGTCTCCAATTAATTCGATCTTGCGTAAAATCTATTGTAATTTGACTTGATGGAATTTAATTTGTCATGAGCTTTTTGTACATCAGCATGCCAATATCCTCAACTGCAGCCACGTCTCGTGATAAATTAGGGGTGTCTATTTTGCTACAAAATGAAAGGTTGTGCCATTATTGAAACGTTTTGAAAAGTGGTGTCTAATTTGCAAATTCGTTGAAAGGTGGTGCATTTTTTGGCAATTAACTAAAAAATAAATATTGACATGGCAAGTACACGTATGAATCATAGTCCACGTAGGAAATAAATATAGCCACGTCATTTTACCGGTGACTGAAAAAGAAAGGGGTGTCTATTTTGCTACAAAATGAAAGGTCGTGTCTTTATTGAAACGTTTGAAAAGTGATGTCTAATTTGCAAATTCGTTGAAAGGTGGTGCATTTTTTGGCAATTAACCCTTTATTTATATATCGGATTTTTTATTACTCTAATTTTGTGTTGAGTTGCATGTTTAATTTCACTCTCAATTCTAATCTTATTCCATATCTAAATCTAATTCTTATATTAAACGTTTACCCCTATATATATTATATAAATATAATATGCGATTTTATGTTAAAAAAAAATCATATTTTATAGGGTCATGCGATTTTATAAGTCAGACAAACATTGTCAATTATTTGGTTTAATTTGTCCATTACATTCCTTTGTACTTCAATATTTTCAATTATTTGTCTTTGAATAGCAAAATCAAAAGCTCATCGAAAATAATCAATTTTACCAAATCTCACGTGTGGACAACACTTGCATTTTTTTTTACTATTGTATTAACATTAAGATTTTTTTTTAATATTTTTTGCAATTTCACAAAAAAACAGAACGAAGCCTAAATAATGTACAATAGGTCTTCTTCCAATTATTCGATGAAAATCACAGTATAGCTGGTTGTAGGAAATGAAAATTAATAATATTATATATAATATTTTTATTATTTTTTATATATTTATTTAGTTTTGAAATCTTATGAAATCTAATATTAGATAAAATATTTAAATAATAAAGATATTATTATATGATAAACATCTAGAGTCTTTGGCAACAAGTAAATATCTTTACAGAGATATATATCAATATTCAAGAGTCAATAAGATCGCGCCACGTCAGTCCTAGATACTCCTACCTGCAACTATAAATAGAAGTCTCCATATTAATTGAAAAACACACCCGAAGTCATTTCAAAAGTTCTCACACCCGAAGTCATTTGAAAAGTTCAAGAATTTGAGAAGAAATTTCATATTCATAAGTGAAATTCTATCCATAAGCAAGACAGTCAAAGATATTCTCCATCAAATTCACTTAAAGTTGGCGTTTGATCCGGAAACAAGGCGTCGGCTTCCGATTTGACGTTATCAAGTACAAATACCAAGTCAAACAAGATCGAGGATACAAATCTTCTCCGAAAACTTCAAAGACAAGTTCAAACAATAAGTCTGAGAAAGAGACAAATTTACTCTGAAGATTATTGACGTTATCAAGTCCAAATACCAAGTCAAAAGAAGATCGAAGATACAAATCTTCTCTGAAAACTTCAAAGACAAGTTTAAACAACAAGTCCGAGAAAATCAAAGAGACAATTTACTCTGAAGATTATTGACGTTATCAAGTCCAAATACCAAGTCAAAGAAGATCGAGGATACAAATATTTTCCGAAAACTTCAAAGACAAGTTCAAACAACAAGTCTAACAAAATCAAAGAGACAAATTTACTCTAAAGATTTCAAAGACCGTTTGACAATCAAGTTTTGAAGAGAAGAATCAGAGAAAAAATAGAGATCAGATCCGTATAAATATATTTTGATCCAAAATCATTTTTTTTTGTACACTGTTTTGTGTTTTACCAAATTGAATACAAAATTCGTGTTACAAATTTTGGCACGCCAATGGGACAATCTCTACCTCTCATCTCTTCTCTTCACCAATTTTCTCAAGCATCAAGATGTCCACAATTTTAGAAGAGCAAATTACAAATTTGACGAAGCTTGTTGAAGGACTTGCCAAGCGGATACAAGAACGGAATGCTAAAATCTTGAAGCTGAATAAAGAAAGGATTGTTGATTTTGGTGGCGAGCAAGTGAATGAAGATACTGAAACTTAGATATCTACAAAGCTACATGCCATCAAAAGTGAAAAATCTACAGCCAAAGAAATTGAAATCTCGTCTGATGGCTCAATACAAGTTGATCAACTCAAAGATTTCATATTGGAAACAATCAAAGACAAGTCTAGAAAGAGCCATAAATCACTCTGGACTTACAACAAGCCATGTACCCCAAGAATTGAGAACTTAAAGATGTCAGATGCCTACCAGCCACCAAAGTTTCAACAATTTGATGGCATGCAAAGGAAATCCAAGACAACACGTGACTCACTTTGTAGAAACCTGCAATGATGTTGGGACATACAGAGATCACTTGGTGAAGCAATTCCTTCGTTCTTTAAAAGACAACACATTTGATTGGTATACCGATTTGAAGCCAAATTCAATTGATAGTTGAGGGGCAACTGAAGAAAGAATTCCTTAACCGCTTCTACAGCACTCGAAGGACAGTCAGCTTGGTTGAGCTCATAAACACAAACCAACAAAAAGAAGAGTCCATCATCGACTATATCAACCGCTGAAGGAACTTGAGTCTGAATTGCAAAGATCAATTATCAGAAACTTCAGCAATTGAAATGTGCATCCAAGACATGTGTTGGGGTCTTCGATATATTTTGAAAGGAATTCAACCAAAGACCTTCAAGGAATTAGCCACTAGAGCTTACGACATGGAGTTAAGCATGGCCGCAAATGAAGTTCAAGAACTGTGGATGCAAAAGCATCACAAACTTTGAAGAAGAGCCATAAATAAATGATAGGGGCAAACCTTTTGAGGAATCACCAAGTGAAAAAGAAGAAGATGATGATGATGATGATGACGACGACGATGAAACGGCTACAAGTCTCACCATGTGTCTATTCAAGTCTTTCAATGCATATCACAATCTACGAAAAGAAAAGGGGCAATGCTCCTTGATAAGAGCCTAAACTATCTTCAAAATTCCTTGATAAGAGTCAAAACTGTCTAAGGTTTTCAAAATACAAACGCTCCTTGAGAAGAGCCTAAACTATTTTCCAAAGCTCCTTGATAGAGCCAAAACTATATAATTTTTTTTAAGAAATGCCCAAACGCTCCTTGATAAGAGCCTAAACTATCTTCAAAAACTCCTTGATAAGAGCCAAAACTATCTAAAATGCAAACGCTCCTTGATAAGAGTCTAAACTATCAGTAAAGCTCCTAGACATGAGCAAAAACTATCTAAACTCTTCAAGAAATACCAAGACTCCTTGACACGAGTATAAAATGTATAAAAGGTCAAATTCAAGTCCAAGACTCCTTGACACGAGTATAAAATATCTACAAAGTCAAATTCAAATTCAAGACTCATTAACACGAGTATAAAATGTCTACAAATTCAAATCTAAAACTCATTGACATGAGTATAAAATGTCTACAAATACAAATTTAAATCTAAGACTCTTTGACACGAGTATAAAATGTCTATAAATTCAAATTCAAATACAAGACTCCTTGACAAAAGTATAAACTGTCCACAAATTCAAATTCAAATCCAAGTACTCACGGACACGAGTATAAAAGGTCTACAAAGTCCAAATTCAAGTTGAAGGCTCCTCGATATGAGCATAAACTATCCAAGTTCAAGAAAGCTCCCTAATAAGAGCATGTACTATCCAAGTCAAAAATATTGAAGACTCCCTGATACAAGCATAAACTATCTAAATTTAAATTCAAATTGAAAGCTACTTGATATGAGTATAAACTATCTAATAAATTCAAATTGAAGAACTCTTGAATATGAGTATAAACTATTCACAAGTTGAAATTCAAGAACTCCTTGACACATGTATGAACTATCTAATAAATTCAAGTTAAAGAATCATGACACCTTGATTCGAGTTTAAACTATATAATCAGTTTTCGAGACTTATTCATTTCAAACGACAAGTTGTCAATGAACAAGTCTCGAGGGGGCATTTGTAGGAAACAAAAATTAATAATATTATACATAATTTTTTATTATTTTTTATATATTTATTTAGTTTTGGAATCTTATGAAATCCAAAATTAAATAAAATATTTAAACAATAAAGATATTATTATATGATAAACATCTAGAGTCTTTGGCAATAAGTAAATATCTTTGCAGAGATATATATCAATATTCAAGAGCCAATGAAATCACGCCACGTCAGCCCTAGATACTCCTACCTACAACTATAAATAAGAGTTTCCATATCAGTTGAAAAACACACCCGAAATCATTTAAAGAGTACAAGAATTTGAGAAGAAATTCCATAAGTGAAATTCTCTCAAATATTCAAGGCGTTCTTCATTAAATTCATCCCGAAGACGGCATTTGATCCATAAGCAAGGCGACTCAAAGACGTTCTTCATCAAATTCAACTCAAAGTTGACGTTTGATCGGAAATAAGGCGTCGGCCCTCCGAATTGACGTTATCAAGTCCAAATACCAAGTCAAAGAAGATTGATGATACAAATATTTCCCGAAAACTTCAAAGACAGGTTCAAACAACAAGTCCGAGAAAATCAAAGAGACAAATATACTATGAAGATTTCAAAGACTGTTTGACAATCAAGTTTTGAAGAGAAGAATCATATGAAAAATAGAGATTAGATCCGTATAAATATTTTTAATTCAAAATCATTTTTTTTTGTACACTGTTTTGTGTTTTATCAAATTGAGTACAAAATTCGTGTTACACTGGTACCAATTCAATGATCAACAAATTAAATTTAACACTCCAAATTACTATAACGAAAAAAACTAAATTGTATATAAAAAATCAAAAATACAATGGCAGTAAGTGTTATTATTATATAATAATAGCAACCGATTTGTCTAAAAAACTAAAAATACAATAAAACAAAATGTATTATAAATAAAATAACAGAGCCCAATATAAAAAAAGTATAGCCAAGGCCTTAATTGAACCTTTTTTTTATTATACTCTGCCGCTTTTATTCCTTTTCCCGGAGGTATTTTGTTTATTTTTTTTTACTCCGTTTAAAATATAAAAAGGGTGTTGTTATTTGCACCTCTATTTTTTTCAATATACACCACTTTTACTTATACAATACTACTATAATTATTTTTTCTATATTCTTTCTTTATACACCAAACCTTTTCTCATTTTTGCCCTTGAAAATAATTAATTTAATTTAAACCATTTTTTCAAATGACGACCCATCGAGCCATCGGCACTCCACTGCCTTTCTCTCTTCTTCATAAATTGTGTATGTGCATTGCCTTCTCTCTTCTTCTTCAGTAACCCTTTGTTTTCTCAATCTGTTTCAAGAACCTTACAAATCCCCAAAATTAATTTGAAATCTAAAAGCTTATGCAATGAACTGAATAATTAAAAAAATACACTAATGTTTAAAAAAAATATTCTTTGACATTGTCTTTGATTTTCAAAAATAAATATTGAACATGATGTAGTAGTTTGAAAAGATTTTAGAGACAAAATACATTCGAAAGATAATTTTCGAATTTTATGAAGTAGTTCACAAAATTATTTTTGAATAGTTTGATGAAGATTGAAAAATGATTTTCGAACTCTTGTAAGTTTGAATCCCAAAACGTCGATGTATTTGTGGAGTCTAGTAGCTTTCAAGCTTCAAATTCAGAGCTTGATAGTAGGTTATGTGTCCATGGAAGAGAGAAGTATTCAAGTTGCAGAAGTGGAGGTGGAGGAGAGAGAAAATGGGGGTGGGGAGGAAGGAGGTCCGGTTAATAGAACAGATTTTTGTTTTTCCTTTTTTTTAAAAAAAATTCTTTTGAATTTTTCAATTGATTTTTAAATAATTAATGCTTAATTAAAAAGGATATTTAAGTAAATTAATAATTATTTATTATTTATTTATATTTAATTGTGGTGTATAATGAAAATTTGATGGTGTATTTAGAATAACCCATATAAAAAATATTTTCCGGCGATATCCGAGTTTGTTTTCCGGCGAAACTTTGACGCCCGCTGCTATAATCAGAAATTTCAAGTAAGGTAAAATCTTTTATTTCTTCATGTGTTTTTTTAATTTTTGTCAATTTGCATGTACCAATTTTGGGGTCTATCTGTCCAAAGATAAACACACTGCTGTCAACTTCGGATTTTATTTTATTTTTATTATGGAGTTTATTTATCATTGTGGTGAAATTCCAACTGTTGTTAAACCATTATGTTAAATTATCTTAGGGGGGGGTGTATTGGATGTGGATTTCGTTGGATTTTGATGGATTTTTAAATGTCTATGGATTTTATAAATCCATAGACTCCATATGGAGTCTCCCAACTCCACGCAGAGTCTGGTGGATTTTGTGTATGGATTTCGAACCGATTTTAAATGATTTCAATGGATTTCAAATCCATCTACCCAGCGCTCGTTGGAATACAACGATCGTGGTGTTTGGAAAAAAATTGAACCTAGCGACCGCTGGGTGGCGAGCCGAAAGAACCCAGCGATCGCTGGCCTCAACGACCGCTGGGGCACGAGACAAACAAAGCCAACGACCGCTGGCACCCAGCGGCCGTTGGGAATAAATAGTATAAATGGGTAGAAAGCCCCAAATCGGGCAGAACAGCCCTAAAAATCATTTCACACCAGACGCGAAAAATTTCTTCCTCAATTCCATCCGCCGCTGCACTCCAGCCACCGCTCCACCGACCGTTGGAAGCCCACGACCTACCACATTCAATCATGGTTTGCACGAAGAATCCCAACATCGGGGCACACGCAGAAGCTGAAGAGGAGGACCTCACGACGAGGTACGAATGTCCATTTCCTCTAAAAACTGAATGAGAGGGACAAGTCTTTACAAAATTCAATGAATCTATGGTTACCATGCCTCGTTACCTTGATTGGGATTTGTTGAAAGATTTAAAAATTGTTGCAAAAGTGACGAAGTATTTGAAGGTTTTGGGGTTAGAACATTATGCTAAACATGTTGATTATTCTGGCTATGGAGACTTGTGCTATGACTTTTTGTCTACTATGTATGTGATTGATGAACACAAGAAGCTTGGGGTTAGGATGAACGGGAGATACTACCAAATTAGTTTGCCTAGAATGAAAACTGTGTTTGGATTTCCTACTGGTGGGGAACGGGGGAGACCCAATTCGTTTAGTGTGGAAGTAGGTTGGCGTGAGTTGACTGGGTTTGATAATTGGAATAATACGGGTAAGTCGAATGGGTACATTCAAGACCTGAAATTGGCAATTGTGCACAAATTCCTTGCTTACAATGTGTCTGGGAAAGAGCATGCGAATAAAGTGAACGCAAATGAGGTGTATTTGTTGTGTTGTGCGTTGAGGGGCACAAAAGTTTGCATTTCAAACTTCATTTGGTCGGCTATGAGGCAGATGCAGACTCGTGCACACACGCATCCTTCGTTTGCTCCTATTGTGACAGGATTGACACATAATTTCGACGTTCTTAGTGCCACAACGGGTTATCAGGATGGGCATGATGAAATCAGGCCGTATTCAATCGATTTCAGTGAGCTAAAAAGTGCTCAAATTATTAAAGATCGATTCACGTTATTACCTCCTGCTAAGAGGCCATGTGTGAGCAGACACACAAATGATTTGCTTGTCAAGAGTCAAGGTGATTCTGGTGCCGGCCCGTCCACTGGTGGTGATGAAGGTGGTAATGAAGATGAGGAGATGGAGGAAGAGGAAGAGCAACCTGAGCAGCCACCTCATACAATGTCCGGAGATTATTATGGGCGATTCCAGAATGCTTTGATGTCATTTCAGGAGCATATCGACGCATCCTTTGGATCACTGAGGCAGCAGATCCACGATGGGTATGAGGCGCATACCCAACAGATGAACGCCCGATTTGATGCGCATACCCAGCAAATGAACGCTCAATTTGACGCACATGATGCACAAATTGCATCCTTACAAGCTCAGTGGGATGCTTGGACTGCCTTCTATCCGCCACCACATCCACCACCTGACAATTAATGGTTTGTTTTTTGCAATTTATGGATTATATTTTGATTGTTTGAATAAATGTTTATGTTTACTGTTGGTTTTTGGTTGATCTTTGGTGTTTGTGAATCGTGTAGGTGTGATCGCTCGAGAAAGGCAAATGCCGGAGGCGGAGGACCCAGCTGCCATTGTTTGGGTGTTATTTTTTTTTTAATTCTGTCGTTGAACTGTAATGTTTTTTACGTTGTTAAACTGTGTGTTTTCTATTTTGTTGAACAATATGTTTGTGAACAATGTTTATCTCGATTATGTTTATTTTTCATTTCATTTTACTTCTTTAGTACGATGATTGAATGGTGCATAAAGTGTTAAAGAAGAATACAAATATCAACGTAGTAGACATAAACATTGTACAATAGTTTCGATAAATCATACAATAGTTTGGATAAAATAGAACACATAGCGAAAAAAATAACAACCATAATTCAAGCCCAGCGGCCGCTGGGAGTCAGCGGCCGCTGGGAATGTTTCTGCCCAACATTCCCAGCGCGCGCTGGATCCCAGCGGCCGCTGGGCTTGAATTATGGCCGTCCGAACGGCCGCTCACAACCAGCGGCCGTTGGACTTTATGTGTTTTACATAAAACGGTGTTTGACAAATATTTTTTTATCATATGGATTTTCAACTATTTATATACACAAGTTGTGAAAGAAAAACACAACAATTATAAAAAATATGTTATTCAAATTCGTTATAAAAATTTAACACAATAAGCACAAATTGTTTATAAAATACCAATTATAGTCAATGTTTCATAGTCAATTAAAAAAAATATTACTCAGCATTTTCATCTTCGGTTTCATCATCATTTCCATCGCCGTTATACGTGGGCCTCGCTTCCCACATAGCATTGGCAATGCTCATTCTCCATGCATTAGCTTCCGTTCTTTGTTGTAGTTGGCTTTGAGATAGCCATTCCATATTTTCTTCTTCTGGAGGAGGAGGTGGTAAATCTTCATCTCCTTCATATTCCACTGGAAATTCATCAGAGCGGCACTCTTTTCAGAGAAAATTGTGTAAACCAGCACAAGCCAAAACTAATTCAGCTTGGATTTGAAATGAGAAGGGAGGTGTTGTTTTGAAAATTGTGAATCTAGATTTGAAGACACCAAAAATCCTCTCAATCACATTCCTTAATGATGCATGACGGAGATTGAATAATTCACTTGCATTTCTGGGGTGACGACCTTGACCACCAAAATCTTTTAATTGATATCGAACATCATGTAAAGGAGCTAAAAACTGACGTCTATTAGCAAATCCACAATCCGCTAGAAAATATTTACCTACAACAAAATAATTTTATTATTATTTGTCAAATAGATGCCTTTACACTATTTTAAAAAAAACACACAATTATAAATATGGTACATACGTTGCGGCACCTGAAGGCCATTTGTTCTAGATAATGCATCACTTAAAAGTTTGGAGTCATGTGTTGAACCTTCCCATCCACTTAGCACATACATGAACTGCAAATCAAATTTGCAAGCTGCCAAAACATTCTGTGATTGCATACCATGACGATTACGAAAACTGCTTACTTCTCGGCCTGTTATCGTTGTCGGAATATGAGTTCCATCTATAGCTCCGATGCAATCCTAAAATAAAGTCAAGATAAGATATAAACAAATAAAACGTTTAAAATAAATTACATAATAAATGATACATACCTTAAAAAAAGGCATAAATCTTGTGCAATCCTGAATTTTAGCTGGGGTCTGTATAGACGGCTTAATCATCATGTCTGGTGCTATCATGTTCAATGTCTTTAATACTTTATTGAAATTTTGACTTGTGGCAAAATGAGAACGACTGAATCTTTGACGAACATTACAATATCTGTCGTTGTGCCCGACAATGATCAAGAATGTTGCCACCATTTCTTCAACACATATGTGTCTTGTATCTTGTAGATGCGTTTTATCTCTTATGATAGAGCATAACTTCAGAAATGCATCAAGATACATTCTATACAACTGTCGAAAACTTTGTGGATCTCCTTCAATCATATCTTTAACAAAATGATATCCAATTCTCCTAATTGGTCGTCGCTGCAAAGAACGTTCAATATGCTGACGCATCATATCAATTTCCCCTAATAGTGTTAACACTGTCTTGGCTGTCAATAGCAAGAGCTTAACATTTTCATAGAATTCTGTCTCCTCTTCCTCATCAATTTCTTCTTCCATCTCTTCATTTTCTATTTCTTCTTCCAATATTTCATGATTTTCCATGCTGCATTTAAACAAATAAAATTTCTTGATTGCAGTGATTGTGTTAACTAAAAAATATATCCAAATGCATACAACTTAATAAATCAACAAATAAAAAAAAATTTACCCAAAAAAACATAATGTTAATTTCGAATAAACCAAACATGTTATATAATCAAAAAACATAATTCATAACATCAAATAAATAATCAACATAAATTCTAACAAGACATCCAAAAAAATACTAATAAATCAACATCAAAGTATGTCAAATATGAAGTAAAATATCCTTATTTCTTAATCTTGTAAGCTATCCACTGAGCTCGTTCCTCAACACTCATCTTCAAAAAACCATCTTTTTGGGACTTCGTGACAAGCAAGTCAAATGCCTTAATCCGAGTGTCTGCATCCAAATTTGGGATCTCTTTGATTGCATCCCATGTAGTGTACGATCTTTCTTTTTCTCTTTTCTCCAATTCGTTATCTCTTTTCAGTAAGAGACCGTGAACTTCACCAAACAGTGTTTTCACCTCTTCTATGATCTTTTCACTAGAGCCAGAAGTTGCTTCACACTGAGTTCTACTTCTTTTGGCTTGCTTCGGTCTTTCAGTGGAGCTCTTAGTCACTTTAGGCTGCCCAGAAGGTGGTGTGAAACTAGACGGGGGTTGCTCATCTTGTGATAGTGCGACAAACGCATCATTCTCAGGATCAAACGTTAAATCTTCTATGCGCGCATTTCTATTTTCATCTTCTCCTAATGTATTTGCATCAGTAGCAATTCCCAACCCAATTGAATTTCTTTCGATGGCAACACCATTACCCACCGTAATCCTCAAATCCTCATAATCAGTGATATCTCCATATCGCAAGTGTGTGTCTTTCGGGTGAGACTATAAAAAAATAAAATCAAAATAATTAATTCACTTTATTAATTAAATAAAAATATTGCATAATAATTAATTTCCAATATGATACATACCGATAAGTACGCATCCCACACTTCATCTGTAGCCGTGAATTTTTTCGTATTGTCGTCATATCCAAAACCAGAACTATACTTCAATAGGTTCGAATAACCGATCCAACGACTCTTAAACCATTTGAGCCGGCTTTGATAATTACTGTAGGTCCTATTACACCCGAGTCTTTCATTAAACACAGTAAGTATTCTTTCTTCCACAGTGGCTTTGCTAAATATGCCACTATTATCACGCCATCCGCGACGCGCACCATCAACCATAAGTTCTAGCAGAAGGTTAGTCTATTCCTTACTCCAAGGTTCATAAGATGTCTTCTTTTTCGAATCTTGTTGTGAGTCCCCCATGATAATACTAATATAATATGTTGTATACACTATTAATCATCTTATCATTAATAATAACAGCATATATACTAGTTTTCTATGATTCAATAATCAGTCAAATTATATCAAAACCAAAAGAGAGTAAAATTTAATCAATAATGAATACACGAGTTAAAAATAATAATCATAATTGAATCAATAATGAATACACGAGTTAAAAATAATAATCATAATCGAATAGTATGGAGAGTACCTGACGAAGATTGTAGGCGCCGCCTTGCCGCCGCTGCCGTTCGTGGAGAAATTGTGAAGGAAAAAAGAGACCGTGAACGAATATTTATAAGCGGATTATGCCAGGCCCAACGGTCGCTCGACCCAACGGCCGCTGGGATATCACCGACTTAAACCCAGCGGCCGCTGGAAGCCAGCGGCCGCTGAGGTGCCATCCTCAGCGAATCCAGCGGCCGTTGAGTCGAGTGACCGCTGGGAGTCCCAAATTCGTGTACCCACCGGCCGCTGGGTCACAACGCTCCCCGGATTTTCTAAATCCATCAAAATCTCGTGTCTGGAGGTCGGATTTCATCCTTCATAATTTTCACGTGAAATCCATCCGAAATCCAACGAAATCAATGACTTTTTAAAGTCTGTGGATTGTTGAATACCTCAAAATTTTGATGGACTTTTAAAAGTCGTGATTCAATACACCGGGATTTCATTGGAATTTTAAAAGTCTGGATTGAATACACCAGAATTTCGTTGGACTTTTAAAAGTCTGGATTGAATACATCTGGATTTTAAAATTCTAATGAAATCCAACGAAATCCACATCCAATACACCCCCTTTAGTTTACTCGTTGAGATTCTCGTTAATAGTAGCATATGTAGGGAAGATAGGGTGTTTTTTCTCTCTCTGGTCAATGAATGTAGGAACTGATCTAAAGGGAATCAGGTTCTGTAGAAAATTAAAACGGAGTAAATAATTTTTCAGCGTGATTTCATTTATTTTTGGACATGCATTTATGTTTGAGGGTGGGATTGCTAGAAGCTTGCTTTTCTCATGTATTTAGGTTGTCATTAATCAGTAATCATGGACGTAAACGAGGAGAATACTGTCACTGTCACTACCTCAAATGCTGCTCCAGTTTCACCTGCTGCAGATGAACCTGTGGTTTCTGCAGTTGATGCAATGTCAGTTCAACCTGTAATTGAGCATGTTGTTTCGACCCTGGTGATGCCTCCTATTGCCCCAATACCAATTAGGCCAAGAATTAGTCATTTCGATTGGGATGAGGATGGGACAGGTCAGGAATATGAGGTCTCAGAAGAAAGCAAGCTGGTTAGGGAGAGAGATGAGAGAGTAGTGCAGGATCTTTTGATGAGGCGTCGAGATGCTGCCTTGACTGTGCCCACTAATGACAAGGTTGTCCGAGCTTGTCTTTGTAGTCTTGGTGAACCTCTAACTCTATTTGGGGAGATGGAGAGGCGTGTCCGTTTATGGGAGCTGATGAAAGCTAATGCAGATGACTGGATGAGGAATCTGCAGCCACGACCACCTCCTGAACCTGAAGAAGATTTTTAGTATCCCTTTTACACTGAAGGCTCACAATCATTAATACAAGCCAGACAAGAGATTGCAAAGTATTCTATTGTGAAGTCAACATTGCGCCTCCATCGTGCCAGGAGAAAAAAGGATGATCTGGATGAGGATTTGGATGCTGAGATAGATTGGTCTCTGAAGCAAGCAGCAAATCTGGTCCTAGAATGCAGTGAGATTGGTGATGATCGCCCTCTTTCGGGATGCTCAATTTCACATGATGGGAAGATGCTTGCCACCTAGTAAATTTTCTCCATCCTATGCCTTATAAGATAGTTTAGCATGTGTACAGTTTGACAAGCTTTCTAGGTTGCTGACAGTTGCTAAAATGGTCATTTAATTTTATTGGTGTCCATATCTTTTATTATATTTCAGATGATACACAACCTCACTACGTGAGAGAGAAACTTTCATTTGGTATACTATCTAGGGCCTTCAAAGCTAAACAAAAAGGCATAATATGGTTTCAGTTCATTCTTTGTTGCTCGACCTTTCATGAAATTGCTGCAGTCTACATCTTGGGAAGTTCCTTTGTATACTTCCACTTTTATGTAAGTGAAAATATGTCGATAGTTGAGTTTGTCAAATTATGTGCTTACTTTGCAATTTGCATTATGTGGTTTCATATTATAGTGTCCAATTCTCCAAAATTATTCATCTTTGACAAGATCCCGTATTTATTCCTCCCCCCTCTCTTTTTCTTAGCTCTCTTAGTGGAGTTTCTAAATCATGGAGCATGCCAGAAGTAAAAAGGTTTCAGCTCTAAATGGGCATACTCAACGAGCTGCTGATGTTGCATTCTCTCCTATCAACAACCAATTGGCTACTGCCTCCGCTGACAAGTGACAAGACTGCGAGACTATGGAATCTAGAGGGGTCTGTCCTGAGAACATTTAAAGGTCATTAGATCGCCTTACTCGGATATCCTTCCATCCATTGGGAAAGTATTTGGCTACAGCTAGCTTTGACAAGACTTGGAGATTATGGGATGTGGAGACTGGTGAGGAGTTGCTTCTCCAAGGTCATAGTAGGAGCGTATATGGAATATCTTTCCATAATGATGGCTCCTTAGCAGCTTCTTGTGGACTGGATGCTCTTGCTCGTGTGTGGGACCTGAGATCTGGCCAGAGTATTCTTGCTCTTGAAGGCCATCTCAAACCGATAAGGCTCGCAATCTTTTGACATTGGATGTCCTTTGTCTTTCCATGTGTAGTCTGATTGGATTTTTAACTATTTCGTTGTTTCTCTCTTCAGTTTCTTGGTGTCAGTTTAGTCAAAACCTTCTGTGAAGGAAGAGATAAAGTGTCTTAAGTTTAGTAAGAGTTTTCTTGTAGTGTTTTTGTAATTCACAAATTCATAGTGAATATTTTACCCTGAGGCACTTCGCGAGATTATAGAAATATAATCTCGTGAAATTTTCAATCCATTGTTTCGTTACTATATTTCCGCTGCATGTTTAAAAGTTGTCCCAACTTTAGATACAACTTTGATCACAACTCTGTCAAAACCAAGAGTTCGGTTTCTTCAATTGGCATCAAGAGCATACACTTGATACACTAAGTGGTGATCCTGCTTTTGTGAGTACAATGGATTGTACAAACCCGTTGTTCAACAACCCTCTTGTTCTCGATGGGATGAACTATTCCTTTTGGAAAGTTCGAATGCGAGCATGCATCAAATCCATTGATGCAAGAGCATGGAATGCTGTTCAAAAGACATGGACGCATCCCAAGACCGTTGATGTTGAAGGTGACACTATTCGTACCCCTCCAGAAGAATGGACCAGGTCACAAAATGAAGATGCTACCTTCAATGACAAGGCACTCAACGCAATTCAGTCTTCCTTGGACATTCAGATGTTCAAACTCATAAGAAATTGTGAGTCGGCCAAGGAAGTATGGGATATCCTCCAACAACATTGCGAGGCGATGTTGGAATTAAAGAATCACGTCATCGTATTCTCACCACTAAATTTGAGAACATGAAGATGGTGGAAGATGAGACAGTTGGAGAATATTGCAACAAATTGCTGGAAATTGCAAATGAGTGCACTGATCTTGGTGATCCAATCACCAACAAAAGGTTAGTTTCTAAAGCCTTGCGAACTCTAACACCACGTTTTGATATGAAGGTTGTTGCTATTGATACGGCAACAACCACTGGATGTTTGGACTTCACGAAGCTGATGAATGACCTGAAGACCTATGAAATGGAGATGAATGAGAATGGTGGGTCAAAGAAAAAGGGAATTGCCCTGACAGCTGGATCAACTTCAAAGTCAACTTCACCCTATGATGAAGACGAGGATGAAGATCTTGAAGAAATCAGTGAAATAAATCCAGACTATGCTCTTCTCACCAAAAGACTCAACACTCTCATTCGAGCTAATAGAGGTAAACAACAGAAGGGAGGTACTGAACAACGTAAGCCTCGTCATGACTCGTCTGGACCTTTGTTGATTTATGAAAATATGAACTCACCTGGAAGAGATCCCAAGATCATAAAGCGTGGTGCATCAGATCACTTTAGACCAAAGGAAATGAAAGATTTCTCCAATGTCCAATGCTATGAGTGCAAAGGCTATGGGCACTTTGCAAATGAATGTGCAAACACTTTTAGGAAACTTGGAAAACCTGTCACATTCCTATCTCTCAGCGATAGTGAACCGGACACCTCGGGAATCTCTGTGGAAGAAGTCTCGGATGATGCAAACTATGAACACGCAGCCTTAACTACAGTTTGTACCGATACGGAAAATTCAAAGCTTGCTGAAGTTGAGATAACTTCTGACAGGTATGATGAGTCCTATTATGAAACGCTCTTCTGCTTCAATACAATGATCACTACTGCAGATGAAGAAGAAGTAGAAGTTACTGAAGAAGAAACTCTGGAGTTGCTAATAAAGTGGCATGAACTCTACAAGGAGCTGCACGCCAAGTGGATAAAACAGTGCAAGGAAATTGAATCACTTACTGACGAATCCACTAATCAGAAGGCATCTCTTGCAAGATTGGAAGTTATGTTGACAAAGAAAGATGCAGAGATTGATGATATGAGGATTCAACTCAATTTTGCCAAGGAAACTTTCAAAAAGTTCAACACAGGTACTTCTAAACTTGATGAGGTTCTTGCACACACTCAGGTAACTTCCCATGGCATAGGTTATGATAAAACTGTAAAAACTGCCTTCACTCAAATTCTGTCCACAAGTGGAAAACCCTTTGTGAAAGCTCAAGAAGGTCATTCTACTCCATCAGCAAATAAGAAGCATAGAAGATTTGTTTGCCATTATTGTTTTCTCCCCAAGCATATAAAACCCTTTTGTCATAGGTTTCTGCAAGAACATAAAAGGGAGATTCAGTTGAGGACACATGCCTCAAAATCAGCTCTTAGAGTCAAAAGTGACAAAATAAAGAACTTGGTCTGGAAGCCCAAAGCTGCCTCCAAAGACACCTGCAAAGTTTTCTTCACTGCTTCAGTATCTGATGATTCGACAACTTGGTACTTTGACAGCGGGTGTTCTCGCCACATGACTGGATCTCAATGTTATCTGACCAACTACCAAAAGATCAATGGTAGCGAAGTCACATTTGGAGGAGGATCAAATGGCAAGATTGTAGGACGAGGAACCCTGAACAGTCCTGGACTTCCAAAGTTGGCTAATGTGTCACATGTTGAAGGGCTAACTGCAAATCTCATCAGCATCAGCCAACTCTGTGATGACAACTTCAGTGTCATCTTTGATAAAAGAAGTTGTACTGTGATTAACAGCCATGGCAAACATGTAATTTCTGGGGTAAGATCTTCCAATAATATTTATGAAACTAACAGAAACAGCTGTTTGAGTGCGCAGGTGAATGAGGTGCAGCTTTGTCATAAAAAATTGGGTCACACAAATTTCCGCAATATGAAGAATCTACAAAGGCTCAATGCTGTTCTTGGAATTCCAAAGCTGAACATATCAAGTCCAAGCCTATGTGGAGATTGTCAAAAGGGGAAACAAGTCAAAGCGTCGCACCCTGTTGTGACAACTTCTGAGAGACCTTTTACTACTCAAAGCTGCTTCGAACTGCTTCATATGGATCTTATGGGACCAGTTGAGGTTGAAAGTCTTGGAGGTAAGTGGTATTCCTTTGTGATAGTAGATGATCTCTCTAGGTACACTTGGGTAAAGTTTCTGAGAAATAAAGGTGAAACATATGATACATTCTTAGAATTGTATGCTAAGATCAAAAACTTTTACCATGCTTATGTTAAGAGAATAAGATCCGATCATGGAAGGGAGTTTGAGAACTCTAAACTCTTGGATTTCTGCATAAAAGAAGGTATTCATCATGAATACTCAGCTCCAAAGACACCTCAGTAAAAGGGTATAGCCGAGCGAAAAAATAGGACTCTGCAAGATATGGCCACTGTTATGTTACACTCGAAGAAGTTGGCCAAACGTTTTTGGGTTGAAGCTCTAAACACGGCATGTCATGTAAGTAACCATGTGAACTTAAGAACCGGAATGACCATGACGTCATACAAAATTCTAAATGGTAAAAAACCCAATCTGAAATACTTGCATGTTTTCGGTTGTGTTTGTTACATTTTGAATGATAGGGACTATCTTTTTAAGCTTGATCCCAAAAGTGACAAAGGTGTGTTGTTGGTTACTCACTTAACAGTCATGCCTACCGTGTCTATAACCTTAGGACCAAAACCGTGATGGAAAGTGTAAATGTGAGATTTGATGATATGGCCAGTTTGTATACTCCCGCAGATGATGCTAATGATTTAATTGAGATACATGGCAGAACAGGTAGCACTGAAGAGGAAGAAGAAAAAGTTAACCCTGATGTTGAGCCCACTTCAGCAACAAACGAGGACACACCTTCAGATGACTCTGAATCAGATCTTAACTTAGAAAATTCAGAGATACCAGAAGTAATCCAGGGGAATGTTAGAAGAGACCAACCGAAAAGGATTCGCAAAGATCATCTAATTGATCAAGTCATTGGAGACGTTCACGAAGGGGTCAGAACAAGAGGGAGAACTGTTGCCAATTACAAGGAAATGGTAAGGATGGTGTGTTTGTCGTGTATTATAAATGAAGTTGGTATTGTTGTCTTTTTATCCATGGTTGAACCCAAAAATGTTAATGAGGCATTAAAAGATGAGTTTTGGATAAGTGCCATGCAAGCCGAGCTACTTGAGTTTGTTAGAAACAAAGTCTGGACACTTGTGCCTAGACCTTCAGGGATAAATGTGATAGGAACTAAGTGGATATTTAAAAATAAAACTGATGAATTTGAAAATGTCATTAGAAATAAAGCCCGCTTAGTTGCCCAAGGTTATACTCAAGTAGAGGGGATTGACTATGATGAGACTTTTGCTCCAGTTGCACGAATAGAGTCCATCAGGTTACTTTTTGCTATTGCATGTTATCTTAACATTACTCTTCATCAAATGGATGTTAAGACAGCATTTCTGAATGGAGTACTTGTAGAGGAAGCTTACGTGGAGAACAACCCAAAGGTTTTGAAGACCCAACAAACCTAAGTCATGTGTATAAATTACATAAGGCATTATACGGACTAAAACAAGCTCCAAGAGCTTGGTATAGTCAGTTAACTGAATTCTTGCTTGAGTTTGGGTTTTCAAGGGGTCATGCTGATAGAACTTTATTCCTCAAAAAAGATAAAGACATGCTTACAATCGCTCAAATCTATGTCGATGATATAGTGTTTGGGTCGACAAGTGAGAAAGCTTTGGGGGAATTTGTTGAAGCAATGTCCACGACTTTTGAAATGAGTATGGTCGGTGAACTTAGCAATTTCCTTGGACTTCAAGTCAAACAAAAGGAAAATGGTGTTTTCGTCTCACAAACAAAATATGCCAAAAATCTTGTAAAGAAGTTCGGTTTGGAGAATGTAAAACACATGAGGACTCCCATGAGTACGACTGAAAAGTTGTCGAAGGATGCAGTTGGACCTGAAGTTGATCCAACTTTATACAGATCAATGATCGGAAGTCTTCTCTATCTAACTGCTAGTCGACCAGATATCATGTACAGTGTGTGTGCATGTGCTAGATTTCAATCCTGTCCCAAGGAGGAACATCTTAAGGCGGTAAAGCGGATCATTCGGTATGTGGCCGGAACTTGTGAGTTGGGTCTATGGTTCACAAAAAACACAACTACAGATCTTGTTGGATACAGTGATGTTGATTGGGCTGGAGAAATAGATGATAGACGGAGTACAAGTGGAGGATGTTGCTATCTAGGAAACAACCTCATCTCTTGGCATAGCAAAAAGCAAAATTGTATCTCATTATCCACAGCCGAGTCCGAATATGTGGCCGCCGAGAGCTGTTCAATGCAGTTAATATGGCTGAAGTCGATGTTGAATGATTATGGGCTGGAGAGCAATCCCTTGGTGATGCTATGTGATAATACAAGTGCAATCAACCTTGCAAAGAACCCAGTTCATCACTCCAAATCTAAGCATATTCACTTAAGGTATTATTTTATTAGGGATTTAGTTGAAAAGAAGCTATTAAAGTTAGAGTATATTAGTACAGATAATCAACTGGCTGATTTATTTACGAAAGCTTTAAGCTATGAGAGATTCTCAATTTTGAGGAAATCTCTTGGTTTGTGTTCTATATGAAAAGTATAGTTGACCCAACTATTGTCACACTTTTGGTGTATCATAGTTAACTGTGAAGTTGAACAGATTCGAGGATGAAAAAGCCTGTTTTAAGGTGAAACCATGATCGTTCTTATAAAACAATATAACTAGATCAAAGATCTTAGATAAATGGTTTTTATAAGATTCTTTTGGTTATTCATCTATTCATCATCTGCTTCTCTTCTTAATAAGTTTTCTATGATGTATCAAAAGTATTCTGATAAATAAAATTTTGGTGACAATAGTTGATTAATTATAATAATAAAAAAAATGGAAAATTTTGAAAGTCAGTTGAATGTATCTGGAAATGTATCTTACTCTATCTTTAATACCTATTTTTGACTATATCTTTAATATATTGATTCCTATTTATATGGAGGCGGGTATCTATCAGATATATTTATGTTCCTCCATATTATTTTTAATAAGGTCACTCTCACTTAGATTCTCTCATTTTACTTCTCGTTTCAAAAACCCTTCGTCTTCTTTCATCTTCGTTTCAAACTCTTTCATCTTCATTCTTTCTGCCATGGATTCTGACAAAATGAAGAAGATTCAAGAATTACTTAACGATCCAGAAGCCTCAGCATATCTTCGTCATCTCTCAACCTTTCTCCCACAGCATTCATTTCTCTCTCCACCGCAACCTATCATATCTAACCCATTTCGATTTTTGTCGCTGGATTCCACCCCAATCCTCCGACCTAAAGTACTTTTGTCTCCTTCGAGAGAAAACGCGCCAATGGAGATTTCTCCAGAAATGGCTAGTTGCTCAGAAGTCCAATCGCAACCTCTTACTTTACCGGCTTCATCTCCGACGATTTCTTCATCTCAAGCCATAATTCTAGCCCCTGACGGCGTAATTATGCCACCCCTTGACACTCCCATATTTTCTGAAGAGCCACTCAACACTCCGGTGCTTGCCGAGGAACCTCTTGATCCTCTTTTCCCTTCCGATGAAGGAAACCCTCATAACGGAGGACCCATTGAAGTGTCTTTCTCGGAAGTGGAACAAGAACAACAAGAAGAAGAATCAGAAAAGACAAAGTCCCCTCCAAAGAAAAAGCCTGTTAAAGCCAAACGGATTCTTCCACCTCACTGGTCTCGACGATTGCATTTTACCAGCAGTTCCTCTTGGACCCAAGAAGGCCCTATTGAAATCATCTCTTAACCAGATGAAGAGGATAGTGAAGGGTCTTCAGAGAAGAGACAGGCTGAGACTCGTGTTGATGGGTCTGAAGATAAAGGGGAGGAAACGGAGTCTGAAGCTGAGCTTGAAATCACCTCTGCTGTGTCAAAGAAGGGAAAGAGGAAGGTGTTGACCTCTCCCTCTTCAAGAGGAAAAGGAAACAAGATTCGTTCCTCAAAACGAGCAAAGATGTGTCTTGATCCTGATGAAGAAGCTGCTCTTTCAGAATCTGATATAGAGGTATCGAAATCTGAATCTTAGTTATTCTATTTTGATGCTGCTAAGAAGAATTGGGAATATTTTAAAAATCGAGAAATTTTAAATGATAGGGCAGTTGATGTTAAGGATTTTGATAAACATAATTTGATTGTGTTTCTGAAGAAGAGGAGGGTTTGGGGTAGTGTTTCATATGCCAAACCTTATGTGGCTGAAATTGTGCGTTTGTTCTATGCAAATTTGTCTTCTGAGTTTGGGAACCCCTCATCCAAATGATTCGGGAAGGTTTTTGTTAGGGGGAGTGTTTACAGTTTCACCCCAGCAAAGATTAACAAATTTTTAAGCCTTCCAAATATTTCTATAACTGATGTTGAGGTAGATGAAGATCTTGAAGTCAAGATGGCAAATGTGCTAACTGGGGGAAGAGCTGATGTGTTGCATGGTAAGAGGGTGAACAGAATTGCCTCAGCCCTCACATCCCTCTTTTCTACTTTGTACAAAATTTCAGTTAGCAACTGGATTCCTACTTCGAATTCCACCGTAGTTCCTCTGGAGCATGTTTCTCTTCTATACAAGTTGTACATGAAAGAAAAAATCAATTTAGGCAGTCTTATGTTTTCTGCTATTGCTGAAGTTGCCATGACTAAGAGCAACAAGAAACTTGTGTTACCATCTCTTATCTTTAGCATGTTGGTTGAACAAGGTTTCAAGCCTAAGAAGAGAGATGTGTTCACTCCTCGGCTCACTTTTCAGACTGTGCAGAAAATTTTTCTCACAGATTCAAGAGTTGTGGATCTGCCTTGGGTGGATGAGGAAGAAGTTACTCCACAATCTCCTGGACTTCGCTGCTCTATTCCTGTATTTGTTTTGCAGGAACAGATTGAGCTCTACAATGCTCAGATAGAGATCTTTGCCAAGCAAAGGAAAGTATTCCAGCGTCTTCTTTCTTCTCAAAAAAAGGGAGAGACTGGTGGTGGAGAAGGCAGTAGCAGAGGCAGAAGAAGGGCAGCAGCAAGTGAAGAGGAAGAAACTGATGAGCAAGAGGAGGAGGAGTAAAAGAAAAAGAGAAGGAAAGATGAAGAAGGCTGCAGACTGTTGCAGTTTTGGGTTGATGTGGTTGATGTTTTCTCAAACAATTTCTCTAAAACAATTTCGATTATGTTTATGTTTTTAAACAACTATCTGTTTGGTGGAAGATCTGATAAGATCTTTCTTTTGTTGATATTTTTTGTTGCTAACATTTAGTTGTTTTTGATGGTATCATGTGATTATCCTAGTATGTTTTTTTATGATATTTTGTTTTGAAAAGTATGCATGTCAGGGGGAGTGAAGTGTGCATGACAGGGGGAGCAATTGAGTAGTTGTGCTTGTTCTTTTTACATGTTTAGGGGGAGATCAATTATGTTTGACTATGTTGCATGTGTGAAGTTTTTTTGGGAAGAAAGACAAAAAGGGGGAGATTGTTGAAACCGTTAGTTTGTTATTAGTTTGGATATGTTTTGTTTTGTCTTTCTTTATTTGCTTGTGCAGGATGATAGTTGGTTGAAATATTCTAGGAAATCTGATGTGGTTGACTAGTTCAAAGAGTTGATCAAGATAAGGTTGTTGCAAGATAAGGTTGTTACGGAAGTTGCGGGCGTGCGGCGCAAATTTAGGAATGAAGATCATGGAGAGATCAAGTTGTTATTTGGAGTAGAGACCAAGTAATTAGTTTAGTATAAATAGGAATTATTTGTATAGAGATAGATACGAATCCAGAGATATAAATCAGATCTGTTTATGGAGATAATAGTTTTTCTACAAGTATTAGTTGAGACAACTTTAGTCACAACCTTCTGTGAAGGAAGAGATAAAGTGTCTTAAGTTTAGTAAGAGTTTTCTTGTAGTATTTTTGTAATTCACAAATTCATAGTGAATATTTTTCCCTGAGGCACTTTGCGAGATTATAGAAATATAATCTCGTGAAATTTTCAATTCATTGTTTCGTTACTATATTTCCGCTGCATGTTTAAAAGTTGTCCCAACTTTAGATACAACTTTGATCACAACTCTGTCAAAACCAAGAGTTCGGTTTCTTCAAATTTGATATCTCCAATTATTTTTTCCTATGAATTTGAATGATGAGTTGCTTATCTTTGTATTTTAGATTTATGTCTAACAGGCCCTCATAAATTTGTGTACTGATCGTAAAGATATTTAAGTATTTAAAAAAATTTGCGTATATTGTTTATTTAGTTGATTAATTAGTTAAAATAGAGATTATAATTTTCATGTTTTTGAATTCGTGTGTTAGTAATTATAAGATATCAATTTGATATAATTACATTACAATTATTCGAATTTATAAAAAGTATTTGAACTTTTAGCTTTTAAAAATAAAATGAGGTTGTATTAGGACCAATGCATGGGCCACAAATGGGCTGCATTGGGTTGAAAAACGCAGCCCACCCATTTTTGGGCTGAATTGGGTTGGTCATTTTGTGGTCTTTAATCTATTGGATTAGGATTGGGCTGGGTTGGGCCTTCATTTTGCCACCTCTAGACATAATAGATTTAACGTGACACTTCTATCTGTCACAATAGCTTTATATAATAGATGAAACTGTCATATTAGATCTATTGTGCCATTGAAGTGCTACCCTTGCACATAGGCAAGAATCCCCCGTTAAAAACATCAATGATTTAGTTTATAGGAACGTGATCGAATGGAAGATTGATAGCTTCATATGGGCTATCATGATACGGATGAATTGAAGGATCCATTGAACATATTAATTCAAGAACCTATCGTATGATGATAGTTAGACAACTATCACCCCAGATCGAGAATCCAATTTGATTTTTTTTTTCTAGAGCTTATGAACCTTGACTTGTTGAATATATAATCAGCATTTGTATGTTTGAACGCCATAAGACCATGCTCAAAGTTTTGATAAGTTCTTAAACAATTTGAAAATCTCTACAAGAAGAATTCAACTCACAAAGCAAAATATGTTAATTTTCGTGTATGATTCAAGTTATTTTTGTAAACGTAAGTACAACCTTATTTATAAGCCTAAAAGAACTCTTGAATGCATATCATTTATGCACACCACTAAAGACTAGCTATTAAGACTCATTTACACCATTTAGAAGCTATAAAGACTCCATGAACCTAGATCATTACTCTTGAACTCAAAAGATAAAAAATGACACTCATTGTATTGATATTTCTAGGAGGTCTCTTATTTTAAGGTTAGAGGAGGCCACAAAAATGAACCTCGCACTTCTTCAAATTAGGCCTTCAAGATGGATATGATACAAGTCCAAATTATCATTTAGAATGCACCCCATCAACTTGAATGAAATTCACCATTTGGCATATTGTAGAATCTTGATGCATGTTATCTTTTATTTCCGTTGTAGTGACCATCATAACCTATTTGATTTGCTTAGCTTGTACCCTTATGATAGGTCCATCATACACAATCAAGGAATCTCTCTTGTATGCTTTAGACTTGTCGGATGCATCTCCATCATATAAGCAAGCTTAACATCTCCGACAACATCAAGATCCTCATCGGCCAGATCAGTTGGCCAACATACGACTATTATTATTATTGATGCAAAACATCAACAACAACAACAACAACAACAACAATAATGTATGCTTTTTTAACAATAGTTAATTTATGATAATTAATTTAGCAAGAAATTGGCATGAAGTTTTTTTTCTTTTTAATTTTTTTTATGTATTGTGTGTTTTTTGTATTTGGATAAAATTTAACAGTTATGAAGTTTGTTTGTTTGTTTGTTGACACACACACACACACACACATATATATTAGTAAATGTTTAAAATCCTCCCAAATTATACAATTTGATAATTATTTAATTAAAATAATCAATTTAAATAATTAAGTTAGTTTTTTTTAGAACAATAATTAAGTTAGTTGAAATCACTCTTTCTTTGCTAGTAGCTATTGAATCGAGTTACTTGCACAAAAAATCCTAACCTTTGCACCGAATTGAAAATTCGACACGATTTAATTTTAAACCTCAGCATATTTAACACCACCTTTTGATTTAGTACAACTTAAGCAGGCTCAATTTTTTCGAGGATCGGAATTTTGATGTGGTTAACTTTATTTTCTATTAGAATATATACACATTCTAATGTGGTATATATATATATGTACGTGAAAATAATAAAATGTAAGGCAAGCCATAATCAATAGCCATAAAAAAAAAAATCAGATCAAATTACTCGTGTTGATCCGTGTTACATCTCTGTGCTAGTATTAGTTTTTTTTAATAATTTTTTTAATATATATGGGGGATGATGCACCATAAATAAAAATTTATAGTTAAACTTATTTATATGAATAAAAATAAAAATTGAAAAAAAAAAGATTTGGCACAAGTGATCATCTGATATCCTAAAAAAAGGAGGCCTCTTTTTTTTTCTTTTTTTTTTATCTCGGCGGGGATGATCAAGTGATTGAGTGAAGTTGCTTAGAGACCAAAGACCACGGGTTCTACTCTTCTCAATACCACAGATCGAGTGTATGAGTAAAATTTAAGTTGTACTAATTAATTAATCAAAAGGTAATGTTAAATTTGACAATGTTTCAAAGTCATAGTATTCTATTACATTGTGTTTAATTTAATTTATTTTATTTTTTTACTCACACACTCGATCTGGTGGTATAGAGAAGATTTGAACCTGTGACCTTTAGTCTCCAAGTAGGGCGGAGGGACAGTGGGCCCAGTGGGAGCACTGCCCCCGTAAAATATTTTAAAAAAAATAGTATAATAATAGTATATTACTTTAATATTAAATAAAAAAAGTTAAAATCATATATATTAGTCTACTCTCAATTGGCAATCCCTCTTCCTCCACCACCAAACTCCAATCTCCATGCCCCAAATTCAATTCAAACAATACTAACTTCAATCCAACATAAAACAAATAGAATTGGTAAACTTTACTATAAATCAACCCAAATTAAATTCCATATATCTTGGCAGTTAATATACTTCTTTCTCAGCTAGGGTTGAGTTTTAAATTTTAAAGTCGATTGAAGATTTGAATATTGTGATGGGATTTTAAGAATAATATAAATGTATTAGAATTTTATTAGTTATTTTTTTATCGTTCTACATGGGGAAAATTATACTTTAATGCCTAATTTTGAGTTTTTTTTAAAAAACTAGCTCACTTTTTCAAAATTAACAAAATAAATCCACTTTTTCAAAAAAATTGTAAATCTCACTTTTTTTAAAAAAAATTACAGCTTGGAAATTGTACGTAATCGATTGTATGTTAATATTTTTCGATTGTAATTGTGTTTTGACGATGTAGTTGGAGAAATATAAATATTAAAATACAATCACGTATGATTTTCGATGACTCGGCGTAAAATTGATCCAATGTTAGACTTCTAAATATTTGAAAAAGTGTGTATTATTTTTTTCTAATTTTAAAACGTTGACTATTTTTGGAAAAGAAACCAAAATGTAGGTATCTAACCGTAATTTCCCTTCTATTTATGACTTCTTATATTATAAATTGCCCCCACACTCAACAACATTTCTGGCTCTGTTACTGTTTCCAATTAAGCAACTTCACTCCACTACTAGGCCATTTTCACCGGGACAAAATGATAATATGAAATGATTTAAAACTCAGAACATTTTTATTTTCAACGCGGGCGCATTCCTCATCGACGTCGGCACCACTCCAAAAGAGTTGTTCCCAAAAATAACATAATTTATTGTCCAGCCAAACTTTATCAAAGAAGAAATGTACGTATAAATTTTACCTGTAGTATACTATCCATTTCTCACCTATCTATTAATCTTGTAAAGGCAATCCAACGAAAATCAATTCTTTACAAGACAAATTCTTCGATCCCTTAAAATACAAAATTATAATATAAATATCAAATTAGTATTTATATATTTTCGAATAAACTCATGAGTTGAGTACGTAGCATCAAGTTAATCCAACCTCGGTTTGTTTGCATTTACAAAAAAAAATCTGAAGAAAATATATGCAACACATACTAAGATATACCTAGTCAAAATAAAGAGTGCCCTAACAATTTGTAAGGTCTAAATCTACTCTACATCTTCTTCCTATTATGTTGCTATCTCTTACTTTCAACCCCACAACAGCGTCCTCTCATATCAACATATATATATATAATTCTCTTTTTTCCCCTTAATTTCCGAGGGAGGGAAAAAACAAAAAATCACATGCACGTAGCATCTCCAATTCCTCTCCGCCGCTGCAGACTCATCATCAATCCGGCCGGCCGGGGTGGGGTATAACTACTCCGATTTCGATGGCCTCGAAAATGATGATTCCCGTTGCATGCGCGCTCGTAGTTTTGTTTGCAGGCCACAACACAGAAGCAATAATTGGCGTGAATTGGGGGAGGGCTAGTGCTCAGAGATTAGTCCCGTCGCAGGTGGTGGATTTGCTGCTGCAGAATGGAGTTGAAAATGCAAGAGTCTTCTCTGCTCAGGATGATATTTTGGCCGCTTTTGCCGGTAGTGGTATTAACCTCTCCATAAGCTTCTCCAACTTCCGCCTAATTAAGTCTATCCAAGATGCAAGAGCTTGGATCGATCAGAAAAGGGAGTTATTCATTGCCAGCAACGTGAGGTAATTAATTAACGCACACAATACATGCACGGGTTTTATTTTTTTTATGAGACGATTTGACACAAGACTTCCCTTAAATTATAACAGGACTATTTTTGTCGGAGATTTCATATTCGTCAAGGACAACGACAAAGCGTCCATCACGTCGGCAATGAACACGTTGCGCTGGTTGCAGACCGCTCTTAACGAGCGTCAATTAGGGCAACAAGTGAAGACGAACTTCATTCACTTCGGTTTGGCATTGCTACCTAACAAAACAAAACCGTCGGAGGCCGAATTCTTCGATGAATTGAAGGAACCCATGATTGAATTTCTGCAATTCCTCAAAGACAACGATGCCCCATTTGTAATACAACAGGTTCCCGCCATTGAATACAAGGACTTTCCAGATTTTGATATCAGCTTCGCATTTCCCGACGGAAAATCAAACAGAATCATCAAAGACATCAACGGCTTAGTTTACACGAACGTGGTCGAATGGAAGATCGACAGCTTCGTGTGGGCCATCAGCAAGCTCAACGTCTCCGACAACATCAAGATCGTCAACGGCCAGATCGGGTGGCCGACCGACGGCATCGACGGTGCTAACGTCACCAACGCCGAGCGCTTCTGGAAGCACCTGCTGCCGTGGGTGGCGAGTGACAAGGGAACCCCGTTGCGCCCCGGGGTGCCCATAGACACCTACGTCCACGCTCTCACCGACGAGACTAAAATGTTCCAACCGATGACGCGCCACTGGGGCGTTTACCGCTCCAACGGCAAGCCCAAGTACAAGATCGATCTCACGGGTCAAGGTCGCGACATTTACCCGATCACGGCTAAGGGTATCATGCACATGCCGCACCGTTGGTGCTTGTTCAACGGCGACCGCAGCGATATGGCGAAGGTGAATCGTCTCTTCCAGTGGGCCTGCAGCCATTCTGACTGTAGCAGTCTGGCTGCAGGGGGCACGTGTAGCGACCTCACGACCGCACAAAACGTGTCGTATGCGTTCAACATGTATTTTCAGTTTCAATTTCAAGCTGAGTGGGCTTGCGATTTCGAGGGCTTGGCCAGCCTCTCGGTGGAGGACCCCTCGATGGGGTACTGTGATTTCCCCGTCGAGGTGGTCAAAGGCCGCCAGGATAATTATGTATCGCCCTTCCTCACGACGATGATGAATGGGGTTCGGCCGAGGCCTAATTATCTTGACTCGTTCGTGTTTTGGGTTTGGATTTGGGTTTCTGTGATGTTGTTTTTCATGTGAGAGTTCGTATAATCACAACACGATATTATCCGTTTTGTGACGTCCGGCCCTAGCAAAGGTGTAACGCCCCCAATTCCTGAAATCCAATGCGCTACACAAAATTAAATAAATTTTTTAATTTCATAATCATTTCATCTTTAAAAAGAAAATATTTTTGTGGTAATTTCTTTAAAAATAAAATCCACCAATTATCATCGGAATATTTTTCAAATAACCAATCATTAACATATTTCACAAACGACCAGTCAATGTTGAAATTCTAACTTTTGAACAAGTCCAAAATGACGGCGGGACATGTAATATTTTAATATTTTTAAATATCCAAAACATTCAGCAGAAGCATAATACGATAAAATATTGATCAAAGTCAAAATTCAACATTCAAGAGATAATTTTCAACCTAGTCAAAAACTTAAAGAGCCCATATGTCCACGTCAGCTGTCTGCATCACCTCGTACCTGGAAAACATTTTAGAAAACGTGGGCCGAGTTCCATAAAAACTCAGTGAATTTATCGTGTTCGTTTAAACACATGCAATGATTTTTCATATCAAATTAAAGTCCAATAATTCAATATTTAAAATCATGTCCATGCGCTTAAAAATATTTATTCAAAAGCCGATAAATCAATATTCATTCAAATACACATGCGTTTAAGAATAGTTATTCAAAAGTGAGCAATTCAAAATCAATTCTCATGTCAATGCGCTTAAAAATATATTTATTCAAAAACGAACAATTCAATATTCATTCTCATGTCAATGCACTTAAGCGTATTTATTCAAAAGTTAATGCGCTCAAAAGACCATGCGTGGATACAGACTCTATGTGATCACATAACTATATTTCAATAAATTGACAATGCCTGAATTCATCATGCAGGTCAAATTATATCCACGGAGAGCGAAAACAGTTGTAAACCATTCATGGATGAAAGCATTGTAAAAACAAAAGTTTTAATTAGCAAAATCCACCTTATAGCTAAAATAATAGCCGGAGTTTTATACGTGTCCTGCAAATCCTAATTAATTCTGGGTCTCGGGATCGGGCCTACAAAATATAACTTCCTTTTGCCACGATGTTAAGCCTTAAATTATATCATATCAATCCAAAACTTATTCTAGAGCGTAGATGCACTCTTGAAATACCATTCTCATGCAAATAAATAATCACATCCTACGAATTAAAATAATAATTCCTAACATAAGACCTATAAGACCATAATCCTACTCAAAAGCTCCCTAACATGATCGGTAGCGATGTACATAATTTTTGGCCGATAAAAGACGCTTTACAATTTTAGGCAAATTTGAAAAATCATATAAAATTCATTTTAACTCCGATTGAGGAATGGGGCCACACAACCATCTCAGATCAACCTACAATCGATTAGAAGACCCAGAAGACCAATTCTAGTGAGAACAATCAGAAAAATAGCGGTGAACGTTAACGTTTAAATGGGCTGAATGAACCTTAAAAAACAAGTTTATACTAAACTAAAGTAAAATATTGAAATTGAAAAAATAAAATAATCTAAAAAAATTGAGTGTGCAATAAAAAATGTAACACAAAAAGTGCAATAGAGGATCTAATACTAATATTATAAAATATTGTGTTTAGTTGTATAATTATTAATTACGGCTCATTCCACCTAATTTTAAAATTAATTTTTAGAATTTAAGGTAATAATTGATTTTTAGGGTTAATTATTTCATAATTAGGGTATATAATTTAAAAAAAAATCAATTCTTTGTACTAAATGTAAATTATGATTAAAATCAATTCTTAGTACTAAATGTAAATTATGATTAATTATGTTATAATAAATTTTATTTATATGATAAATTCTCTCTCTCTCTCTCTGTGGGATATTTGGGAATCTTATGAGATATTCACTGAGGTAGAAAATGGCGAATAGAAAGACAAGCACAATTACGGTCCAAAAACTTATATGATTCCAAAAATGTTGATGTCCAATAAGCACAGTTGTCTTGAAATCTCGTGTGGGTGATCGAGGGTAATCTTAGTTGTTGCAAGTTTGATAAAAAAATGTTTAAGAAAAAATTATGTGATAGACAACAGTTCTGGTGTGAATCGTTGTCTATTATACATTTTGCCTTAGACAACAGTTTTTGAATAATAGACAATTTTTGAATTAATAGACAACATCATTGACATTTATTGTTGTAAATTTGCTTTTTTATTATTATTATTTTTTATTTTTGCATTTTCCACGACGATTTAGATTACAACCATTGTATTTTAAGAAATTATTACAATCTTATTTATTATTTTTTTTTACTTTGAAATTTGAGCTTTGTAGGATTTTTAATTTTATTTTTTCTACATAGATGGATGATTTGTAGTACTTTACATTTGTCACCTAAAAAAATAGCTTTTATTTGTATTGCACTATAATAATAATAATAATTTTCAGTAATTTTTTATTTTTTCTATTTCGATTTCATCATTTAAATTAATTAAATAATTATATTTTGTATACATACGCCACTACTACAAAAAATTATAAAGACAATGGTTTTTAACCGTTGTCTAGTTCATTAAAAAACCGTTGTATTTTTGGGTGTTGTAAATTTTGCACGCATATAGACAACAGTTTCAAAACCGTTGTAATTTTACAACGGTTTTAAAAGTGTTGTCTATTTGATATTTTTCTGTTGTCTATCAACTGGGATTACAACAGATTTTTTTGAAACCGTTGTGAAATGACAACGGTTTTGTTGATAACCGTTGTAATTTCATAACGGTATTTCATATTATCGTTGTAATTTCACAACAGTTTTTTCATTAAAACCGTTGTAAATTTTGTGTCGTGATTTTTTTTATCTTTTTTTATTTAAAATTTACACAATTTTATTTCATACAATATAAAACCTATAAATCACCAATAAATAATAAATACATCAATAAATGTTTAAATCTTCATCGGGTAAATTACGGTTTGATCCTTATATTTTGGATTATATTGCAAAAATAGTTCATTTTTTCAAAATTAACAAAGTATCCAATGCACATTAAAAAAAAATTAAAATCCAACATTTAATCAATACAATCAAGAAATCTTTTGAAAAAAATATTTCTCCAACAGCGTAAAAAAAATTCAATCAAGAAATCTTCATATACAATCAATTTTGTACGATTTTCGGATTATAAAATTGATCAAATATTAGATTTGTAATTTTTTTTGAAATACTAGATACTGTTTTTTTAATTTTAAAAAAAATGATCGATTTTTTATAATTACCCTAAAATGTAGGTATCAAAGTATAATTTGCCCATCTTAATCTACTTCTTTTCTCACTTGTCTATTAATCTTGCAAATGCAATTCAAGGAAAATCAATTCTGAAGTCTTAACAAGACCTTATATATCAATTATTTCCTTATATTAATTTGGATGGATTTTTTTCTTAAATCTTGTCACAACATTCACGAGGAAATAATTTAACCTAAATAGCGAAATCGTCCCGGTGGGGATGGTCTAGTGGTTGAGTAAGGTTGCTTGAAAATCAAAGGTCACGAGTTCGAATCATCTCAATACCACCAAATCGGATGGGTAAAAAAAAAACAATTAATTCCTTAAAGTGCAAAATTATGCCACGCTAATTAAAGTATAAAATTATAATGTAAATATAATACTCCCTCCGTCCCAATTATATAGTCTCATTTCTCCTCGCACTTAGATTAAAAACATTTATGAAAATAAGATATTAAAACTAAACTTCCAATAACACCTTCATTGAATATTTATGACTTTCAACTTTTAAGTTGATATTTTTTTAATTTCCAAGATTCAACAAGAGTTTATTTATACATTACTATTAAAATTAATAATATTTATAGTAATGGAACTATATAATTGGAACACCTCAAAGAGCATGACTCCTGTGCACAACCCCCCGGCCGCATATCAGACGGGCGCGTGTGCGCCACGCGCCCGCCCTTTTTTTTCTTTTTCTGTTTTCTTTTTACGTTTTCTATTTCCTTTTTTCTGTTTTTCTTTTTCTTTTTTCTTAAAAAAAACACATATAAATCCCTAAAAAATCCCCCTAAATAAATTATAAAAAACACAAAATAAACCCTAAAAACACTTCCAAAAAAACCATAAAAAACAGAAAATAAACCCCTAAAAATATCCCCCAAAAAACCTTAAAAAAAAAATAAACCCCTAAAAACACCCCCAAAAACATAAAATAAACCCCTAAAAATACCCCCAAAACACATACAAAAAAAAAACCTAAAAAACACAAAAAAACATGAATTGGTACTATTTAGTGTTCGAATTGGTATTATGGGTGGCGAATTTTTTATTTTTTTTTGCGCAGGTCAGAAGCGGGTCGGCCCGGGTCGGAGCGGGTCCGTCTGATGAGCTGACTCATGCACTTTATGCACATGAGTTTTTGCCCACCTCAAAATAGTAAAAGGGACTATATAATCGGGAGGAGGGAGTATCAAATTAGTACTCCCTCCGTCCCGATTATATAGTCCCTTTTGTACTCGCACATAGATTAAAAATATTTATGAAAACAAGAAACAAAAGCTAAACTTCCAACTTTAACCTTATTTAATGAAAATTAATAAAACTTAAATTTTAGCTCAACTTTAATGTATTAATTTTTTGAAATAAAGAAAATATACAATTAATAAATTGCAAATACAATGAATATCAATAGAATTGATCAAATTCAAGTACATGCAAATTAATTAAGTTGGTCAATTTTAATTAATGTTTCTCTTTTTTTGAAAAAATAACATTTAAGATTTATAACTTTCACAAACTTAAATGTTTAATTTTTTTAATTTCCAAAACCTAATAAGGGTATAATTGTACATTCCTATTAAAAATAACACTACTTATAGTAATGAGACTATATAATCAGGACACCTCAAAATAGAAATGTGGATTATATAATCGGGATGGAGGGAGTATTGAATTTATATATTTTCGGAATAGGTCATGAGTTGAGTTGCCTCAAGTTCAAGTACATGCTCGCCTCGTTTATATCTATAATTAAATCACACGAAAATATATGCGACGCTAATATTTAGTCAAAAGAGTGTTCCAACTACCATTTCGTAAGGTCTAAATCTATTCTATATCTTCTTCCTATTATGTTGTTCTCTCTCATTTTCTACCTCACAACAACTTCCTCTTTCATATCCATATATATATACACACACACACACATATAATTCTCTTTTTTCCCTTCAATTTCGAGGGTGGGAAAAACCACCATATGCATGCATGCAGCATCTCTAATTCCTATCCCCCGTAGGCTGCAGCAGAGACTCATCATCCGATGGCCTCCAAAATGACGATTCCGGTTGCATGCACGCTCGTAGTTTTGTTTGCAGGCTACGGCACAGAAGCAATAGTCGGCGTGAATTGGGGGAGGGAGAGTGCTCAGAGATTACTCCCGTCGCAGGTGGTGGATTTGCTGCTGCAGAATGGAATTGGAAATGCAAGAGTCTACACTGCTCAGAAAGATATTTTGGCCGCCTTTTCTGGTAGTGGGATTAATCTCACTGTATCCATCTTCAACGCCCTCGCCATTAATTCTATTCAAGCTGCAAGAGCTTGGGTTCAAGACAGGCAGGAATTCTTCATTCCTAGCACAGTAAGGTACACCCCATTTCATCCAACAAACTTAATTAATTCGCCCAAAAAATTAATGGGGATATTTATAATTGCAAGAAAATTAAAACTCGTGTGAATGTTGCAAATATGGGTGAAGGTGGTCTAAATTCTATTTGTATGGATAAGGTCAAGAATCGAATGTGACTTGTTAGACGGTCTAGCTGGATAGGAGACTACCTCTTTTTTTTTTTAAGAAAGACGATCTGACACAAGACTTTCGTTTAATTATAACAGATCCATTTATCTAGGAGGGTATGTATTCGACAAGGCAAACGACAAAGCGTACGTTTCGTCCTCATTGAAGGCGTTGCGTTGGATGCAGAGCGCTCTGAATGAGCGTCAATTAGGGCAACAAGTGAAGGCAAACTTCGTACACTGCGGTTCTGCAATGAAACCTAACAAAACAAAACCGTCCGAGGGGGAATTCCTCGACGAATTTAAGGAAGAAATGCTTGAGTTTGTGCAATTTCTCGAAGAAAACGATGCTCCATTTGTAATACAACTGTTTCCCTCCATGGAAGCCACTGTGACAGAATGTTTTGATGACATCAGCTTCGCATTCCCCGACGGCAAATCCAACCAAATCGTCAAAGACATCAACGGCTTAGTTTACACGAACGTGGTCGAATGGCAGATCGACAGCTTCGTGTGGGCTCTCAGCAAGCTCAACGCCTCTAATTTAAAGGTCGTCGTCGGCCAGATTGGCTGGCCGACGGACGGATACCTCCATGGTAACGTCACCAACGCCGAGCGCTTCTGGAAGCACTTGCTGCCGTGGGTGACGAGCAACAAGGGCACCCCGTTGCGCCCCGGGGAGCCCATAGACATCTTCGCCCATGCTCTCACGGACGAGACGAAAATGGCCTTCGCGCTCGGGCGCCACTGGGGCATTTACCGCTCTAATGGCGAGCCCAAGTACAAAATCGATCTCTCGGGTCAAGGCCGTGACATTTACCCGACCATGGTTAAGGGTATCATGCACATGCCGCACCGTTGGTGCTTGTTCAACGGCGACCACCGCGATTTGGGGAAGGTCAAACGTCTCTTCGACTGGACCTGCAGCCATACTGATTGCATCAGTTTGGCTCCGGGGGGGTCGTGCAGCAGCCTCAGCTTCGAGCAAAACGTGTCGTTTGCATTCAACTTGTATTTTCAGTTTCAATTTCAAAACGAGTCGGCTTGTGATTTCGAGGGGCTGGCCGGCGTCTCGGTGGAGGACCCCTCGACGGAGGACTGTGTGTTCCCCGTCGAGGTGGTCAAAGGCCAGCAAAATAATTATGTGCCGCCCTCCGCAAATTATGGGTGCCGCCCAAGGCCTAATCATGCCTTGTTTGCGTTTTGGGTTTGGATTTCTGTGTTCACCATATTTTTTATGTGAAAGGGTCGTACCCCAACACAACACCATATATATTGTATGTTCTCAATGTTAGGCCCTGCGAAAGGCCTCGAGTTCCAGTTCCGGTTCGAGTTCGAGATCGAGATCACACCTTCTATATCCCCATTTCATCTCCTATGGTTTAACCGATTTGTAATTTTGGTTGTATAAATAGGGAGTTTAATTTATGTGTTGTGTACGTAGATGAAGAAATGTGTTCAATTTTACTGTGTGACTAATAGGTTGCTAGCTAGGACAATCTTGTATTTTCTATGAGAATATAAGGGATTGTATTGAAAAATAGTTGTTAATTAATTGTGACCATTTCTGAAATTTTATGCATGCATTTTCTACGCTCGAGATTTAATTTATACGCATGCAGTTTCAAAGAATTACTTGCTAGTTTGAAGGGGATGGATGAGATGATGTAATTTTCACTCATCTATCATCATTTTGGTTTTCACCAATTATTGTTTCTTTCCAAATTGTTTTCCAAAAGATTTAGCCTTGTCAAAATTATTTGTATTTGGCAAAATTTTAATATATAATTATAATTAATATGCGATTTATTCTGTGGCAATTTTGATATTTCTTATTTTTTTTTTAAATCAGTAATTGAAAAATACCTTAAAAAATATAGGAACCCAACAATGGTTTTTGCCTTCTTTTTCTTTTGTGAGAGATACATAATTTCTTATTTGAAATGGTAGGTTAATTCGACAGTATTGGCATCAAAGTTGTAGAACTCGCTAGACGCTAGTCTGGAGTTCGTGCAGCAAGCTTACCCACGAGCAGAACGTGTCATTTGCATTCAACATGTATTTTCAGTTTCAGTTTCAGTTTCATTTTCAGTGTTTCAGTTTCAAGATGAGTCAGGCTTGTGATTTCGACGGGTTGGCCAGCCTGTCAGCGGAGAACCCCTCGACGGAGGAATGTACGTTCCCGTCGAGGTCGTCAAAGGCCGATGAGGAAACTCAATGTCTTCCCCTTTTGTTTAATCAATGGTGGAATTTTCATTCTCTATTCTGAAATGTTAGCATATACACGTGCTCCGTGAACACCTAAGTGTATTTTAGACATTTTTTTGTTTTGAATTTTCAGAAAAACACAGTCGATATATAAGCTTCACTTTCCAAGCCTAAATAATGTAACAGAGGAAACTCACATAGGTAGTCATCATCTTCCAATTTTTCATTATATAATCCTAACTACTGATAGCAACCACAGTTCTAAGCTCATGAAGTACAAAAATGTGTGGGCTATGTACAACATAATCTATATACAATCAGTAATCGATCGAAAGCAGCAAAAACAGCAGTTTCTACATACCTGGCAGCAATTGCTTTAGCTCTTGTTCTCACACCTCTGCAAAGCCTTATTAGATCTCGAGGTAGAACTGGCATGCCGGCTAGAACGTGTAAGGACTAGGCTTCAGACGAACTTTGCAAGATCCAGGCTTCGCAAGCACCACGTGTATAAATCTTCCCTCCAAGAACTGGACACGAGACGAATGAAGCCGAGTTAACAAGAAGGTTTTTGATAATCAGAGCTTCCTTAATCAAGGCATAGAATGCTTACCTGTCCATTCATCTCTTCAATGGCTGTTCGTGCATGCTCTTCGCTCAGAAACCAGACATAAGCAAATCCGAGAGATTGCTTAGTTTTCTTATCAAGTACGACTTTTACTGCATCAAATGTACAAATAAAACCAACCGTCTGATTAATTTTCAAGGGTATACACATACAGATAACAATCTGCAAAATGTGCCCGAGTTAAAGAAAGGCCTAGACTGAGTTGCACCTCGACTCACTTCTCCAAATCTCGAAAATGCTGCCTTAATCCCTCCCTCCCCAGTTGACTGCGCCAACCCTGAGTATTGCAATCTGTATGCTCAGAAAGTCCACCAGAAACAGGATAGAACAGAGAGAGACGATAATAGCACAACACATGAGATGATGTTATGAGAAACTGCAATTCTTTCATGACATCAACCTAATTGCATTTTGTTGCAAAATCTAAATCTTCTTAAGCCAACAACACAACGTGCAAACAATGCTCATATCCAAAGCCTGACCAAATATAGAGCACAAAAGAAGTAAAAAGCTTGTTCTTTTCTTAAATAAATCATTAAAATAGATATAATCTCACACATTCAAACATCAATGGTGAGGCATACATTCACATCCCAATCACAAAATTAATAAACTATGATAGCATATTCCATGTTTGCACACTGTACCATATGCAGCTAGAGATAGCAAATGGGACAGCTCGAAAATCGAAGGCCTGAACAATGGGAACTGGATATGGGGCAGAAACTAGACTATTTGCATATGATCCATTTATTTATATAACTATATATCTATTTCAATTATTACTACTTTGCAAATACATCTTAAAATGGAAAAAAAAGGATGGTCTAATCTCTCTTTAGAAAAGAGTTTTACCCACATGTCATAGCTGAGAAGCATGACTTGTATATCCCCCCCTCCTTCTATTCCCATTTACCACCATTCCTTCCCCCCGCTCTCTCTAAAAAAAAATCGAAACATCTTTATTAGAAACTTAACAACAAAAACAAAATAAAACATTGTGAATACCATCTTCCATGCCATACAACATCATTTCTTGGATAACCAGAAAATAAAAATAAAAAAATATCGAAAAGGGAAGTACTTCAAAATTATAATTCCAACGAAAAGTTGTACCTTTTACGAAGATTACGATACTGGAGGGAGGCTCCTGCAACAATTCAACAGGAGAGCTTAAATTTGAGCAATTTTTAGCTCTGTTGTTGAGAATTTTAGTTGGAGCAGCAATTGAAATTTTTGAAATTTCGAAATTGGGGGTTCCGAGAATTGAGGTTTTCGATTTCAAGGGTGTTTGAAACGCATAATTTATTGGAAATTCAGGGCACAGAATTGGGGTTTTACAGGATGAGCAAAAGAGGGCCATTTGGAACCCTAGATTTTTATTTATCTGCAATTAGTGCCTACTTTTACACATTCCTGCAGTTTCTCTGATTTGAATTTCGACGTATAAGAACTTTGGGCTCGAATTCAAATGGGCTTTTCTTAATGAATCCAAAAATAAAAATTTAAAAATCTTGATCTAAGATTTGTATCATCAATGCACAAAAGCCCATAAGTGAGGGCAGATTTTCTATTTTACTTGCCATTAAAAAAAAAACTAAGGGAACATTTATCGAAAGGGGATGAAATCAATTTCTACACTAAGAGTGTGACATCTTCATATTGCACTATTAAATTTATAATTTTATAATAATTTTTGTAAGGAAAAAATTAATTATGACACAATGAACCCTTATAAACATTGTATTAACAAAAAATTGAACTAAAAAATTGTAATTCTAATAATGAATTATACCTTAACTGGGGAGAATGAACCGTAATTAAAAATTTAAAAATTAAATAATTTTTATTTTCGATATAAAAACTATCATAAAATTATAAATTTAATAGCATAACACAGAAATATCAAACCACTAATGTAAAAGAAAAATTCATGTGCACGGGGGAGGGGATTAGCGGTATTTGTCATGTCACTTAATTTTTATCATTTATATTAATTCAACTACAATTTTACTCGATTGACAAAAATATGATTAAATTGTTAATAAGGAGAAATATATTTTTTATTGATCATTAGTTATGTTTCCTTCAATCCGTTTCTCCACGTGCGATTCCGTTCGTATCATCTTAATTAATTCATATAAATTCTGGTCTTCGCATATGAGAGAAATATTATTAACCCAAGTTGTTAGAGCGTATCATTACGACTTTTGTATTATTTGTTCTTTTCTCAATATGTATGCATGGGACATTAAATTTATGTTGCAGGTTACTTTCAATAAATGGATGACAACACGATAGTTAAAACGCATCTTGAAAACATGATTGACATGTAAAATTTGACCTTATTGCTTTGGTTTTTTAAGATAATGAATATTACACAGTTACACTCAATGAATGTTTTATCAAATACATAGCCTTTATTCAATGGACAGCAAAAAACATCATAGTTCAACTCAACTTTGTAGTCAAAAACTATAATAATGGGCCATGGCTTGATTGTAATAATCTTGGACTACTTCTATCAATCAAGAGAGAAACAAACAATCCCACGTTGCTACTTTCAAAAGTGTAATAATTTTTATAAATTGAAATAGTTGGGGCCGGGACAAAATTCATTAAATTTGAAAAAGAAACAAATAATAATATCTATATATATTTCAAATAAGTTGAAAATATTTAGTTACATCAATTGGGTTCACCTCATACATACAAACATATTTGACCACTAATTAAATATATATCTACACACACACACACACATTTTTGTATCTTAGCTAGGCGTGCATAAACAGCATCAAGGAGACAAGGACCATACATGGATGAAATACGTGGATTTAGGAAAATAATTTCAAAAAGGGAAAAAAATCTTCAAATAATATATTATATGATTAATTTGATCTCATTTTCATTTCTTGCCATAAAATAAATCAAGGGCACATTGATCTATTTGCTTATCAATATATTTATTATTCACGGAAATGTTTTTTTTTAAGTGAAATTAATTAAATACATTTGATTTATTTATTTAATACTCGGAAGCACGGAAGAGGTAGAATTCGACTTGAACCTAACTTCATTTTTTACTTAAAACAACCCTACATCACATAAATGTTGCTATTTGCTCATCTCAATTTTACATCTACATTTGGTAGATAGCCATCGCATTTTGAGTAGGTATAACTCGGCAAATTAACAAATTAAATATTTGGTGTTGTATGTTAATGATACCATAATCCATAATGCAATTAGTGCCAATATTGCACTATTATATTAGTATAACTTTTGGTATCTATTTTGGAAGGTAAAAATGTCGAACTAATATGCCTTACGTACTTACCCTAATTAAGTATCTAGGTTTAATTTCCACCACTAATTAACTTTTTTCCATTTTTTAAAAGATTTTTTTCTATATATAATGATTAACGCCATCATTAAGGATAAAGTAAATTGAGAAATGTATCTAGATTTTGCATGTACACTGTATCACATCAACCACATAAATCCAACTTTGAATATTGTTGCTGACAGAAATTTAAGTTTTCTAGTTAATGTTGAATCCTTTGTTGTATTCATTCTAAAAAAAACATTCATTGTATTTACTTTAGTATTGATTATCATATTGAACAAGTCCAAAAGTATGTTGCCTACTGTCAATTCTATTTTAGCAGACCTTATCATTAATTGTTGAAAGCAGAAATGCTTAAATTAAAAGAATGATCGACATCCCGAAACCCCTTCCCCCTCAACCTCACCCACATGCGCGGGGAATGGATCAAATGTAACTCATTTCATTTTTTAGTATGTAAATTAAAAAATAATCTCACACAATCTATTTAAAAAAATACATGGCCAAGAGTTGAAGGATAATTATTTTTGTGGTAATTTTGTAATTTTCGCAACTTTTTTCAAGTTGTGGGGGGTATTTCTGTCCCTTTTTTGAAAAAAAGCTGATATCTCGACATCTAAAAAAATTCTTAAAAACTTTAAACGATCATAACTTACTCATTTTTCATTGGATTAACACAATTAATATACCAAAAAAGGTCTTTTAATCATCTTTCATTTAAGATCGTTGAAGCATATGTTTATCTTAAAAAATATGGATGAAAAATAATAAAAAAAAATCATTTTTCACGTGTATTCCAAACTCAGAATACTTTGTTAGCATACAACATATTTTTTCTTAGCATGTGACAAATGTTTCATTAGCATAAGTTATATTGCGATAAAGATTTATGCAATCATAATTAGGTATGTTTCATTAGCATATTACAAATGCTTCATTAGCATATCCCAAATATTTCATTAGCACCGATTATATTACTATAAATGTTTATTACATCTCAATTAATATATGCTTCATTCACATCAATTATATTGTTATATATGTTCATTTAATCCCAATTAAAATGTGTATCATTAGCATATGTCAAATGCTTCATTAATATCAATTATATTGACAATGAACAATACATTAATGCATTAAGATATTTTTCTATGAGAATACTAATGCATTACTAACATTAACATTGACATGTGCGAACGAAAATAATACAATAATGCTAATGTAGTATAATTATATCCGGTAATAGAATCATATGTGCTTAATATTACATGTGTATAATTAATGTATAACTTCTATCTCAATTAAGTATGATTCATTAGCATATGGTAGATGATTCGCTAACATCGCATGGTTAGTTATATTGCTATCACATTAATTTTAGATTTAACAATTTAATTTTATTGAATTTTATCATTTATTGCTATTAACACTTTCGTGCGCTAACAAAAGTATTATATAATGCTAAAGAAATGTAATAGCAATGCTAAAAAAATAAAATGTTGTGGATTGAAGCCAAATAATATGCAACTAACAACCTTCAATCAAACAACCATAACTTTGTCCACGATTCATTTTTTTTAAAATTATTTTTTGCTGAAAAGTAGGTTTGACTAGCTTTCCAACCATATAAAACTCATCATTTAATAATTTCCAAACAAAATCAATTTTGCGTTTAAAGTTAGGTGTTGTAAATGAAGTGATATTGATTTGTTAGCATATGATTATGTGTTCGTTAGCATATAAATGCGTTTTCGTTAGCCCGCTTCCTGGAAGTCCACTATTTTCTTTATTTTTAAAATTTTGACCAGACGCGGAAATTACCAAAATGACACCGCATTTTTTAAAGTTTCTTTTATTTATAGTCACGCCACCGTCTCTTTGATCAAATCTTGACCATTGAATTTTAAAGAATATGTGGTGGAAGAATGGTTTACAGTTTACAGTTTACACTTTACACACTAGGGATGGTTTACATAAGAATCATTCCCATATATATATATATATATATATATATATATATATATATATATATATATATATATAGATAGAGAGAGAGAGAGAGAGAGAGAGAAAGAGGGGGAGGAAGAGAGAGATGGTAAGTGTTAATTTTAGCATATGTATATAAAATTTTAGCAATATTGCATTTTCAAAAATAATTTATGAAATTGTCATATATTTTTCAATCCATTAGATCAATTATCTCATTGGATGAGTCGAGATTTGTCTCTATTTTACACACTAAGAGTGTGTGTAATGTGTCCACTTTATTTTTCTCTTAAATGAATTATATAAATACTCGAGCTAGCTAGTACATTATATTATTATCTTAAATTTTTTATTGGCGTAAATTATATTTAAATTATGTGTATATTTTATTTTGAGAGAAAGTGTAACATCAAAATATGTAATTGACATTATGAATGGGGCATAATCACCTCACGCCATCTATAATACGACACAACAACGTGCACTAGCTAGTCGTACAAATTGACTGTCTCAATCCATTCAATCATTAAACATCATACGATTTTTATTTATTTTTTTGTGCCACAAAACATTAAACATGCAACACGTACACCTCATCTCAAAATTTTGCATTAATTTTGGGGTAATTGATTTTTAATACATAAATTTATTTTTTACTCATTATCACTATATATACCATCATATTCAAATAGAATAAAATTATAATTCAAATATTCAATTTAATCTCCATAATCCTGCTAAAATTATTGTTCGTCGTCGAAATTCTATGATAATATCCCATATATTTCTATCTCAACACAATGGATCTTTTGCATGTTCTCGTGTTTCTCTGTTTCCTTTTTTGTTTATGTAATAACTCTAATAAGATGTATAAAAAGATCATACAATTCAAGACCTAATATAGCATTTAATTTTCCACATAGCATGAATTGCTTGTTCTTTTTATTTGAAATATGAAATTATTAGGAACGATTATGATGGTAAGCTCAACATGCACTCGCTTGGAACTCTAAATTTTGGGAGCCCAATTTTTTTTTAATAGACATGTCATGTGGTCCAAATGAGGGTGAATTACTTCCCAAATGTTCTTATTTTCTACAAGATTTTTATTAATCATATATGCTTGTTACGGTTGCATCAAATGATTTCTTCAAGTTGAAATTGATCAAGAGGACGTTAATTACGAGCAACTATGTCACAGGACATATTAAATGGATTGCCTATATTATCAGTTAATGATAGAAAAAATATTGATCAGATACATTACACAAACTTGATAAATACTTTTACATCTAAAACTGCAAAATATGTTGTATTTAAATGAAAGAACATTTGGCTCTTTTAGATTATTGAAATATTGTTATATTGCAAACATATTAATTATTATAGTGTATATGGAGTTTATCATCAGATACATTATTGTTGTTTTTTCATATATTAATGCTCTTAATTAACTATCTTGTTCGCTAAAGTAATTATTCCCTTTTGTTTATTATTTTTTCCTTATTTAGATTATTTTTTTCTATATAAGGGTTCAGTTTTAAGTTGTTGCTTAGGGAACTTTGAGAGATCACATGGAATTTCCTGTTACTCTATCTATATTACACTTTCAAATTATGAATTTTCTTATATTTTTTTTCATTTTATTTTTTTGTGATTTAGTTTAACTTTATGATTGTTTTTAAGGTTTACCCCCCACCCAATTAGAGTTTATAACTAATTTTTAATATTTAATTTTCAATTTTTAATTAATAATTCATTATCGTGGTACGGTTGATTTTTTCAAAATTATGTTTTGTAATTTTTAATTCATTTTTTATGTAGATAAATGTTGAATGTGATTATTTATGTTAATTGTTTTTTTATTTTATAATAAATATTATTAAAATCATAAATTTGATAATAAAATACGGAATGAAACGTGAAAAAGTATAACGGGAAATTTCAACTCCTTTGAGACACAGGTTGGGTCCAGGAAATTATTGTTGTGTTGTATTACACTTCACTGGAATTACAACTGAAGTACAAGAAGGTAGAAGGAGTAGAAGAATAACAATTATAATATAAACTAAATTTAAACAAAGCAAATAGACTGGAACCGACGTGCAGATTCCGGCAAGCCGAGTCGAGGGGACCTCTCTCCGCAAGACAAATACGCCCCGGCTAGTGCTCACGGTTTGGCGGTTGTCTTTCAAAGATGAAACGACTTCGTCCTTCCGGCAGTAGCACCACAAATCCGGCAAGGTTCCGGCGAACTAGACAACGTCGAGAACTGGAAGCTTTGACTCGAAGGAACTCGTATGCAACAATATGAATGTGTGATCGTTTATGCAGAATGTAGCATTTGGATCCATGCAGGATGTCCTATCTATAGGCACATCTCCACTGCAGGGGACAGCTAGGGTTTGATGACATTCAAACCTGGTGTTGTAACCTCCCTGGAGTTATAGCTCTGCCATTAAGCCCTCGAGGAGTTACCTTCTGCAGATCCCGACAGGTGTCCCTTGTCGGCTCGGATCCCAACACGTGTCCAAGGGCAGCTGCAGACTTTGACTCCCGACATGAGTTACTTTCAGTTACTGTCCACCCCACTAACTCCACCAGCTCCAGATGGCAGTTACCTGAGGCTCCACCAGCTCCAGGTGTTGAAGGCTCTTAACTCATGGGAGTTACACCCTTCAAGCTAGACAAGCACCATGTGCACACACGTCCCGGACCCGGATAGCCGATCCGCCGACCCGCTCCACGACCCGACCGTTTCTGTACCGTAAAATTGATACGTCCAAAGCCCCGGTCACGAAAAATCGGATAAAATGAGTCAAACTCACTTTATTAAATCCTATTTTCCAACAATTATGGATGTTAGGGCATTAGTTATATTGTTTTTTAGAACCACAAGTAGAATTTATCTAGTTCTAGACTTCTAGATGGGTGTATTTTATTCGTTTTCTTTTTATCTTTGTGAAGAAGACAACATTATTGCTGAACCGTACTATAATTTTTACGTTTCAAGAATATATTGGCTTTCGTCATAGTTCGTTCTTTCTTTCTATCTCCTTCTTTTGTTTTTTATGTTTTTGGAGCATGGCTACAATTTTATTTTGATCTGTATTTTGTTTTTTGCCTTACAACAAATTAATTTTATTCATTCAATATTTGATTTATGATATATGTATATGTCAAGATCAGTCAACTTGAGCATTAGGAGAATGATCGAGTTGAAGACAATAATGTAATAATTACCTCGAAAAAAATTATAACAAAAATGCAATAATTGCTAGAAATATCCACAAATTCTCATGTGGTTCCCCTTAGCTCTCTGTGACAGATCGATCCAGATTTTAAAAAAATAAAAAATTATTATCGTAGTTCGATCAGTGTGATATTTAACTTAACGACAGAACTTATCCGTCGTTAAATTTAATGACACTCATTTTGTCGTTAAACTTAAGCGCGAAACACTCCCGTCATTTTAAATATATATCCCTGAAACGTGTAGCGACGGATGGTTCATCGCAAGTGCTGACGGAATACTGACCGTCGCTGTATAACGAATTATCTTGTAGTGCTTTAATTAAGAACACAAACATTTTATTCGAGCAGCAAACTTCTGATTTTTATTTTAAAATTTGTAAATCAAATTTTAAGTACATTCCTTGTTATAATTTTTTAATATGTCTTATAACGATAAATTTCAGATATAGACAACTTATATTATATACAAATATTTCTATCAAGCGATAATATATAATTTTAGAATTTATAAAGAATTAATATCAAAAGAATAATAATGGTGAAATTGCTTTTGCGGATGCAATGGCCAAATTGACACATGCACATTGACCACATAAAGTAAATGATTAGAGTAAGTAGAGTCGAGATCATTTGTAAATTATGTCCTAGTGTGTCAATTAGATGGATGAATAAGATTTTTTATTTGTATACATATTATTAATAACATTGTACATGTTGTATATTAACATGGTAAGTGTTGTATTTTAGCATGCGTGCAGTATTGTGTTGTATTTTATAATTATTTTTCTAAAATAATAGGACTATATTGTTTGAAAAAGTTCATTATGTTGACTTACACATAAAATAAAATGTATGTAGTTGGTTTAAGGAAGTCCAATTAAAGTGATATACTAAAGTTTATTTTTGGATTGTTAAAGATATTAGATAATCGTGGAATTAATGTGTAAATATTGTAAGGAGAAATATTTAATTTGTTGGGGAACCAAATTGAAAATAGCATATATGCACCATTTAATTTTGTATGTCTCGGTGATTTCGATGTAGAGATTTTATGATTAAGGATTTAATTTATATTTTAATAAACATACATGTTTAATTGTGTGATTAATTAAATCCAACATATATCACAATAATGTCACCATCCTTTTTCGATTTAGATTAAATAGCACCATGTATGTTACTTTTGGCATTATAAATATTGTATTTTAGCATACATCAAACAAATTATAATCAATGGTTAAATTCTGATCTATACTCCTCTTTTAACCTATCTATTAATCTTGAAAATGTAATTTATCGAAAATCTACTCTCTCAAATTAAAAGAATTATAGCCACAATTATCACATTCACCCTATGAAAAACTTAATGAATTAATGATATGATAATGGAATGGGAATCCATGATTCCCATAAATCATTGTCTCCTTTTCCAATAAGGGATAGTATACAATGGCAGTGCAATGAAATTAAGCCACTTTTAACAAAAGTTGATTTTGACCACTAATTAATTTCTCAATTACTTCTTCCACAAGTGAAAAAAGCCAATTATTATTAGTATAAGAACAAATTTTGTCTTTCTATCTTGTGCACCTCCACTGCTCTTTTCAGTGAGTGGGTATAATATTTAATAAATATATGACTGAAAATCAAATCAAACTATTTAATATATTCAGTTTGATCATGTACATATTCCCTCCTTTGTTTAGGGTGAGAGATCATAGTACAAATCCAATTTTTTTCATCTTTCAACTAAAAAATAGAAAATAAAAAAAAATCTGTTTGATCGTGAGCTAATTTTGATCTTAAACATTCAAACCAACAGAAAAGATGAAATAATTGGGTTTAAAGATTGCTCATGTTCAATACAAGTTGTACTTATCGATGGATGAATATAACATAAAGATATTTTTTTCAACACGATAAAATATATAAATATTAGGAATTGTTTTAGTATACATTAACAAATTCGATTCGATTTTCATTCCTGCCTCCCTACATATTAGAATCATGGGCAATTTTTGGTGGATGGGTCCCTTGAAATTACAACTGTTTTGTGCCCTTTTTCGTTTGATTCCCATGTCATGTAATTTCACTTGAACGGACATAAAATTATTGTTAGGTACCAAACAAAATATTCCAATTTATTTTCATCATTTATATCAAAGGTCTATGTATGTCCACCTTAATTTTGTCCGTACTAGTACCTTTGAGTCCTTTGATTTGGGTAGAACTCAATCGAATATATATGATTTGCAAGTCCCCATAGAATTTTTATGAGGATTAGTTTTCTCTTTCTATAAATTAGACACGTAACATCAATGTAATACATTATTAATTAATTAATTAATTCGTAACAAAAAAAATATGAAGAATTATTGTAGGTTGTAGAAATAATAGCTTTAGTGAATAATTTTAATTATCTTATGTAAATATATACATAATATCAGTATATATAACTCGACTTCTAGGATTATTAAAGAAAAAAAATGTGAAGACCTAGGGATGTATATATATATAATAAGGTTGTGTAATCGAATTAAGTCAAGCTGAATATTGTCAATCTCAAGCTCTACTCATTTATTATCAAATCGGGATTTGAGCTTTCTTCAACAATACTTCAATGCTCACGAATTTATTTGAGCGTAAATGAACTTTCTAAATTTTGATTTAAATTTAAATATCCATTTTTTAAAAAAAATAAATAAATTATTTTAGTCACAAAAAATATTTTATCTACTAAGATTCATTCTTTTCTTATAGTAAATAAATTAAAGCTAATTAGAGACCTAATAATTTTAAATAATTAAAATATGTAAAAATATAAGCTTTATCAAGTTAATAATTTTATACTTTTAAGGTAACTCACTTAACAAGTCAAGTAGTGTCAAGCTCAAGTTTTACTCATTTAGTTAACGAGCTCGAACAAGCTTTTATTGAGCTGAGATCTGAATAGCTTTACTCATTTACAACATTTGCCTTAAAAAGCAAACTGAAGATTAATTTGTGGATTTCCTCTGAAAATAACAAGTTTGATTCAATTTAATATTTTCATAATTGGATTAAATTCAGTGTAATATGTAATTTTTGGGAATTGTTATTGCCCTAAAGATTAATAACTTTAATCAGGATCGATGATGAGGATGTGCGAGGAGAGCTTCCGTACAAGGTCCCTTACAAAATCCGTATATTTTTAATATTAGGAGCTCAAATTTTATTAATAAATTAAAATATAGTATTTTTTTCTAATATTAGAACCCATATTTTTATAATTAATACAGGGCCCCAAAATATTTAACACGCCTGATTTTAACTTGCTAGAGTTACAAAATGAAACTTCACCTATATATGTAAAGCGTGTGGCCTTCGTGTTCAATTCAAAAACTCTTTTTTGGAAAAAAAGGAATCCAAATTAAATGTTTTTTTATTTTTTGAAATATTGGGGCCTTTCGGCGAGTGGAATTTCGCAAAGTCGAATTTCCTTTTCAAATGCCAAAAGAAGAAAAGAATATAGTTATAAAAAGACATTTCAGTCATTCGAAGCCTAAAAGTGGCTATAAAATTAAATAGGAAAAGGTTTAGAAGGGAGATGCATTAATCAGGGCAGTTATTATTATTATTATTATTATTATTATTATTATTATTATTATTATTATTATTATTATTATTATTATTATTATTCAAGAGATTTCAAGCTCTACTTCTTAATTTGGATCTAATTAATGCCAATTTTATCAAGTACTCCTACTCCATCATCAATTTTGTCTAATAAAGTACCTAAAAAAATAATTGTGGAGAAAATTAATAAAGCGCCAAAAAAAAATCAAAAGAATGATTCTTAAATATGAGCGATCGATAATTCCATATATACTTTTATTTTATAATTATATCCCATTCTGAGTTGAAATTAAAAATATTATTCTGCTCTTCAGGGTTTCCCGAATTCCTTCAACTTACTCCAAATCAATTTTGCTAGATTTATAGCAAAATCTAATTAGGTAGGTAATAAACTAATAATTCAACTTTCATTTAATTAATTAATTAGTTCTTGAGGGATAGTATTAATCGAGATATAAATGATAGTATATCATGTGTATTTTTATGATTAATTCAATCCATAATTCTAGATCATTTGTATTTAATTTCATATATTCAGTAATTTGGGAAGTCTTGTATCTGACTGGTCAAACTCCGTAAGACGGGTTAAGAATCGATACAAACACCATCTATAACACTAGGAAAATAACAAATAAATGAATATGAATTTGGATTCAGATCTCTTGACCCGTTGATATAATACAAGTTTTTGTATTTCATGAATGATGTGACTGAAACGGAAATACAAGATTGAACAACCACAAAGAATAAATTAAGATTTTGCGCGTGATTAACCGGGGCAAAAATCTGATTCCATAAGGAATGTGATACCCAATCTTTGAGAAAAAAAAAATACTCATCAAGATCAAGAAATTCTAACCTTCACCAACATATGAAATATTCACAGAACCACTCAATGATAATATATTCAATATATATGTATATATAAATATATACCACGAATTGCCATATCCGCGAATAATACAGCTCATTATACAAAGTAGATTACACAAATGGACACCCCAAAAAAAAAGGAAAAAAAAAAACCCAAAGCAAAGGAGGAATTAAATTAAAAAAAAAAATATATGCACTCCCTCTCTCTCTCTCTACTGTTCCATACTGCACTCTTTTTATTACATATATTTCACAAACAAAAGTGCAGTTTTTTTTTCTTTTTTCTTTTTCTGGCAAATTCTCCTCCAAAGATTTTCCAACTGTACGGCCGACCAACTCAAAACTGCCAGACAGAGACAGCAGCAACCTTTGCAAATGCGAATGGTAGGTTTACGAAATTTAAGGAAAAGTAAAAAAGGTAAGCCTAGATTCGGACACCCCCTGTCCACGTGGCAGGCCCACAACCTTGCCACGTGGAACTCGGAAAGATTCACCTCCACCGAAAATTCACCTTCGCTGCTGTTGTGATCGATCAGATTAGATCACTGATTCATTATAGTAACACAACAACGACAGTTATTTTTTATTTTTTTATTTTTATTTTTGGTAGTAGGAAGTAGTATTCCCTGCTGCTGCTTATATTCATATTTTTTGGGGCCACTAGTGGGTCGCGGCTGCCACTGCGGCCGTGCTAGTGGGCCCCAGGATGACGGAAGCAGTGGCGGGAGGCGGCGGCACGGTCATAGCCGAGACAAAATCCATGCGGTGGTGGTCTTCGCGTAAGAACTGTTCAACAATTCTCATGCTTGCCCCCGCCACCCGCCTCCGCCACGCTTCGTTGGCCTCCTTGCCGCGCTTGAGAAAGGCCTCCGTCGCGTCGAGGCGGTGTATCCGCCACTCGAGTTGCTCCGCCAGCCGCAGAATGTTTTGGAATTGGCGGCCGGCGAGAGCCCTAGTATTGGCCTTAATCTGATCAATAGCTGATTCCAACAGCTTATCCGCGGCGGCGCCACCGAGATTCTCGCTTCTGAAATACTCATCCAACTCCGGAACACCAATGGCGCGCCGTATTCCGCCGCCGTAATCGCCGCCGGGCTCGAAGAACTCCTTCGCCTCCGCCACGAGCCCCGATTCCACCATCTGATCGACCCGCTTCGACACGAAGGAATTCAAGACTGGCATTTCTACATCCACCCAAAGAAAACAGCATTCGTATCTCGATCTAAATTCAATGTCATCGTGCACGAGTGCTTTTATGAACGAATTGGACCCTCCGGCGATGATCGGAAGCCGGCCCCGGCTCGTTATGGCGTCCGCCGCTGCCGACGCGTGGCAGACGAAGTCGTGCGGCCAGAAATCCGCCGCTGGGTCGATGATTCCGAGGAGATGGTGCGGCACGCCGCCGCATTCCTCTTCGGCGACTTTATTTGTGACTATGTTGAGCCCTTGGTATACTTGCATTTTGTCGGAGTTGATCACCTCGGCGTCGAAACTGGTGGCTAAGTCGATCGATAGGCGTGATTTTCCGGTGCCGGTGGCGCCCATTACCACCACCACCTTGTCCTTGCGCCGCCGTGGGATGAGCAGCTGGTCCATGTTGATCATGCCGCCGGGAAAGTTCACCAGCGGCGGCGTTTGCTTGCAGGCGGAGAATGAAATCCTCATGCTTATTTTCACTCTGTTTTGGAATTCCAAAATATCAGATTACAAGAAGAAAATTAAGAAGGAATTTAATTGAGCAATAATTTTTGCAGAAAACAAGAATAAGGAACAATCTCAAACCTCTATATTCACCTTTAATGAATTCGAAGATGGGGCGTGTGTGTGTCAAATACTGACCAACTGGCGTGTATTGATGAAATGAAATGAGAACTGACGAGTATTGATGAAATGAAACGAGGAGTGTTAAAAATTAAACAAGTGGAGATGAGTGTTTAGCTCCTAAGGGTGGAGAAATGAGATGTGTAGTTATAGTTGGTTGAAACTTAAATTTAATCTGCAGAAATGGTGAAGTGGGGAGGTATTTATACATGGAGATGAGGGAAGTGGAAGCCATGCATGCTAAACCCCGGTCAATGCTTTACACGTGTCAGCGCATCGTGTGTTTTATTCTCCGTCCTATCTACCTTCTAATATATACATTTCTTGTCATTTGAATCCTCTATCATATGTAATTTTTTTTATATAATATATAATATATAAATATCGGTATTCATATAGATATTTTATTTTAGAATATAATATACTTAATACCCCACTTAGCAGTTTATAACAATAATAACTAAATTTATACATAGTAGCAATTTTTGCCCTAGCAATATTTTAATTTTGTAATGTTGGGTATCAGCTCCGCCATCTCCGAGCGTCTTTCTCCTGTATTTACCGGTTGATTCAGCCATGAGGATGAAGAAACGAATGGCTCAGTAACTCCTACCGATTAGAACGGGACCCAGGCTCAGTGAGGAACAAACAGCGACCACAGATCGGAGATCTTCACAAAGAGACCACATCCAAAGTCACACACAGCCTCCTCATGCTATAAACAAACCCTAGCCCCAGAACTCAACCCAGAGAGAAACAGTAGATCCACACAGAGAGTGGAGTCTACTCTAGACCAGAAGATGGTAGAGAAGAAGAAGATCTCACGAAGAAGAAGAAGAAGAAGAAGAAGAAGAAGAAGAAGAAGAAGAAGAAGGAAAACACTCATGTTTACCTTGAACAGTATCGCTCTCTCTCTCAAGAACTCTCTGGAACACACAGTAAAATGGGAAGTGGGGGTAGCAGTGCATCAAGCAACATATATATAGGGCGGCGCAATGTTAGGGTTGCAACAGTAAGTGGTTGAGGCAGTTGGGCTCGGGTAGTTATAGTTGAGCTGCTTAAGTGGAGTTGGGCCGGTCCACAATGAGTTGGGCTTCAACAAAATGGGCCACAATAACTAACAATCTCCACATTGGCCTATTTGACATCGCTTGAGCTGGAGCCATCACTTGTAGGGTTCATCATTGCCATCCATCTCACCTATAGAGATCACACAGCATAACTATAAGTGAGATAGTTTCAAACACACAGTCTGAATCTGATCACATAGATCATAGGGAATAACCAGGTAATCACCAAGGGATAAACTGAAGAAACTACCAGGCTGCAGCCTTTGAGAGCAAAATCAACACATAAAATCAACTCTCAAAGTCTTAAAACAGAAAGCAATCTAAAACTTAACATGGGTCAAAATTTAAAATCTTCATGCAATTAGCATGTTTTTCAAGAGGTAAAGATTTTGTACCCATATCTGTAGGGTTAACTTCAAAAGGAATCTTTTCAAGTAAAATATTTTTACTTTTCAACAAATTCCCTAATAAAATGGAACCTAACATCTATATGCTTGGTTCTGTCATGAAAAACAGGGTTTTTACGCAATTGAATGGCAGATTGACTATCTGAAAACACAACAACATCCTTTTTAAGAAAACCAATTTCAGATAAAACTCCTTTCAACCACATGGCTTCCTTGAAGGCTTCTGTAATAACAACATACTCTGCCTCAGTGGTAAAAAGTGCAACAATATGTTGCAGCTGGGATTTCCAGCTTATGCATGACCCACACAAAGTAAAAACATAAGAGGTGGTTGATCTCCTATTATCTCTATCATTAGCATAATTGGAATCCACATAACCACACAATTAAACACCTTTGACACACTTAGAAAAATTTAAACCCACATGCAAAGAGGACTGAAGGTATCTTAACAACCATTTTAATGCTTCCTAGTGAGTTACACCAGGATTGGACATGTACCTGCTCAAACAACTTACAGAATAGGCAATGTCAGGTCTAGTGCTTACCATAAGATACATTACAGAACCAATTGCATTACACTAGGGAACCTTTTTCATGCCATTCATCTCAGAGACAGTCTCAGGGGACTGTTCTTTACTTAACACAAAGTGAGCAGCTAAAGGAACATTAACACCTTTAGCTTTTGACATAGAGAACTTACTCAAAATCTTTTCAACATATGAAGTCTGATTTAGCACAAGAGTATTGTTCTTTCTGTCTCTTATTATGTTCATGCCAAGTATTTTCTTAGCATCTCCCAAGTCTTTCATTTCAAAGTTTTCACATAGACAGGATTGAACATGTTTCAAAGACTTGAGACAAGGACTGATTAACAACATGTCATCAACATAAATCAAAAGGAACATAGGAACAGTAGAGGTTTCTTTAAAGTACAGACAATGATCAAATTTGCTTCTATTAAACTTCAAAGACCTCATACATTGATCAAATTTTAAGTTCCATTGCCTTGGAGATTGTTTTAAACCATACAAGGATTTCCTAAGTAAGCACACATAGTCAGGTTTATCACAATCAACAAAGCCCTCAGGTTGATGCATGTAGATGGGAACATCAAGATCACCATGTAAGAAAGCAGTAGTTATATCCATTTGTTTTAATTCCCAATTAAATTGAGCAACTAAAGCCAACATTATTCTAACAGTAGTGAACTTGACCATAAGAGCAAATACTTCAGTATAATCTACCCCCTCCTTTTGAGTAAAACCTTTTGCAACTAATCTAGCCTTGAATCTGACATTATTAAATTCACTTTTGACCTTAAACAACCATTTACAATCAACAACAGAAGCATGAGTAGGTTTTGGAACCAACTCCCATGTTTTATTAACATGCAATGATTTCATCTCAGTTTGCATAGCAATTAACCACTTACTAGCATCTTTAGACTTAAGAGCTTCTTTAAAATTTTTAGGTTCATTGCTATCTAGAGACTCAAACACATTAAAAGCCAAATCAAGCAAATTGCACTCAGCATCAGCATATCTAACAGGCTTATTAATGGTTCTCGTCACCCTGTCTCTAGCCAACAGATAATCATTTAGGTTTTCAGGCTCACTGTTGTGATTAGCATGCTCATCAGATTTAGGTTCAGACTTAGATTCATGCTCAGTTTCATGTTCAGACTCATGTTCAGAATTAATATCATCATTGTGCATAACAACAGGCTGAACAGGCAAAGAAACACTTAAAGGCCCCACCTCAAAAGGAACAGTGGGGACAAGATCATTCATAGCAGTAGTAGGCTGAGGTTCAGATAAACAAGGGAAGCATGCTTCATTAAACACAACATCTCTACTCACAGTAGTTTTAAACCCATGTATATCTTTAACCCACAACCTATACCCTTTTACTCCCTAAGGGTATCCTAAGAAAACACATTTCTTAGATCTTGGTTCAAGCTTATCAGATTTAACATGCATATATGCAGCACAACCAAAGACCCTTAAGTTTGACAGATCAATAGGTTTACCATTAAACACAGATTCAGGACATTTGACATTCAATGGAACAGAAGGAGACCTATTGATCAAGTATGAAGCAGTACAAACTGCTTCACCCTAGAATTTATTAGACATTCCAGAGAGGGTACACATGCTCATCACCATATCTAATAAGGTTCTATTCATCCTTTCAGCAACCCCATTTTGTTGGAGTTGTAAGGAACAGTTTTATGCCTTTTTATACCAGATTTAACACATAAATCATCAACTTGAGAATTGCAAAATTCCAAACTATTGTCAGTTGTTAGGGTCTTAATTTTCTTGCCAGTTTGGTTTTCAATCTGAGTTTTCCATATTTTGAACTTATCAATTACTTCAGATTTATGCTTCATCAAGAACACCCAAACCTTCCTAGAGTAGTCATCAATAATGGACAAGAAAAATATGTTCCCACCATGAGTAGGAGGAACTTTAGAGGGACCCCAGACATCATCATGCAAATACTCAAGGATATCATGACTTTTAGATGTATGAGAGGCAGAGGTAGGAAATTGAACTTTGTGTTGTTTGCCTAAAACATAAGCATCATAGAAAGACATGCCGGTAATTACATCAGAACCAAACACACTAGACTTTTTCAGAATTTCAAGCCCTTTATTACTCATATGCCCAAGTCTATTATGCCACAACACATTTTTATCATACTTCAGAACATTCACAGAAGAGGAAGTAGGCTCAGAGGGTAAGGTTTTGCAAATATACAAATTATTTTTCTTTTCAGCTTTGAAAATCACCAAGGAACCTTTCAAAATTTTCATTTGACCATTTCTCCACCTTCCCTCAAGCCCACTTTCTTCTAAAGCAACACAAGATAGCAAGTTATAGCATAATTCAAGTACATATCTTACATTTCTCGGAGTAATAGAAGAACCATTTTCAAATTTTAAGCAAACATTTCCAATTCCAACCACTCTGCATTTCTTTTCATTTACCATTGACACAAAACCATTTTCAACTTGAGTAAAAGAAGAAAATAGATTCTTACCACCATTTTCAGAATTATCAGAAGACCTATTCTTAGTCTTCCCTCTCACATTCGTTGCTTTTTCCTGAAATTACTACCCTTATGTTCAAGTAAATCTAGCTCTTTAGATTTTAAGGCACTTACAATCACATCCACAGAGGCACTATCTCTGCCATACTTAATAGCAGATTTAACATCAGAGTAAGAGTCAAAGATAACATTCATCAAAGCAATGTTTGTATAATTATCAATTGTAGTATCACCAGCCCTCTTAATATCTTGGACAAGCTTAGTAAAACCATCAATATTTTCATCTAGCTCTTTTCCAACAGATACATTAGACTAGTAAAAGAGGTTTTAGTGTACAAATTTTCAAGTTTATCCCACAGATCTTTAGCATGCTCAATATCACCTACTTTTCTAATCACAGAGTCAGATAAGCTCAAGATGATACTAGAACATGCAATTTCATCCATTTCAGCTCGTTTTTCAGTAGTTTCAGTAGTAGCATAAGATTGATCAATGGCTTTAGCAACTTTTTGATGAATTAACACACATTTCATCTTTTGTTTCCAGAAGCTAAAATCATTCTTACCATTATAAGGAACAATACCAAAGGAATTTGTGGTCATTATTCCACCAGAACACCAAAACACCCAGAAAGGCAAGAACAGACACAGAGAAGTTATTTTGGAAAAACTCACAGCCAAGATGCACACCAAAACACATGCACACAACCAGTGAGAATTCAGACCCTTCACAATGAGAGGATTACCCAATTTGCAACACTCACTTTGCGGAGGGCACAAGATTTTACTCAACACCAGGTCCAAAATCTCAGGGATTTTACAAATCCCGTAAGTTCTCAAGAACTTCAACACAAAGATCGTACAGATCCTTAAAGAAAACCAACACACTCACACAGATCTATAAAAGAACGCGACATAGATAATTAAGATACAACGGAAACAGAACTACAGAAAACCAGGAACTTAAAACCCTACAACCGCGAACAAATAAAGATCTAGAGCGCACAAAGTTGAAAACACATAGACAATTACCAGATACTAAGCCTATAGCCCCTCACGGCACTAGAAATTGAAAATACAAGAGGTTTCAGCCGCTTTACCAGAGCGGAGCCCTAGGATAGGGTACTCCAACTTACCACCGCGTTTTCAAACGCGAAGATGAGCTGTCACCGGTGGATGACGGCAGAGGTAGCAGTTAGTGGCTCTGATACCACTGTTGGGTATCAGCTCCGCCACCTCCGAGCATCTTTCTCCTGTATTTACCGGTTGATTCAGCCATAAGGATGAAGAAATGAATGGCTCAGAAACTCCTACCAATTAGAACGGGACCCAGGCTCAGCGAGGAACAAACAGCGACCATAGATCATAGATCTTCACAAAGAGACCACAGCCCAAGTCACACACAGCCTCCTCACGCTATAAACAAACCCTAGCCTCAGAACTCAACCCAGAGAGAAATAGTAGATCCACACAGAGAGTGGAGTCTACTCTAGACCAGAAGATGGTAGAGAAGAAGAGGATCTCACAAAGAAGAAGAAGAAGAAGAAGAAGAAGGAAAACACTCAAGTTTACCTTGAACAGTATCGCTCTCTCTCTCAAGAACTCTCTGGAAAACGCAGTAAAATGAGAAGTAGGGGTAACAGTACACCAAGCAACATATATATAAGGCAATGCACGGTTAGGGTTGGAACAGTAAGTGGTTGAGGCAGTTGGGCTCGGGTAGTTGTAGCTGAGCTGCTTAAGTGGAGTTGGGCCGGTCCAGAATGAGTTGGGCTTCAACAAAATGGGCCACAATAACTAACATGTAATAATTTCACCCTCCGTGAGTTTTTCAGCAACTAAAATATGAGTCACTGATATACATGTTGAGGGTCAAAAAGGTGTTAAGTTTTTTACTGTTGATGATGATGATGATTTGCATGGTGCCAGAAAATTTAAACCGTTACAAAATATTAAGCCATTAGGGTAAAATTATTATTAAATATAAATTGAGATATTCTTATTATAGATTGCAAATGTTGGGACATTTTTGAAGATTATTACGATTCTTCTTCTCTCTAATCCCAATTTCAGCAATAAATTATCTTTTACAATATCTAAAATTAGATATTCTTAATTTGTGAATTTGGGATTTTTGTGAAGTTCTGTTGATATCACGCGTGTTGTTTTTTACGGCAAGAAGCTGGTATATGATATTTATGGATCTATACTCTTTTTATTGATCTAGATATTTAAGTTTTTTAAATCTTTCTTTGGAATGGTGGAAAAAAATTGAATGTTCTTTGCTGTACAAATCAATTTCTTTCGGTATACAAGTATTGAAGTTGATTCGTGCAATAATTTATTTGTGAACTCGTGCAATATCTCATGTTTAATTGTTGCACGATGTCATGAATTAGCAAACTCATACACTTATGTATCTATGTATTTTTTTTATCTAATGCACGAGTACACGAATAGGCATACCCATGAAGTCGTGTATCAGTTTAATGATCAACTGCTGCACGTACGTGTACACGAACGACCCTAATCGTGTTTTCGTGCATGGGTTATTTTTTAATTGCCACTTTGAACTAATCGTACTCATGTATTAAACCATTATTGAACTAATGCACGAGAACACGACTTGGATTACTCGTGTCGTTGCACTCGTGTACTCGTGTATTCATTATAAGGATGAGGTTGTTTGAAATCATCGTCCATGATTGTTCAACGATGAGGGTTTTTGAATCTTGGCATAGACGACGGTTGAATCTTGTAATTTTTGTCTCCTGCAACAACAGTGATAGAAAACGGCAACACCAACAACAGAATACGGCAACAAAAACCTGACGGTTGTGACTTCTGAGACTTTGACGTAGAACGACGATGAAAGATATATTTTTTTAGGATTCAAAAAATAGATTCTGAAATCATTGTCCATAACTTTTTTTTGATTAATATATTAGGATTTTTTTTGTTTTAGGAAATAATTAATGTTAAAAATTATTTATATTATTACTAAGGGTATTGATGTATATAATATACATTAATAAACTAGAAAACTAGAAATTTATAGAATATACAGTATATTCTCATCCTAAAAAACTAGAATTTTATATTTTCCAAAAGTAATTATTTACATTATTTACTAAATAATAATAACTATTTTCTTAACGTTAACACAAAAGAAAAAGAAAAACCTACAACTTTCCAAATGCTTACCAAGGTATCAAATTCAATGAGTTCGTATGATGAGTGCGAAATGTGTGTCTTTCATTCGAATTTGATTTCTTATTATTAGAGGATATTTCAACAACATTTTCTATTAGTTACGAATAATATTTCATGAACTACATTTTCTTGTTCACATGTTTTCCGATGTCACAACTCATCTTTAATCAGTTGCCGAAAAATTTTAGGGAGAGTAGAATTTTGACAAAAATAAAATATTAGAAATAAAATTACTATTAAATATAGGTTGATGACTTATTGTTATAAGTTGCTAAGATTATAAAATTTACCCATGCTGAAAAATGATAAGTTTTTATTAAATCGTTGTATTTTGTTACATTACAACAGTTTAAAGCTTTGTTTATGATAATTTTTTTTATAAAAATTACTGAATTACATTAATACCGGTACCACGTACCCGAAAACTTATCAAATATTACAAAAATAAGGTCACAACCTTTTTTTTAAGGGAATAGGCCCTTGATTTTTAAAGAATGAATGGTTTATGATGAGTTCTTAGTTCTCACATTAAGTATAATTTTCACTAGATTTACGTGTGTGTGTCTAGGGTGGGCCCGGGATCTCCCCGACCCTAAATCTCTTCATTTCACATATGTAGTTTCACCGTTTGGAGTATTTTAGAAAGGACGAGAAATATTATATATATATATACACACATATTTAACGAATGACATTTCTAATTGATTTGATTTAGCTGGGTTTACTATTGGATTCTCCATATATTTAGGTTTGGTATCAAAACAATCTAGAAGAAGTACATTGTCGCTCGCAAACTCTCTTTTTATTATGTTATCTTCATTAATAGTATATAGAATTTACCATTCCCCATTTTTATTCCATGCTTTAGGAAATAACACATTAATTGAAGGTGACCGGCTTCCTGCACTTAGATATTTATAAACTATATATTGTATTTTATTTTGTCAGACATTATATTAATTACATATATCGATGATGTTATTAATTACTATATGTACATGCTATCTTTTGTACTATAAATAAACCATAATATATATACTTGTAATTTATCTATATATATATAGTAAGGCAAAACCGTATGATAGACAACAGTTCTGGTGTAAAGCATTGTCTATTACACATTTGTCTAAGACAACATTTTTTGAATTATAGACAACCGTTCTGATCTAAATCGTTGTCTATTACACAATTTGCCTTAGACAACAGTATTAACATTTATTGTTGTAAATTTCTTTATTATTATTATTATTATTATTATTATTATTATTCATTTTCCACGACAATTTAGATTACAATCGTTGTATTTTAACAAATTTTTACAATTTTACTTATTATTATTATTTTTATTTGTAAATTTGAGATTTGTAGAATTTTAAATTTTATTTTTTTTATGCATAGATGGATGATTTGTAATACTCTACATTTGTCGCTTAAAAAATAGCTTTCATTTATATTGCATAATAATAATAATAATAATAATTTGTTATTTTTTCTATTTCAATTTCATCATTTAAAATAACTAGATAATTAAATTTTTTATACATGTCATATATTTAAAGAAACCAAATGTTCTATAATCGTGGACAATTATACATTTTTATTTATAAAAATGTTACGTTGGAAATATTTCAATTCGATCTTTTTATCATGGATTTTCATTTAGTTTCTAAAATTTAATTTTCTTTTTGTTTGTTATAACTATACAAAATTGATTTTCTTGTCTAATTAATTAACGCATGTCCATATCATTTTATTAATTTTTAAAAATTAAACACGCCATATAAAAATAAAAAATAATCATAATAACAAATCTAAAAAAATAATAATTATTTGTGCATCGCACAGGAGAAATACTAGTTTTTTTATTAAAACGTGCACGTACAGTTGCCACTAATTATTTATATACATTAAACGATTAAAAGACTGTTTCCATATGGTGCTAGTGCTACCATGCATTCTTTTGTTTCTTTTTTTACACATGAAAAGGAGTGTATATATTTATATACAACAAATAAAATTTGTAAGTACATATTCAAATCATAAATTATCCTCATGTGGGACAGTATAGGTGTAGCGCCCCGATCCCGAAAGACCGTGGAAATGGACGCCACGGGGGTGGGAATTAAGAAGCGGGAAAGAAATGGGGTAATTTCATTAACGACGGGATGATAATCCAAAACGGATTAATGTTTAGAATAAAATTTAACAACCGAGTATGCCAAAGATAGGTTATGCCTTCTGGAAAATTAGACAACATAACCTCTATAACTAGAGCGAATCCCCGTTTATAACGGCTTATAAGAGAAGAATGGAAGCTGTAACAATTCAATAAGCCCTTTCATAGGCCAAACGGAAACAAATAACCAAATACCAACAATCAATAGACCCATTCATAGGTCGACAAAAGAAACATACACCAATATGCTGAACAAATGAAGCCCTTCCATAGGCCAAAATGAATGATCAAATAGACATAACGAAAGACGAGCTTCCTCCCCTTGGAATAATTATGTAGCTAAGCATATGATACATGTTAACCATGAAGTCAACAAATGTTCAGAATCAGAGAAGCAGAAGCATATCAACAAAATACCAAGATCAGAGTTCTTAGCATTTAGCAAAAGAATATCATATGTGCGGAAGCTCAATTCTTAACAGAATACTAACAAAAAGAGACAACGGAAAAATATGTAAATCATAATAGCCCATATCTCAGTCTCATCACCTCCACGCTCCAGCCTACTGACCTGAAAATATTTGAAAAGATTTGGGCTGAGTACTAATGCACTCAGTGGGCAAGTTTTGACAATTCAAGTTATGCAAATCATTTTGTTAAAGTAATCTATCTGTGTTCATGCAGATAGTGAAGCTTAGGAGGTTTAAAAGTTGGAAGCAACCTAAGTTCACCAAAACATTTTATCGTGAAGCGCTTAAGAGTATAACTCGTCACTGCCCGCAACCCAAACTACATCACCAGCGCATAACGTTGAGTATGGCCATAGTATACCCAAAGAGTATAACCAATAAGTGTTTCATTTTAGTCTCACCGACAAGGAGTAGGGCAGGACAAATAATGCATGCATACTGTAGCTACTCACATTGATACAGCGCTGGTTTATGAGACTCCGACAACATACAGTAGCACGTAAATATTTAACACAGATAGTCATATATGCAATTTTAACAAAGCAGAGCTTAATAGCTCGAAAGATACAATTTGCAAAGATATAGTATAGTATAACCCACCTTTCTCGGGATTCTGAAAAGCTAACTCCTGAAGAATCAACCCTAATGATTTCTCTAGCTCAGCTGGTACTACAGAAGGTAAACTTCAACTCAGGATAATCGCTATATTTTCGGGAATTAATCTACTATAAACGGAACTATTATTAATTCTATTCTATTCTAAAATAGATTGTGCGACTCTAGAGACCTCGAATAATTTCGACGAAGAAGGAAATAAATTCCAAAACGTTATTCTTGCTTTACTGGGATCAACTGATTTGACAGAGGTCTCTTTCCAAAACTTGTCATTTATCCAAATTTTACCAGATCTACACCACAACACTTTTTAACCGCTCGAAAATTATGAAAATATTCAGGGATGATACTATATATGCTAAGACTAAAGAATGAGAATTTTAGAATTTTTCGATAATACATGCTCCCGGTATAAAAATAACTGTCTACTTTAAATAATCAAAATTATTCAAAACTCGCAACGAGATCGCGAAACTTGGCAGGCTTATATGAAATAATATTTGGAGCAACTTTCGAGAAGAAACATTTTCGATTTGACTATCCAAAATGGGTGAAACGGAAGTTTCGGTAACAATATTCATAGATTTTAGCTGAAAATGTATCGGTCTCGATCGAGCTCGATACTCATTGGATTTTCACTCAAAAATATAATTTTTGATAGTGCAGAAAATAAGGAATTTAATGGTGTAATCAGATCAAAGATCGGATGGCTAGAACATAAATTCGAGCTGAGCAGATTTATAATATAATATTCGGATCCGGATTTCAAACGACGAGAAATCAAAAATCTATTCCGGTTAACTACAAGATGCAAATGATCAAAGACTATTTATAAAAAGAAGATTTCTAATACGACTATCCAGGAAGAGTAGATCTGAGATTTACATAAAATGAAAACGGGAAAAAATATCGAAAACTCACAACATCAAAAATTGGAATCGGTAGAATTAAAGATAATCAAAATATAAGCATATTTAGAACTTGAAATTTCTAAATTCATCGGTCCGAATGACCAGAATCGGAGAAAGTACCTTCTCCGAGGAATTGGCGGCGGTCACGATGATTTTCCATCGTGATCATCCTTCGTGCCATCATTTCAATCATGTATTCGTGATCTACGCGTTGACACCTTCAAAATGACTATTTCAGAATTGAAATAGGAAACTAGAGTTGTACATTCTCTGGAAGCTGCTCGGCGTTTCGATTTTGAAAATGAATGAAAAATGAAACCTTAAACTCCTATTTATAGAGGAAAAATAAATAGGATAATAACGAATAAAAGAAAGAGGATAATGATGGAAAAAGAATAGAATAATTACGAATAAGATAATCTTTTGAAAAAGAAATTGGATAATGACGGATATCAAAAATGTAGATATCAAAGTGTAATTTTTCCATGGCTCATATTTTAACTCAACTAGCTATTAGTAATTCTTTATTTTCTAGTTATCGGGGATGTGCCGGTTCATCTTTTATTGAATGTTCCTGTTGTTGAACGTTCGTCTTGTTAATCATAATTCACGTTTCCTCAATATATATATATATATATATATATACATACGCGCCTAGATCTGAATTAAATTAAATGACTGCAATTCTTGCTGGCGAGTGCCTGACATCTACACATAATTTAAAATATATTTAGAAAATATCATGAATCCACCCACAATATGCATGCATTTAATTTGTTTGTTTATATATCAGATTACATAAAATAAAAATGTTAAATATAGAATAGTTAAAAATAGAAACCCGGGAAATGCCTTTGATAGGTAAGTATATATATAATACTCGAGTAGCTTAATCATGTGATTTATATATATAGGAATGAGTTAATTAGGCTTCTTAATTCTCCTAAGTCGTAACCTAATGTTTAACCTGTCCTACCTATATATGGATATATAAAAATCTATTTTATAATTTATACAAAGACACCTAGACCTAGTCTACATTCTACAAGTAGGTGCTAGGTGTCACACGATGAACTAAGATTCTAATAAATCTTTGTGGGCTAATTAATTATATGTCAAAAACCTTAATTTTACCCTTATTAGAAGTTTCATTTTTATGTGCATGGATGTACGCGCGCCACCTTTATATGCATCTGATAAAAAAAGTAGTTATTGACATTAAATTTCCAATATTTATTTAATTTCATGCTTGAAAGAGGTAAATTAAATTTGTTTGATAAGAGCTTGTAAATAGTAAATACCCAACGCATGCAATCACCTTTAAAGATTATACTTATACAGGGGTAAAAACTGAAAGTATTAATTACACTTTAGTATTATAAATCCAACATTTGGCTCGGTAGCATTTTTTGTCGCAATTTTTTAGACAATATGTATTCTATATACCCTACTTTTGAATATTTTAACAAATTTAGGATGGCAAATGAGATCTCAAAATCTCAAATATGACGTTGTTTTGCTGGAATTTTGTATTTTCTATATCAAACACTTATTTTGATATGGAAATTATGGCAAGTCACATTACATTTATTAAACATTCAAAGGTTAATTAAGTATTAATACCTAAATTTTAAAAAGTTGTGACCCTAAATGTGAGTACTAAAATGTGAGTCCATATTACATTATGCACATATAAAGGCGCCAAATTAACGTTATAACACTACAAGAAAAAGAAAATATATTCCAACGGGACAAATCGTGGCAGTTTTCAAATTTCAATTGGCTAATTGCAACAAAAAAAAATCAAGAAAATTCAACACATCGTGTAAACTCGATGTGATACAAAAATGAGAAAATTCGAAGAAAATAAAAAAGAGGAATACCACACGAAATATATATAAAAAAATAGATAGATAATTAGAGTTAGTATAATTAATTAGTTTATTACAATCTCAGCTTTTTGCAGTTTGTTCAGGTTTGTCATTATCCTGCCATTAACTATAAGCACTGATTAATCACATTATCAGCAGTTGGTGGGCAACTTGTTTTCCATAAAGCAGCGGCGAGAATCATTTCGAGTGCAAACAGTGGTTTAGATACCATAATTATATCATTTTTATTAAATTAATTACATCTTAATCTAGGCATCCCACCTTAATTATACTATATTAACCCTAAGCCTCATCTTTTGCTCCACGATTGCTTTAATTAATTTCTAGCTAGTGTCCTAATTCTAATTAGTCAAGTCTATTTGACTAAACTTAGCTCGGTTTATCTCAACGAATTTTGCTGTCATATTCATTAGAAAGCTTAAATTGAACCACATATATAATAAAGGTTCGGCTCTTGGGTAAATAATTAATATATGTTAATAACCCTAAAAGATAAGAGATTGGGAATTAATTACTACGACTTTGTAGATTCTCTGCCACGAAACAAAGTCGTCTGTTGATGAGTATTGTTATCGTTATCAAACAAAATTCTTTATTACTATGACTGTGTTTTATTTTTGGTTTAACTGTCTCTAAAATCATGATTTTTACCCGATTTTTATTTTTATTTTAAATGTCAATTTTAAAATCTTTGTAATTTTACCATAAACTGATTGTCTTTTTTTTTACAAATTAAAAATGAACGTATAATTAAAATTAACGTGACAGACAGATGCGCGCGGACACGTGTAACGGTCTACGACCATTGAAAGCAAGGACACCGTTTCCTTTGCATTAGCATCCAAACAATGTTGTTTCGAGCATAATTCTCAAATTATACTAAACAAGGTAGAATTTGAGAATTTTGTACAAAATGATATTTTTTGGATGTACCAAATAGAATGTCCTTGATTTCAATGGTCGAGAGTCACTCCACCTGTGTGTGTCTACCACGTCAAGTTTAATCCATGCTTGTGTCTAATTTACAAAAAAAAAAAAAAAAATGTTTCAATTTATAATAAAATTACAAAGAGTTAAAAGTGATGTTAAAAATCAAAATTGAGTAAAAGTCATGATTTAGTGACAATTAACTCATTTTTTTTTTCTATATATGTATCACTCTAGGGCAGGCCTTGGTCTCCTCTTGGAGATATGCCTCTAATCATTCACACATATATATCAGCCATCACCTATATTTGACGACATCACAAGTATATATATACTTGACGAGCTGGATTTCGGTTCATCAGTCTGACGGCTCAGTTCAACGATAGACTTATTTTTTATTTTATCTTTATTTTTTTATTTTTAAAATATAATCCTAAAATAGAATTATTGAACTCTAAAATTAAATCGTCAGCAATTTGCGCGGCTCGTGCACTGCGCTTGATAATTAAATTTTTCAAAATTAACATATAACCATAAAATGGGTGTAGTGAATCCTAAAATTAAAGTGAATTAATATAATATTTTTGATCCGGCTACTCGCGCGGTCGCTCGATACTAACACATGTGGTCGTGCATTGTGCTGGACAAATAATTTTTTTAGTTAATTATAAACAAGGATTGAAATATCGCGAAATATCACGGATATATCGCAGATATTGACATTGCGATATGGATATTGGGGAGAATATCTTTTTTCCCGAGTATCGGTGAAATATCGCAATATATCACAAAATATCACAAATTATCGCAAAATATCGCAAATTATCACAAAATATCGCGATTTTTTTTATATTTCTATAATATATTTTGGTTTTTATTTAATACTATATATTTTTGTGGTCTTCAATGTAATTATTTGAATTGCAATATTCTTTGCTTTATAAAGATACTCACTTTGTAAAAAATTATAAGAGAAAGAAGACCGGGAAACCAACTGATGTCTTAGAAAGAAAAGTGAGATGCACCGGCTTTATTTTTTCAGTTAGGGGACATGATGGACAAATCACTAAAGTTTTTCTCCCCATATATTATACGAAATTGAAATCTAAGAAATCAAGAAACATATCAAGTGCATGTGCATAATTATATCCATAATTACTCTAATGTGATGAGTTGGTACCAATATTGTTTAGAACAAAATGGCATTCCATCTACTATATTTGAACCTCATAGATCCTCATTTTGGTATAAATTGTACTATTATAATGTTTATTTAGTTATTTTATGTTGTATTATGTATTATTTTGTCAAATGTATTATTTCAGGCGATATTTATATAATGTATTATTCATATGTTTGCTTTCAAAATACAATTCTATCAAAAAATTTAGCGGAATATGTGCATAATAATATGTCATGATAGTTCCTAAAATTTCTTGCTAAATTTCCAAGATTTTAATATGATTTCCGTCATTTTTTTCAATTTTCTGCGATATCGATATGCGATATCGGTATATCCGACGATATATCCGTAAAAAAATTGAAGTTACGATATATGTTGTGATAGCGATATTTTCATCCTTGATTATAAATCATAATTGTAATTCATAAACCCTAATTGTGAATAATAAATTAAACCCTAATTGAATCAAATCATAATTGAGATATATGTAATAAGCTCATATAATCAAAATAGTAAGGATGATGTTTTTAAAGGCATGGGTGGTTCGTTTTAGTATAAATTTTTGGAAGATTTTTTTTTTTTCAAAACGGATCGAGTGGGATCGACCTGTACGCCCATCTAACAGAAAGTGGTCCATCAGACGAGTGTATGAAAGTTTTTCCTTACTTGACGCACATGCATGTTCATATTGTTTGAACATTATTGTTGGAATAGGAGAGGATACTTTGGAACAAACGATTCTAATTAACTAACTTGTTAATTATATATAGGTGTTGGACTATTAGAAGAGGTTTGTTGTTTATTTGTAAAATCCATATATATGACTATTAGAGCTATTTATTATTATTATTATCATTATTATTATTTTTGTTGTTGTTGTGGTTGTTGTTGTTGTTGTTGTTGTTGTTGTTGTTGTTGTTGTTTAAAAAAAAAATCAACCACCTTCCTTCTAATTTTAATAGTCTAAAAATCTCTTATGTTATACTCTTTTGATATTTTTAAAAAAAAAACATATATTTAAAAAATACTAGTTTGACTAAACTATCATTTGTAAATAATATGGATTTATTTTTATGTGATAAAAAGGTTAAAATTATCTTAAAGTATAGTAAAAAATGGTATAACAAATTATTTTTAGTCACTTTGTCGGAAAATGTGATTCACATATAGTTACATTTTATGGAAATGATTTTTTTGATGAATTTTTATCATAATAGAGAGGATTTTTTAGACGGTTTATTAAACTTATGAGTTTTGTTATTTTTTATTTGGACCTCATGAACATATATGATGATCACGTGCATTTTCTTGTACGGAAAAGACTTGATCAATTAAATGAATCTAGATATGTTAGGGGGGAAAGGTTCATATTATGCTTTCACACTTCATTATTTCTTTAATTATTTAAATAAATAAGTGCTTAAAGTTGGCATATATATAGATTCTTCTATCATATATTCATATATATATTAACTCGACGGCACAGCTTTTCTGTATAAGTATTGGGAGAATAGAGTCAAAAGTTGAAATGAAGTTTTCAAGATCAAAAGAGAATTTCCTTAATTCTTTTAAGTATAATTATTAAGTTATTCTTTCATTTAAACATAGTTAATTAAATCTTTTGGAGCCTGCTAATGATCATAGTATGCTACGAGATTAAGCTCTCTTGGACTAGGGGTTTCTATTTTCTTTATATAGAAGCATTTTTTATGATGGCATGGATGCATGCGTCTAATCAATAGGTTTTTTTATATATAAAAATGCTATAAGATCCTTCAATTGGTTAAAATAGGAATCATGGTCGATTCATTTAAGAAAATTGGGAATTCACTTTTTTTAAGGAAGTTCATATACTTTTTAATAATAATAATAATTTAGAACTATATTCAGACGCTACTCAGGATTGTAGGTAGCTCAACTTAATGTGTTGATATGATTTGAATTCATGACTTTCTAACCATATGATAGTCTATTATACTAGTGGGTCATCCCTACATGGCCGGACAATCATACTAATTAAATATTTACTTAAAGAGAAGCACTTACGTGCACCACCCCCACACACCTGTCAGTTTTTTTTTAATTTTTTTAATTTTTTGGTTTGTCTTTTTTTTTTCAAAAATTTTATATCCTAAAATTAAAGTGAATTGATTTATTTTATTTGAAATGAATATGAATTTATATCATAAAATGGAATTAATAAATCTTAAAAAAAAAAACACAAACAAACCCCTAACCCCTCCAACCCCCAAACTGTAAAAAAATAAAATAAACCCCTAAAAACTACCCTCAAAAAATCCTAAAAAGCACAAAATAAATCCTAAAAAATACAAAACAAACTCCTAAAAAAATCATGAACCCTAAAAAATCATGAATTCCTAAACTCTAAACATTAATTGAAATGGAAAAAATAACAATTTGAACTAAATCAACTAGTATAAGATAAGTAGCAGACGTCTTACTTTTTAATGATATAGGTGATACTTTTTAAATTTTGAGTGATACGTTTTAATGTTACCGTTGATACTGATTTTGCCGGGGTTTTTTTACGGGTTGACCCGGTCAACGCGAATTGACCCGGGACAAAGCGGGTTGACCTGCAAATTTGACCCACCCGTCTGAAATAAGGCTTATGTGCACCTTGTGCGCGCAAATATTTGCCTTACTTGAGAAGCTCTTGCGTACATGAGGCCCACATGTGCTCCTATATCAGACGGCGCGTGGACGTCACGCGCCCGTCCATATATATATATATATTCTGGTGAATTTTTTTTTCTGATTTTTTTTTAAAAATTTTTCTCAACAAAATTTATACCCTAAAATAAAAATTAGTGAACACTAAAATTAAAGCGAATTGATATAATTTATTTGAAATAAATATAAATTTATGTCCTAAATTGAAATTAATAAATCCTAAAAAAACACAAAATAAAACCCTAAAAACAGCCCCCAAAAAACCATAAAAACACAATAAAAAATCCTAAAAAAACCCCTAAAACCCCTAAAAAACACAAAATAAATCCCTAAAAGCATCCCTAAAAAAACCTTAAAACACACAAAATAAACCCCTAAAAATCCCTAAGATAAGTGTCAGATCCCTTACTATTTAATGATACAAGTGATACTTTTCGAATTTTGAGTGATACTTCCTCTGTCTCGTTACTAAAGTCCCGTTTGGTTTGGGCACGGAGATTAAGGAGGAATGGATTAATGTGTTAAGTAGTGGGTGGAAAAAAGTGGGGTCCATTTAATTAATGGGTAGTGGGTGGAAAATGTGGAGTATTTTATTGTTATGTGGACCCACTCCACTTATCTATTTTTCTTTTTCTTTATCTCACTTTCGATTCTACATTTTATCGAGTAATATTTGTACAAGCGATTTTTTGTCGAGCAAATTCTTTACGAGCTATTTTTGTCGATCAATTTTTTGAGAATTGAAACTAACTGTTTGCCAAAAAAAAAAAATTGGAACACTTCGAATTGAAGCAGCTTATTACAGCTGCCAATGACTTGATTAAAGAAATTGGAACAATAATGTTGAGCTGCCAATTACTTGAGTATTGAAATTATGAATAATTTAAAATTTCAAAGTACATTAATTTGCCACAAAAAAAATTCCCACCATAATTCAAATCTAATCTAATCTAATCCTATAAATACAGGGCTCAAAGACTACCATTTCCACTACAACAAAAGTTGAAAAACAAAATAACCCACAATGCCAAAGAAGTTCACTGATTCTGAAAAAAATCAAGCTTTGGAGTATCTTCTTGACTGCAGCTGCGATGGGAAATTAGCGAGGGGCAAAATAAATGAAGTTGCGGCCAAGTTCCAGGTTAGTAGACATACTATATGGCGACTGTGGGCTGAAGCAAAAAAAAAAGGAGAGAAAATAATGAGCCAATGCATATTCAACCAAAACCAATTTTCCAAAGAAAGAAGAGAGTTACTCTTGATTTAGATAGAGTATCCAGGCTGCCACTTAAGAAAAGAAGTAGTATAAGAACATTAGCCAAGGGTATAGACTGCAAAAAATCCACAGTTGGGAGGTGGATTAAGCAAGGGCTGATCAGAGCTCACACCTCAGCTATTAGGCCTGACCTAATAGCTTCTAATAAGCTGTTGAGGCTGAGATTTACACTTGAGGCCTTGGAACTAGACAGGAATGCAAATATGCTAACCTTTAAGAGCATGTACAACACAGTTCACATAGATGAGAAGTGGTTTTACATGAAGAAAGAGACACACATATTCTACTTGACTCCAGAAGAGGCTGAACCACACAGATCTTGCAAGAGCAAGAAGTTCATCTAAAAAATAATGTTTATGTGTGCAGTGAGTAGGCCTCTCTTGGCAGTAGATGGTAGTGTGTTATTTGATGGGAAGATTGGAGTGTTTCCTTTCACTCACAAGGTCCCAGCAAAAAGAGCAAGTAAAAACAGAAGCAGAGGCACACTAGAGACAAAACCAATTGAGTCAATTACACAAGAAGTGATCAGAGACTATCTGATCAACCAGGTAATGAAACAGTATTTCTATTTCATTAAATGATCATTGTAATAAATGATCTAAAGTGGTTCTGTTTCATTAAATGAAACAAGTTTTGCCAGCTATAAAGTTAAAATGGCCTGCAGAAGCAAGCAAAGTGATTTACATACAACAAGACAATGTCAAACCACACATAAAGGATTCAGACATAAATTTCAGAGAGACATCACAGTCAGATGGCTTTGTATTCACACTGATACAGCAGTCACCTAACTCACCAGACCTAAATGTGAATGATTTAGGCTGGTTTAGGAGTATTCGGTCACTCCGGACTGAGATGGAGACAAATAATATTGATGAGTCAGTGAATGCAGTGGTTACTTCTTTTGAAAATCTATGCCCAACAAAACTAAACAAGATTTTCTTGACTCTACAGAGTTGTATGCTTGAGATCATGAAGGTAAAAGGGCACAATGCCTATAAGATCCCACACATGGGGAAAGATGCTCTTAGTAGGCAAGCAATCTTGCCTCTGAACTTGGAAGTCCCACCAGAACTGGTGAGACAGAGTATAGATCACTTGATTGAAGCTGGAGTAGGGACTGATATAGAAGAATTGAAGAATTCCCTAGGTGTTGACAGGCTAGAGGGGAATTAACAATCACACACAACCATTTTTTGCAGGTTGAAGTGATTATGTGCATAAGGTTGAAGACAAGTTTTTTTGCAGAAGACAGAAGACAAGTTTTTGTGCAGAAGATTGAAGCCAAGTTTTTGTGCAGAAGATTGAAGATAAGTTTTTGTGCAGAAGATTGAAGTGAAGTTTTTGTGCAGAAGATTGAAGTTAATTTTTATGTAAAGATGCAACTGAACATTACATATGTTCAATTTTTTTGTAAAGATGCATAAGATATGAAGTGAAACACATAAATGCAATCTTAATCTAGTATCCAAGGCATGACATCTCATATCATTGATGTCATTGGCCAATAACACTTAGTGTGAGCACATGTTACAATCATTTCAGCCCAATTAACCTCCTATATTCAAGCCAACAGAACCAACATCAACCTTCAATCAATCCAACAGAACCAACACAGCCAAGAATCCAACATAAATTGACCAACTGAATCAAGGCTCAACAGAAGCAATCAAGGCTCAAGAGCATCAACATAAATTGACCAACTCAATCAAACCTCAACAGCCTCAATCAACACCTCAACAGAATCAACATACATTGACCAAAAGAATCAAGGCTCAACAGAAGCAATCAGGCTCAAGAGCATCAACATAAAATGAACAACTCAATCAAGCCTCAATGAACACCTCAACAGAACCAACACAGCCAAGAGCATCAACATAAATTGACCAACAGAATCAAGTCTCAACATAAGCAATTAAGGCTCAAGAGGATCAACATAAATTGACCAACTCAATTAAGCCTCAACAGCCTCAATCAACACCTCAACAGAACCAACATACATTGACCAAATCATTCAAGCCTCAACAGCCTCAATCAAGCATCAACAGAATCAACAAATATTGACCAACATAACCAAGCCTCAACAGAATCAATCAAGACTCAACACCAACATCAAAACATTGACCGACACACAGAGAAGGTTAGATCTCACCAGAGGAGACCCAAATGAGACAGATCTCACCGATTCGAAGTACAAGGGGAGGAGTATTCGGAGCATCGTCGTGACAACCTCTGCTCTCCAGTCTGCTCCGGCCGCTTCAACCACCGCCACCGCACCGTCCGCCGCTGTCACCAGGACACACGCCGAAGGCTCTCCAGACTCAACAGCGTACTCCATCAATAGGTATTCGGGAGTCTCCGGCACGATTTCCTCTGAATCGGGCGTCACCTCCACCGACGGCCGGCAGAGATCGAGGCAGAGGGAGATGTGAAGCCGCATGTTCGCGGTGTGTGTTGCAGAGGACTGCAACAAGTCGGAGACGTCAAAGAGGTTAGGGCTTTCGCCCGAATCAGGCTGCATCAGGGCCGAAACATCACAGAGCTCCGATTTACGGTGGGAATCGTCACCGCTCTCAAGCATGGCGGCGGAATAGGGTTAGGGTTAGGGTTACTGTGTGGGACGGAGGGTAAGTGAGAGTGAGGAAAGGCTATCACCGGCGGTGACAGGGAGTAGGTGAGAGGGGGCCCAGCGGTGGTGTTGCTGGAGGAGAGAGGGCGGCAGTGAGAGCGAGAAAGGGAGGCGAAGAGATTGAGAGATTGAAATGAAAGACCAAATGGGGCAGTGGATCGAGAGAGGAGGGGGGGTTAGGGTTTGGGTTTGGAATGGGCCCACTTTTTTTAATTAAGTTAACAAACCATGATTAAGGCCCCTTATTTTTTGGCTAATTTTTGCCAAAAATGGTATGAGACTTTAGTATTGGGACAACCAAATAAGGAAAGTGGGACTTTAGTATTGGGACGGCGGGAGTACTTTTTAATGTTAGTGTTGATACTGATTTTACTGGATTTGTTTTTTGCTGGTTGACCCGGGTCAAAACGGATTGACCCACAAATTTGATCTGTCCATCTGAAATAAGCCTTATATGCACCTTGTGCATGCACGTATTTGTCATATTTTAAACGTTAGGAAATGATGAAATGATAGTCGGTATAAAATATTATTATCTATTATAATAAAAAAAATACAATTAACTTTAATTATAAGTATGAATATTCCTTCCCCTAGCAAGTCCAATCAATTAAATTGATTCGCTAGAATTACACTGAATGCCCGCACATATTTACCGCACACAGTAGGTTTTGCGGTAGAATTCGGGAAAGATATTTATGACCTAAGGTTGTGAAAATGGTGGGTTTCGGTGTAAATTCAAACCGAACCAACAAACCTAAATATTATTATATTTTTTATAAAAAAAAAGAGCTCTATCAATTTAGAATCCCTAACAGATAAATTATTTATCAATCAAGAACCTAAAATATAAAAATTATTGATTCAATACTTGAAAGATAAAAACTATCAATTCATGACCTAAAATTTCATCTATTTTGATGCTTTTTATTTTTTAATAATTTGTGTATAAATTTTCAATGAAAAATTATTTAGTAATTATCTATTAAATTTAATAAAAAAATGTTAAATATTATTTAAAAATAAAAAGGAATATAAATGTATAATTTTTTACCGACTTAATTGATAGTTTTAATCTTTCGATCAGTTTGTAGATCAATAAATATCATATCTTTTAAGTTCTAAATTGAAAATTGACAATTCTCTAAAATTGGAACTAAACCAACTAAAGTAATTGTTATAACTGAATAAATTGAATCATAATTCTTTTGTTCGGTTTTACCGAATTTTAATGACTTTTTTATTTCTCTAAATAATTTTGTATATCTAAAGAAAAATAATACCAAAACTCACAATAAATAAAAAATAATACATTAATTAGATAAAGAATAATAAATTAAAGTGCCCTGATTTAATCCCGCACACAGTCAACTAATCACAATTAATCACACAAATCATGAATTTAGGGTTGAAATTTCATATTACACTTTTACGTGTTTCACTCCGTATTTCTGATTTTAATAATATTTATTATAAATAAAAATTATTATAATATAAATAATCATAGTCAACATTTACCAACACAAAAAATGAATTGAAAAATTATAAAACATAATTTTGAAAAAACCAACCATAATAATGAATTATTAATTGAAAATTAAAAATTAAAAATTAAAAAATAATTATGAACCCTAAAAACAATCATAAAATTAAACTAAATCATGGAAAAATAAAATTAAAAAAAAAATAAAAGAAAAACACGTAATTTAAAAATATAACACGGAGTATAACACAGAGAATGTAACAGAAAATTCCATGCTATGAATTCATACACAACAATTAATAATTCGATATACAAAAAAAATCTCAAGTGTGTTCCGATTCAAAAGGATAAACATTTTAAAGTTGAATAACTCTTGCGTTTTGCCCTAGTTCGCTAATAGCTATATAATTTTATTTTCAAAATTTATTAGTTATGTGTGATATTATAAATATAAACTATAAAATATAGATTAAACACACACACACACATATATATATATATATATAATTCGATCGGTTCGGTTTCAATAAAAATATTTTTGGTCAAAATCGAGACCGAACCAAACAATAATTTTGTTTTAATATTCAAGTCTAACCAAAATTAAAGAAAAAAAAAGTTGCAGAACCAAACGAACCATATAGCTAAGTTCGGTTTGGTTTGTTGGTTTTGGTTTGATTTTGTACACTCATCTGTAGATGTCATAGAAATTGTATCCAGAAAAATTTTCGAGAAAAATATTTATGTAAAAATGCCGCATTTTTACATGCGTATTTACATTACAAAAAAAAAATAGGGAGACCAATTCATGTGATAAATTTGAGGCAGAACGTTTATAGCATTGATTTCATTTTTAATATTCTTAACAAATTAAATATAATCTAATTAAAACTAGAAGTTCAAGAATACATTTTTCCAGTTTCTTAACTAACCCTTTTAAGTTCAACTCATATTCCCTATTACAACACGCAATGAGTGCAATATATATGTATTAAATCCTCATCGATATGATCAAACACTATCGATCAGTTTATCTCCTACAGTTGGGGTGATCTGTAGTCGAAAGTCTTAAATTCGAATCTCGTTAATATTTTATAGGTATTGTTTGCGGTACATGATTTCTTCTACTGCAGTTTAACTGATTTCATATGTGATTTACGGACTATTATAAGGAACAAAATTTATCCATAGTCCAAAAATCGAACATCCATGAGTAGCGCGCATCTGCATGTTCCTTTATGATAATATATTATTCATATATATTATATGGTATATCATTATCATTATGAAAACTTAACCGTTGACATATATAATTAAAACTTATGTATGATTAATTAATTTTGTTACTCCATGGAAAAAGTAGTAAGTTAATTTCACTATCAAAGGTGCTTAGATCCCACTTATAATTTGAAATATATGTACAATCTATGCGCCTAATTATTTTGTTGCAATTTCCTCTTATTATATTTAAGAAGACTGTTAAATCACTATACGTACCTAACAACCTTAATTAAATGGGAACAAAAACAAATGAAATAAAATATAAGCAAAGACAAAATCAATGTGATGGCCATCCCATCCCACTTTATATTTTTGGAAAATGTAGAAAATAAGTCTACACATCACAACTCACATTATCACTAAAATTTACCCAAAAAAGTTCAAATTTAACTTCTAATTTATTGCTGCAATCATTAGGAGCTGAGATTTTAACAATATCTTCAAGTACCAACATGCCATATATATGTTTTATATTCAAAGCTTTGAAGAATAATAATCAATCAATTGATTAATTAATTAATTAATTAGTTTGCAGTAAAAAAATAGTTATCTGGTTAATTAGTACAAGGATAGTTTGATCAATTATTATTTATGCAAGATGGAATTAAAATAAATCACTTTCAAAACAAATCTAAATGGAAGAACCACTTCTAACATAATACACATTAGATATAAAACAAAAGGTATCTACCACTATATTATCTTGCCAAAAGTCACATGTACTAGTTTTAATTGTCATTAATTGTTATTCAATTCTATCATAAAAATTAAGAAAACTTGTCCTATATATCACTAGTCTTTGTTGGCAATGCTACATGACCTCCACTCTATGTCATTGAATGATTGAATATAATCATTGTTTCATATTTTATATGATAAGTTCTCAAGGATTGTCAAAAGGTGAATATATATGTAACACTATTTATATAATGCTATATATGTTCGATAAAGGGATAATTTCACTTTTAGTCCGATTAGAATAGGGTCAAAACACTTTTGGTCATATATCTTTTGTTTTTGGTCTCATTGTTTATTAGCTCGACACTTTTGGTCCTATATCTTTCGTTTTTGGTCCCGTAGTTTATTAGCTCGACACTTTTGGTCCCAAGTGTTTTTTTTCGATATTTTTAGTCCCAAGTGTAGTATACATATATATATATATATATATTCAAAGAACATTTTGGCTTCATTTTTTCAGCAAATCATTAAGAAAAAATGAGGAAAATATCTAGCAAAAAATTCAGTATAATACCCAACAAAATATTATAATAGCTCGAAAATTTTCAGCAAAATATCAACCAAAATGCCAAACAAATTAAATATCCAGTAAAATACCTAACAAAACCATTTCAACTTCTTGCCAATATACAATTTTTGTTCAGTAAAATTCTTGATGAAATATATAGAAAAAAAAACATTGAAAAAAAAATGAATGCTCAAATACAACATATGCAATGCTAAAATACGACATATATATATATACAACGTTATCTATCATAAATAAAACACGAAAGATTTTATATATCCTTCCATTTAATCAATTTAAATGGTTCAAATTGGTTCATAATTAACACAATAATTCCAAGAACTAATTCAAAATTTTATAGATTTTAGGAGTGGCCTTACTCTCCTCGCTCCTCTATAAAGAATATTGCTTATTCAATTCAAGATTACGAAGAATTTAGGAGAAAGATATATGCTAAAGCAATTATTTTTTTCCATTGAGGAAAAAATTAGTCATCTCAATTGGACTTTTTTGTTCCTAAGTTGTATAACTTTTATCTTTGAGAATCATTGCATCAATATCTCTAGATTTAAGATTAATAAGCAATCATGAGCAAGTCAATGTTGTTAAAAGGAAATTTTATTTTATTTTTAAAAACAAACAAACAAGCCCCCGTGCAGAACCCTTTCTAAGATAATGTAAATATATATATTTTTTATTCTTTGGTTACAGATCACATATTTTTATTAGTTAAGAGTCATTTTTAGTTAACTAATTAATTTATTGAAGGGTCGTTTGGTAGTTTGGCTCCACCTTATTGTGATTCCAAAAATGACCCCACTTCACCTCAGTGCACTTATTTTTTATTTTATTTTTAAAAGTCCAAAATCAAGCATGATGTTTTTTTTTATGTAGATCATCATTATTATAATTATGTAACATGGTTGCATTTTTTAAATATTATAATTTCCATCATCTCAATGTTATTAATTATTTACATTTTGACTCGACATCTTATTTTAAATGGTCAAAATATTTATATTATTATTTTTGTTATTTTGCACTATAGCTTTCGGTGTGCGCCTTGGGGTTTAGCAGTGATGTCATATTAATTAATGTTAGTTTCTTTTATTTAAAAAATAGTTTAGGAAAATGACGCATTATTTTTTTTATAATTTCCCTAAGGTGCATCAGTAGTAACAAATATAAGAGATATTATAAATAAGTTTTACTTTCTGTTTGTACGTATAATTAAGTAAAGAATCTAATTTGAATTAAAAAAATTATGTGTAGTACTAGGTGTCTTTTTCACTATTAATTTTTTATGATTTTTTTTATTTTTGTTTTTGTTTTTGTTTTTTATACTGTGTGCCGTTGTCGTAGGAGGGCTAAGTAAAATTATATTAAATAAATATTAAAAAAGGCCATGCACGGATTGTTGAGTGAGAAGCTAAGTTGGGGTAATTCCCAAAATATGGTGATTATTTTATAGTTTTAAATATATCTCATGAATGAAGGTATCTATCAAGTCTATCAATGTTTTGACCGCCTCATCTCTTTTTACCAATATATTCGAGTCTCAATCGATCAACAATTTTTTATTTATTTTGAATTTACCAAAAAATAAATAAATTAATTACTTAATCTCATACTAAAAATCCCATGGATTATTTAATTCGATAAATAAAAAAAACATTAAACTATGAAAAAAAAAGAAGGGGAAAAAAGAGAAGAAAAAAAAAGGTAATTAAGTGATAAATTTATCATTTGATGAAAAACATCTTCATCGAACATAAAGGTAACGTGTCTTGGGCCCAAAATGTTGGAGATCAGGTTTGACAAATAAATTAAAGCCCAAAATTAGAAAATGTCAGCCCAAATTATTCTACTCTCTCTCTCTCTCTCTCTCTCTCTCTCTCTCTCTATATATATATATATATATATATATATATATATATATATTTTCAGAGAAGATCCACCATTTCAAAATTATGTTTCTTATAATTTTTATATATATATTTATATAATTTATACAAATTTCAGATCAGATAATGACACATATATACAAGGGAAATGGTCAAATGTACCCTTAATGTTTCATCCTATGATCAACTAAGTCCCTGAAATTTTTTTAGGTACAAACAAGCCCTTAATATTGGTAATTAATAACATACATGCACCTCACTACTATTATCACTCTAAAATATATTTATGCCAATTTTTCTTCTATTTATTTATAATTTATAATCATGCTTTCTCTAATTTATCTGTATTTTGTTTATAAAAAATGTCAACATTATTATTATTATTATTATTATTATTATTATTATTATTATTATTATTATTATTATTATGAAAAACATTACATATTAGAATATTCCAGACACTTTATTTTAGAAATTTTATTTATTATAAATTAATTATTATAATTACTACGATAATATTTTATTGATTCAATTTTTTTAAATTATATTTTTTTACAGAGATATAATTTTTGAATGACTTGAAACTATGAACTAGATTATGATATTATTAAAAAAGTTGATTTACTCAAACAAGGTGGAGCTAAAATGCATCAACTCTCTTGTGTTATCGAAATTCTTTTATATTTTTAAATTGCACCAAACTCCCTTGTATTTTTAAAAAGTATGCTTAATTTCCCATTTCTCAAAATTTGGACCATAATATTCTTATATACTTGGTGTTGAGCACTTAATTTTTGGTTAAGAAATTAATAAAGGTATTTTGGGAAAAAAAATTAAAGAAAAAGGAAGTACATTGTGTAATTTTTTTTTTTAAAGAAACGAGATGATTAAATGCAATTTTTTGATAAAACAAGAGAATTTGAGGTATTTTACCGATAGGGCAGGTAGTGATGATCTGGATTATTATTTTCAAGTCTAAAAATAATAACTTAATATATATATATATATATATTGTATAATATTAATTCTGCAAAAAGAGTAAAAATAATTAAATAAAATTTTTTATATAAAAAAAAGTAATAAACAAATGAAAGAATTAACGGATCTAGGCGGGTTGGGTGGCTTTGTTTTGTATAGTGAGAGAAAGCGAAGTAACAGAAATAACGGAAATTCGGAAAACCCACAAAAATAAAGAAAAATAGCAACTAACCGTAACTGAAAAGCGGCGCCACTATGGAAAATCCAGATACGAAGATCTCCAGTTCATCCCCTCGAACGCCGCCGCCGTCCGCCGCCGCATCTTGGTTTTCCACTGTTGGCCGCAGCCGGTCCTCCAATTCCATGGCGCCCAACTCCCCCCGCCCAGACGCCGCCTCCGCCTTTTCCGTCCCTCCCGTTAACAATAAGCATCAGTTTCACGGCGTCATGTTTAAGTACGGCCCAAAACCGATTCAGGCAGGGAAATTATATATCTATATATAAGAATTTTGGGTTTTTTAGTTACTATTTTTGTTTGATTTATATCTGGGGGGGTTTGAGCTTAATCATGCACTGCAAAAGAGAAAATGGCATCTTCTGCTAGGCATTATTGTTTTTTGTTCAATTTTTATTTATTTTTTTCATTTCTTGCAGGTTGCATTTAAAATAGGTGATCATAAACAACAGGTTGTTTTTATTGGTGGATTGAAAGAAGGAATTTTGGCAGCGGAGTAAGTCTTAATTTCAACTATTAATATTAATCTTTTCGATTTGAAATCTACAAAGTGGAAGATATGTAGTTCCTATATATATTTTCTTGTTGCAACAATAATATTGCTTTTCTGCAGCGCATTTATAAACTTGCTATGAACACTACTCTTGATGAGTTTTAAGCCCAAAACAACAATGTTTTTTTAATCTAAATAATTAATGATCTGAAACATACATATGTATATATAGATGATTAATTAGAAAATTAACTAATTATTTCATGATAATTTGCATGCTGCAGATACTTGGAGCCTTTGGCAATAGCTTTAGATAAAGAGCATTGGTCGTTAGTTCAGTTCCTATTTTCGTCTTCGTATCATGGATATGGCGTCTCAACCTTAAAACAAGTAATCAATTAGTATAAATTAATCCCAGCTTCAATTCTTGATTAATTCTCAATTGCTAGCTGTTTGATTCTCGATCGTTAATTTAATAAAATTATAATGAAACGCGTCGTGGTGATCTTGTGAAGGATGCCATGGAGCTTGATCAATTGATAAGCTATTTGATCAACAAGGAAGATTCAAACGGTGTCATACTACTAGGCCACAGCACTGGCTGCCAGGTTAATTAACTTAATTATATATTAACTAATTATTTTCTGTCTTAACACATTAATTAATTCTATGCATTTTTTTACTAAGATTTAGAAAACTCTATGTGCAGGATATTGTATTTTACTTGCGTAGTAGTCATGCAGCATGCTCAAGAGCAGTTCATGCAGCCATTTTACAGGTACGTAATTAATTACTTAATTACTATTCCTATATTCTTATATATTTCCATTTCCATTTCATTAATTTCTATCTTATATATATATATATATATATATATATATATATATATAGGCTCCAGTTAGCGAGAGGGAATACTTGGCTACACTACCAGAAACTGGCTCCATGATTGAGCTTGCTTCAACTATGATTAATGAAGGTCGACCGTCTGATTTGATGCCGAGGAAAGCTCATCCAGACGCTCCAATCACGGCCTCCAGGTGATCGATTCTTTTTTTTTTTTTTAATCTGATTTTTCATCTTAAAATTAAATGCATGTGTAGATATTGATTTCCTAATTTAATTAGTGTGTATTCATATATTAATGTGATTTGCTTTGGCGCAGATACCACTCTCTCTGCGCCAGAAATGGTGAGGACGACTTGTTCAGTTCCGACTTTAGTGAAGAAGAGTTGAGACAGAAGCTCGGACACATGTTCACTACGCCTACATCGGTACATCTTTTTAATAGGGGTTTAATCGAGCCGAGCTGAGTATTTTTGAGCACAAACTTATAAATTGACTAATTTATTCCACCTATGTATATGCAGATAATATTTTCCATGGCGGATGAGCACGTGCCACAGCACATAGACAAGCATGCATTGGTTGAGAGGTAAGATTAATTTACGGTTTAATTAACTCTCAACTGTTTTAAGTTTTTTTTTTTTTTTTTTGGTGAGATTGGAGTAGTCTGTTTTCAATGTTGGGAGTGTTAATTTGTGTTGTAGATTGTGTAGAGCAATGGGAGGAGCAGAGAAGGTTGAGATTGAATGTGGAAATCATTCTCTCTCTAACAGGATTGAGGAAGTTGTCCAAGCCATAATGGAAATCGTAAAGAGAGATGCACCCAAAGGATGCGAGGACCCTTGGAGCTAATTAGCTCCTCACTAGAATTGTAAACGAGTCGAGGCAAGTCGAATTATAGTTCAAACTTTATTTGTTTGAGCCACTCTCATATTCTTGGATATCCATTCTTTATGCTATTGAATTATGCATCATCGATTTTCATTTTTATTATAAAAGATGTTACATTTTTCATAATAATATAATCATATATAGCTAGGTGCTGAGTAGATGTATCAACAGTGGTCCGGACCGGTCCAACCCGATTTTGGGCCGAGTTGGACCATGGTTTGATTAACCCAAAAAAATTTGGTGCAATCGGGCAAGGATGGCCCAAAAAAGTGCATTGGCCTGGCCATGGGGTTCGTCCATGCCGGCCCATAAAATTTAGACGCGAACCCACATAATTTTCGGACAAGTTTGGGTTCCCAAAAGAGTGACCAAAATGTTAGTTGGTATAGAGGCCATCAAAGAGGGGAGAAACGAGAGATCAACGTTTTTGTTTTTATTTCTTGTATATCAAAATAATGATTTACACTTCTCTCTTATTGAGAGATTTTGTGAGTGTACAAGGAAAGAAATAAATATATTCTAGGGTGGATCAATTAGATCCCGAATTTTATTTATTTCCTTCTAACACCCTCTCAAGTTTAGTAACGGGATCTCCGATACTCAACTTGCCAAGAACTTCGGCGAAGTTTGTGGAATTGACTGTCTTAGTTAAAATGTCTGCTAGCTGATATTCTGATCGAACAAATGGTAACTCTACAATGCCACTTTCAATATTCTCTTTAATAAAATGATGATCCACTTCCACATGCTTGGTTCTATCATGCTGAACTGGATTTTCAAATATACTAATTGCAGCTTTATTGTCACAGAATAGCTGACATCTTTGCACTGGAGGAAAGCCAATCTCTGTTAACAGCTTCCGGAGCCATAGGACTTCAGTAAGTCCACTCTTGATTCCACGAAACTCGACTTCAGCACTAGACAAAGCAACCACCTTTTGTTTCTTACTTCTCCACGTGACCAGATTCCCCCTACAAAGGTGAAATATCCTCCGGTGGATTGTCTGTCCACCAAACTTCCTGCCCAATCTGCATCAGTATAACCGTGAATCTCCAGGTGTCCGTGTTTTTTAAGCAAGACGCCATATCCAACTGTTCCCTTCAGATAACGAACAATTCTTAGTGTTGCCTCCATGTGTTCTTTTTGCGGTTGATGCATGAACTGACTTACAACCCCAACTGCATATGCAATATCAGGTCTAGTATGAGATAGATAAATTAGCCTCCCTACCAGACGCTGGTATTTACCTCGATCTACCACTTCAGCTCCATCGACAATCTGCAGTCCATGATTCAGGATGATTGGAGTATTTGCCGGTTTATAATCTAGCAAACCTGTCTCAGCTAGAAGATCTAAAATGTACTTCTTTTGTCGTAGAAATATGCTATTTTCCAATCTTAGCACCTCAACTCCAAGAAAATACTTCAGGGTTCCAAGATCTTTCATCTCAAATTCTTGGAACAAATTAATCTTCAAGCAGTCAGTTTCTTAATTGTCATTCCCAGTAATAATCATGTCATTCACATATATAATCAGACATGTCACACGGTTGTTCTTCTTTTTCAAGAATAGAGTATGATCTGAATTACTCTGTTGGTACCCGTATCTTACCATAGCCTCTGTGAATCTTCCAAACCAAGCCCTTAGGGATTGTTTCAGCCTATACAGAGCTTTCTTCAGTCTATATCATTCACCTCTTCTAAACTCTCTTAAAAAACCCGGAGGCGCTTCCATGTACACTTTCTTTTTCAACTCTCTATGTAGAAATGCATTAGTTACATCAAACTGATGCAGTGGCCAATCCAGATTGGCCGCAATTGATAGCAAAACTCTGATGGTATTCATTTTAGCGACTGGAGAGAAGGTTTCTGAGTAATCAACTCCATATGTTTGCGTATAGCCTTTCGCTACTAATCGTGCCTTGTATCTTTCAAATTTACCATCTGATCGCCGTTTGATAGTGAATACCCATTTGCATCCAACCAGTTTCTTGTTTTCTGGTAGCCTACACTTTTCCCATGTGTTATTCCTGGCTAATGCATCCATTTCTTTCTTCATTGCCTCTTTCCACTGACTATGTTTCATAGCCTCCTCAACAGACCGATGAATCTCTTCTTCTTCTAGAAGTGCCATCTCGAAAGCTTGTGCAGTTTCAGTGAGGTTCCCTTTAGCACAATTCCCGATAGAATATCTTGTTTTCCGCCCAGTATACTCCGAAGAATATCTCTTTGGCCGAATTCTCTTTGTACTCCTCGGTGGCAATACATATCTATCTGTCTCTGTGTGTGTCTCTGTATCTTCAACAGGATGAAGATCTTCATCCTCCGTATCTTGGCCAGCTATCCTGTCATCATTATTAGTTTCAAGAACAGGACTAGTCTCAACAGTTTCAGGAATTGGTACCTCAGATATCAGGAATGGAGGGGATGTCTCGGCATTAGCCTCAAGCTCTATGGACCGCATAGTTTCAGGAGTTAGCTCAGCGGTGTTGTTAACTTTGTCTGTTGGACCTGTTTCCGGGACAGAACTTGACATTGGCAAGGACAACCAGCTTAAGGAGTCACTTTCCCTATTCTCCCCTTGACAACTAAGGTGGTGGTGATATAAATACTCAGTTTCGAGAAAATTATAGTTTATAGTGGTGAACATGTGTCGAGTTTTGGGATCATAACATCGATACCCTTTTTGGTGTAAGCCATAGCCGACAAAAACACATTTTACTGCACATGGTGAAAGCTTATGTCGGTTATGCTTAGGTATATGAACATAGATAGAACAACCAAAAACTTGTGGTTGAAGAGTATGGGCAACATGAATTTTAGCCTGGGTAGAAAGAAACTACAATGGTGTTTGGAGTTGCAGAGCTTTGGTAGGAAGACGATTGAGCAGATATACAGACGTAGCCAGAACTTCGGGCCAAAAAACTATAGAAGTACGGGATTCAATCAACATAGCATAGGCCATTTCTAGGAGAATTTTATTTTTTCATTTAGGAACACCATTCTGTTCAGAGGTATGAGGACAAGTGGTTTGATGAATCATCCATGTGGTAGCACAGAAATGTTTCATACGAGTATTAACATACTCATCTCCATTATCAGACCTTAAGACCTTAATAGTTTTCTGGTACTGAGTTTGGACTAAGGCATGAAAGTGAGTAAATTTGTCAAAGACTTTTGATTTATGTTTCAGGAAATAAATCATGTCATTCGAGAACAGTCATCAACAAACAGAAGAAAGTATTGAAAACCAGGACCCCAATAACAGGTATAGGACCCCAAACATCAGAATGAATGAATGAAAAATATTATCAACCCGGGTCTTGTTCAACTTATAAGAATGTCTATAGCTTATGACCAAAAAACAGGTCTCACAATACAAATACTTAGAAATCACTAATTTAGGAAAAAGTAATTTTGAATAGCCTATGGAGGAATGTCCTAACCGACAATGCTAAGCCAAACAGTCTGATCTCCAGGTCCGTGAGTCAGCATCACAACATCTTTTTGAGCTATCTCATCCACGTAGTACAGTCCATTTCGCTCAGTGCCACGCCCAATAATCGCCCTCGTCCTAATATCCTGTAAAATGCGAAAATTTGGTTGCATTAGAAGGGTACAATTAAGCTCCTTTATGACATGACTAATAGAAAGCAGCTTATGAGACAAAGACGGAACAAGGGCAATTTGACAGTCACAAGATGGGGAGAGATTAATAGTGACAGCTCCCTTAACCGGAGCTAATTCGCCATTGGCTGTTTGAACATGAGTTCTCCGAGAGGGGGTAGACTGCACAATATCAATTTTGTCAAATGTCATGGTGTCGGTCGCACCACAGTCAAAAATCCACTGATCATTTTTTTTCATATCACCACCGGAGACTGCACAAACAGTGGAGATATCTCCAAAGACCTGAAACTTATTCTGCAACTTAACAGGGGTCAAAGTGCAATATTCTTTACCTTTATTTGGATTTGCCAAATAAGATTCTGGAGCCTTCCTTTTATCCGTTTCATTACCTTCTTCGGCAGACCAAGCCCTAGCCTCCACTGCTACTCCTGACTCCATCTCTGCTCTGCCACCACCGGCGATACCGGCGTTACCCGCTCCAGCGCTGGCAACCCGGTCGGTGGTGGCAACAGCGGCTGCTCAACCTTTGTTTTTGACTGGGAGTTTCGTCTTCTTTGTCTCGTCCCACCAATCTGGGTATCCAGCCAATTGAGAACACGATTCCTTCATGTGTTTCTTCATCCCACAGTGTGAGCACACTAATTTTCTTTTGTCTTTCTCCGTTTGCCGAGAATTTTCCTTCTGTGAGGACCGATTCCTGTCTCGAGCGGTGAGTCCGACCCCGATGCCCGATGATGTGCCCCGTCGTCGACGACTACCGGCGGGAGAATGCGGTCCTTGGCAGTCTCGCGCCTTACCATTGCGTAGGCATAATCCACTGAGGGCAGCGGTTCCTTCTTGAGGATATCCTTCTTCACATGTTTGTATATCTCATTTAGGGTTGTGAGGAATTGAAAGAGCTTCTGATTTTGGATGATTTTGTTGAAGGTTTCAATATCTTTAGAACACTACATGGGGTTTGGCTCTTTGCGGTCGATCGACATCTATACTTTCTGGAATTTTGCCCATATTTCCTCTAATGTGCAGTCTCCTTGCTTCATTGTATTTGTCTTTCTGTGTAGATCAAATACTTGAAGGGAATCGACCCCGCTCCCGTAGATAAGAGCGAGTCCATCCCATATGGCTTTAGCCGTGGTGTGTTTTGAGGTGCTGTTAATGAGGTTGGTTTCAACATTTTGGACCAACCATGTGAAAACACATTGGTCCTCTTGTTCCCACCGCTTGTATGATGGGTCTCTGACGACCGGTGGAGAAGGGTCTCCAGTAATGTAAGATGCTTTTCCTCAGCCTCCAATCTCTTTCTTCATTAGTATCGACCATAACGGATAATGCCTCTGTTTAGTTTGAATCCTATTGGCAGGGATTCTGTATTGGTATTTTGGCTTGTTTGCAAGTCAAGACAGTTTTTGAGCAGATTAGCTAATTGGATGGTTAGCTCGTCTGAAGTGTTGGTGAGATTCTCATTTGCTGTGGTTTCACTAGTTTCTGACATGATTCAGTTGGTTCTTGTTTGCAGATCTCACTGACTCGGCCAAAAGTTTGGGAAGGGTATTTTTCAGACGATGGTGAATTGATTTCTAAGTCTCTTGATTATGAGTCTGCTCTGATACCATGTTAGTTGGTATGGAGGCCATTAAAGAGGGGAGAAATGAGAGAGATCAACATTTTTGTTTTTATTTCTTGTATATCAAAATAATGATTTACACTTCTCTCTTATTGATAGATTTTGTGAGTGTACAAGGAAAGAAATAAATCTATTATAAGGTGGATCAATTAGATCCCGAATTTTATTTATTTCCTTCTAACACAAAATTTTCGGATCGGGTCAATTAATTGCTCTAGGCCTTTGAATATATTTATAATGTTATTGAATTATGATCCTAAAATACATTCTAGTGGTGTATGAATTATGATCCTAAAATACATTCTATATGTATATGGTATGTTACATGCCCAATAAAACCAATTTGTTCGCGTATAAATAAATAAATGTCTCGATCTCTTGATTCTTGAAGGTTGTATTGCATTATTAGAAAGTAATTAATTATTAATTACTGACTCTTTCTTTCTTGTGGTTGCTTCTTGTTTATTATGAAGTAATTAATTTTTCCTTCATTTCTTGTGATCCCTTCTTGTTGAAAGTGCTTTGAGGGACACCAGTCAAAAAATGGGATTTAGTTATCACCATTGAAAACTGAACCTCATTCAATTCTTGTTTAAACCCAAACTCTCTCTCTCTCTCTCTCTCTCTCTCTCTCTCTCTCTCCCTCCAAATGGCTAGCACGTGCGGTGTTTTCTCTTTCACTGCTTCACATGATCTGTGTCCTTACTCGATCCTCAGCAGTTATGTTTGAAGTTTCCTACACTCTCACCGTCTCACGATCTCACCCATCAAAAAATAATAATAATAAATAAAAATTTAACTTTTACTCTTATGAGTTGGCAAGAAGAGGTACGAGACTACGAGTTAAATAAGTGATCAAAAATAGAACAGATGAATATTTGACAAATTAGATTTTGATACATATACTTTTGATTCTTTTTTAAAATTAATAAAATAGGAGAAGCACTTGTGTACACTGATAGGTGCAGTGCACCATCAAACGCGTTGATCGAGTCAATGCATTGATCGGTCAACTTCGAAAAAATGTGCGTAGGCCCGGTCAATTCGCAAAAAAAAATCTTTCAAAATCAGTATCAACCGCAGCACTAAAAAATATCACTCAAACGCTCAAAAATATCACATGTACCTTTAAAAAGTATTGGCCAGAAAAATAAATAAAAAAAACTGCTAAAATCAGTATCAACCGTAACACTAAAAAGTATCACTTAAAATTAAAAAAAATATCATTTGTATCTTTAAAAAGTATCACCTATTTCATCATTTTTTTTGCAGATTGATCGGGTCAACGCGTGTTGACCCGCGTTTGACCCAGTCAACACGTTGACTGTTGACCATCTAATATAAAATAGTACTTACTTTTTCAAAAAATTTACAAATCTAACATTTTATCAAATTTTCTATCCGAAAATCGTACATAATTGATCGTATTATAAGATTTTTTAATTGGAGGTATTTTTTTACACAGCTGGAAAATATAAATATTAAAATACAATCAATTAGATAAGATTTTCGGGTCATAAAATTGATTAAATGTTAGATTTACAATTTTTTTGAAGAAACGGGTACTATTTTGTTAGTTTTAAAAGAGGTGATGAGATCCTTTGTTGCACTTTTTGTCTTGCAATTCCTACTACCCATTCATTTTTTTTTTTCAATTTCAACTTCCTATTGCACACGAAAAAAAAAAAGAATACTAAATCATCTATTGCACATTTTGTGTTGCATTCCCTGTTGCACATTCATTTTTTTTAGTTTTATTTTTCATCTTATTCATTTCAATTTTATACCCGTTATTTAGGGTTCATCCCACACAATTAAGTTGTATTATATTTTTTTGGTAATTAATTTTTAATTTTTTTATTATTAATTGATTATTTGAAGATTTTAATGCTAAATTTATAATAAACCCTAATTGTGTAGGTTATTAAGTGGTAAAATTAAAGTAAAACATAAGAAATTGAAATCGAAGAAAAAAATGGAAAAAAAAAATGAATGTGAAATAAAAAATGCAACACAAAATGTGTAATGGACGATTTTGTAGGCTTTAACTAACACTATTTTTCTCGTCTTCTACTTTGTCTATGAAGGACTAACAAATTAAAAGTGTTAAAAAAATCAATGCTAATATTTGTTTTAAATTTATACTCCCCCAGTTAAAAAAAGATCGATGTTTTAAGTTTTGCAATACATTAAAAATTAAAAATTGCGGAAAATATACCTTATCTTCCTATTAAGTTATATATCTTAACATAGGATTTGGTTTAAATAGGTACTAGGCTTCGTGTGAGAATTAGGAACGATGCTTATTTACTATGAATTTATAGCTTACTTTATTACTCCCTCCGTCCCATTTTAATAGACTGATTAGAGTTTTTCATGGGAATTAAGAAAAGTATTGGGAAAGATAATTAATTAAGAAACTTCTTAATATGCCCCTATTTATTTATTTGATATTGAATTAATGCCTAATGTAAACATATTAAATATGAGTATATATTAGTAAAAGAGCTAATATATAGAAATATGCCTATATATCGTGACATACCAAAAAGGAAAACAAGTCTATCAAATTGGGACGAAATGAGTATATTTTAGTGCTAATTTTTTTAAAAAAACATTTATAGCTTATCTTGTTATATTTTAGTGCTAGTGCTAATAGCACTAAAATATAAAAAAGGTAAGCTATAAAATCATAGTAAATAAACACCGTTCCTAGTTCTCATGCGAAGCACAGTCCTCATTATAGCCCACCCCATTTTAATTTCTCTTTCATTGTAATATATAGGATTAGCTTTGGAAGGCGGTGTTCTAAAAAGTGTAAAATAACAAATAATTTGCAACAAAATTAAGAGCTTAAAACATTAATCTTTCTGAAATTCCTAGTATAACTTTGTAATCAAAATTGTATAAATTGATTCATGTTTTAATTTGATGAGTTGATACGGTACGTACATTGGGTGGTAGCTTTTGATCATAACTAGTATATTTTGCTTATTTTCATGTTTATTGTTTGTCATTTGGGTTAGTTAGTTTCTCCCTTGGTTTGTAATTGTTACTCTTATTTTTCTTTCTTTTTTGTGCTCTAATAATATACCTTACATTTGGAGGAATGCATTTTAGATTGTTTTACCGCTAATTAATATCGTTGATAGTGACTTCATTTAATTTAATATGCACGCAACGCAACTAGTATGGAAGAAGTGAATGGTATATATGTAGATATATTATATCATATATCTAGTAAATTTAATATCCAAAGTTTGCACCTTTTTTTAATTCATCAAAATCCGGACTTAATAGCAAACGCGACCTTTATTTTTATCACGTCTATTATATGACAAATTTTTCGGAGATATAAAGCTTACTCAAACCGCCGGAGCATCAGTTTTTCCACCGAAGATGATATCACAACTCCTTCTTTCATTCTTGAAATTTAAATCAACTTTCAATTGTTGTAAAATTTGATGAATGATACAATTGTCATAAAAATGAAACATTGGGGGACCGCATTGCTATTATGTATAAGTTGAGATATATATTATTGTGGAAAAAAATGCAAATGTTAGGTGATTATCAATAAGTTGGGGAATTCTAGCCTACGGCTTGTGGTACTACCCAAACCTACGATTTTATTATTTTTTAAACGGTGTATTAGTGATTGGGATACTATCCCAACCACCAAAATAGAATTTCCACGATAATTTGCACCTCGGTACTATATACTAGCTTCCTTTTTTTTTCACAAAAAAGAGAAAAAAGGGTCATGTCTTTGACGTGCAGAACATAAATTATCATTTCTTTGATTATTAAACGCAACATGAATCACTATTTGCATTGATGTATCAACCAGGAAATGAATATCTTTATTTTCCTTCTTTTCTTTTAAGATGTTTAATAAAGAATATTTCATTGCAATATCTTTCTTTTCCAGATTATCGTCCTGAAAAAATATGCTTGCGAGTCATTAATTTTTGTCCACTATTTAAAAAAAAATCTATGTAAACTCTGTGTGAATATTTAAATTGGTTATTCAAACTTTTGGAAAAAAATAAATTATTGAATTAGATCACTATATATATATACACACATATATATACATTTAATTATTAGCCGACTATAAATACTAAAATCTGATCAAATTCAATAATTAACCCTTCTGAAGAGCTGTCATCGTGGCCAAATTTTTCTTCTAATTTGTACTTATGCAAGTCTAATACCTAGCTACTCTTAGATCTAGTGAATTATAATAATGCACCTCCATTATCATTTTCAATTCAATGATTGATTCAATTAATAACAAATTAATTTAGGGACGGTGCATGTCTTACGCTAGTGGAGTAGTGGTGCATGTACAATCTTCATATATGAAAATAATAAATTCAAAATATCATGAAAACTAAATTAAAAAAAAAAGTTACAGTCTGTGTGCATGACACTTCCACAGTATCAGGTGCAGACACATATGTTACGACTTGCGACCATCAGTAGCTAAGTCATTAATTATTTATCATAGATAAATTAGTTATTTATATATGTGAACCAATATAATATGCTAGGTCATTTTTAAATTCACTTTTTGTAAATGAAAAGTCCCTTTATAGAAACTTTTTGTAGCTTGACTTTTAAAATAAATGACCTCTCTATAAATTCTTTTTGCAAAAGTGTAAATTTATGGTTTTTGGATTTCTTTGCTTTCTTCCTCTTCTAGTGTATGGACATAAGCATTTATTTTTACTGGTGTTCATTGTTTATATGAAATGGGAAACCAAATTATTTTACCATCTTTTTAATCATTGTCCAAATATCTCTCTCTCTCTCTCTCGATTTCGTATCATTCTTCCTCTTTCTATCTCAATGTCGCATTATATTCTTTCTCCCTGTACAATAAAGAGCACAACAGCACATACTTGTCTCTACTCCACATTCCCATTATTTTGGGGGGGAGAGAGAGAGGAGGCAAGGGGGTTCTTGCAGCTGCAATAGTGAAATGACGAAATAATCTGCCCACAAATTGAAGTATTAAGGTAAATATTTACGCTACGGTATTGTTTTATTTCTCTTACTAAACTTTGCAGGAATATTCTTTATTTCTGAGAATGTGTTGTATTTGTTTCTATTTTATCATTATTCCCTTTAAATTGCAGGTTTTTGTTTTATAATTATAACTATTATTTAAAATAAGATGCTGGAAAAGGCTACATTGGCGTTGCTGTCAAACTTCGTGGTTCAGTGGTGGTTCAAGATTCTGGCGATAGCAACTTTACTAGGAATAATGATTTTGGGGGGGATTGATGGTCTGAGCATTTACAATTTCTATAATTTTGCTGTGGTCAAGCTCAATGGCTCTGAACTTTTATCTCAGTCTTATAAAGATTCGAACTTAACCAATATTTCTGTTGATTTACCAAAATCCAACCAAATTCTCGACACTCCCTCCAATTTGAGCCCTCAAGTTTCTTCAAATTTGTTGCCTTGGATTGCTGTCGAGTATGAGGCAAATTACACATCTAACCTTCTTGCAAGATGGTTAGCTCCAGGGGGTGAGCCCTGCAAAGATTCAAGTACTGTAGGCATCAAGATTCCTAGATTAGATGGTAACAATGGAAATGTTGAGCTTTTGACTGGTGATGTTCATGAGTTTGTTTTTCATACATTTGATGATCTAGGGTTGCCACATTGTTTAGGAGGTGATTATTTCGAAACGGATCTTTCGAGTGAAAGATGGAAGGCTAGGCCTCCAATCAAAGACATGGGAAATGGTAGCTACTCATTTTCCCTACAAGTTCATCCTGATTTTGCAGGGGACTACAATTTGACAATTATCCTGTTGTTTAGGCATTTCCAAGGCTTGAAGTTTTCGCCTGAGAGATTCGTGTTTGATAAGGTTCTTCGCGTGGTTCCTATCAAGTTCTTGAGGTCTGCGTCTCAGTTGCCAGAGATAAGGCGATGCAAGGAGTCTGATTACTTTAAGGATGTTTGGTCTGGTCGTTGGACTCGACTTGCTAGGAATGATAGCTGCCCGATTAGTAATGATGGGAGGTATAGATGCCAGGAGCCGAGTTTTCCTTGCCAGAAGCCGTGGTGTGATGGTGCACTAGGGTTGCTAGAGAGTAATGGTTGGGTTTATTCAGCTCATTGTTCATTCAAATTGTTCAAGAGTGAAGATGCTTGGAATTGTTTGAACAATAGGTGGATTTTTTGGTGGGGAGATTCTAACCATTGTGATACTATTAGAAACATCCTCAACTTCATCTTGGATGTTCATGATGTTGCTGTTGTCCCTCGGATATTTGATCGAAACATCACCAACCCGAACAATCCATCTCAAGTGGTCAGGCTCACCAGCATCTTCAATGGCCATCCAAACGATACTGGCAACTATGAGGGGTTGAATTCATTGATCAATGCAGAGTATAGAGAGCTGTTGAAGGGCTATTTCTCACACAATGTTGTCCCCGACACTATAATCATGAACTCCGGCCTACATGATGGCGTGCACTGGCATAACATCAGACAGTTTGTCCGAGGAGCTGACTATGCTGCTGCATTTTGGGCTGAGGTGAAGCAAGGAGTGGAGAAGCGAGGGTTGGAGCCGCCTGAACTCATATATAGAACCACCGTGGCAACGGGGGGCTACGCTAGAAGACTGGCATTCAACCCTCACAAGATGGAGGCTTTCAATGGGGTAGTGTTGGACAAGATGAGGCAACATGGCGCCCTCAACAGAGTCATCGATGATTTTGACATGACCTATCCGTGGCACTATGACAACCGGTGCAACGATGGGGTCCACTACGGGCGTGCTCCACTCAAGATGAAGTGGAAGGACGGCCAGATTGGACACCAATACTTTGTTGACCTCATGCTTGGCCATGTATTGATCAATGCACTATGTGTGAGGTAAATGCAGCTGTCTGGGACAGATGATCGTGCAGTAGCAGCTCGTTGATCGTGTCTCTGAGCGATCAATGACATTGGTAGGTTCTCAGATTGATGCTGGTACAAGCCAAGAGCGAAGGTGATGACAGAAGGTGAGGGTTGTATTAGCATATGCATTATTGTAACATATTGTATCACTTTGTTGTATGATTAAATTCCTATTTGAATCTTCATTGGTGGTTTATGCCACATATAGAACTAAAGCATTATGGAATTATTATCATTAGTTGTGAAATTCTTGACTATAATTCCTAATTCTTCTGTCATATGATGAGTTCTATAGGTTCCAGAATGTGTTTACTACAAAAAAAATAGTTGAGCAATTTGTGGCATTTTGTTTGTTTTAATTTGAAGGTTTTGTTGTCCATCCTTTGAAGCAAGGTTAAAAGGTGGAAGTATAAATTAGTTGAAAAGGTTATCTCCTCTTTGATCAAAGCAATCTACCTTAGTAAATGCTTATTCATGTTCAACCTAATTTTAAGAGTAAGTTTTCAATTACTACTATTTTTGGTGGGACCGGTGGGAAATTCGGAAAATTTAAGGCAAACCATAAATGGAAACACGTTTTCCTCACAAAATATGTTGTTGTTGACATGGTGAAACAATTTGTCAAAGTAAAAAACTTATATGCAATATATGTAAATAACACTTATTTTAGATGGACGAGTCAAATTTGTAGGTCAACCCGCGTAAATCGGTTCAACCCATAAAAAAAATTCGTCAAAATCTGCATCAATCCTAGCACTGAAAAATATCGCTCTAAATTTCAAAAGTATCACTTGTATCTTAAAAAATAACAAGTCTATAAGATACGAGTTTTATAGGAGTTTACGATTTTGTAGGAGTTTACGGTTTTGTAGGATCTATAAAAATAAAAATGGTGTTTTATTTTTTATTTCGTTGGTTATTACAGTACGCCGTGTAGTTATGTAATAGTTATATAATGAGGGATGATGATAATGGATTAAAATTCAATTTGGACATACGACAAACCTGCATGCCCCTCAAAGCACTTTCAACAAGAAGGAATCACAAGAAATGAAGAAAAAATTAATTACTTCCTGATAAACAAGAAGCAATCACAAGAAATGAAGGAAAGAGTCCCTCTATCCCATTTTAATTTTTAATAGGTTTGTTTTCATTTTTGGTATGTCCCGATATATAGGTATGTTTATAAATATATTTAGCTAATTTACTAATATATACTCTTATTTAATATGTTCACATTAATTCAATGTCAAATAAATAAATAGGGGCATATTAAGAAGTTTATTGATTAATTGTCTTTTCTAATTATTTTCTTAATTTCTGAAAAAACTCTCAATCAACCTATTAAAATGGAACAGAGGGGATAATTAATTGCGTTCTAATAATGCAATACAACCTTCAAGAATCAAGAGAACGAGACATTTATTTATTTATATAATTATATGTGAACAACGTGACTTTATTGGGCCTGTAAAATCCCATTGCATATAGGACTCTCACGTTGAAACTGTCCAAAATAGACAAATTATTAATTACAAAAACTAATTTGCTTTAATGGGCTTACTAGAAGGGTAACTTTGTAGGCTCATAACCCCCCATACACCATTAGAAAATTAGAATGTATTTTCGTGACTTCCCTTGAATCCACATATTTTATAATAACATTATAAATATAGGATAATTATATTCACAGCCTTCATTTTACTATTTACATCCCCCAATTATAATAAAATAAAATTATTTATTTAAAATTATAATTATATCCTTAGTAACGGGATAATTACATTTTTAGTCCCATTAGAATAGGGTCAAAACACTTTTGGTCCCATATTTTTCGTTTTTTGTCCCATAGTTTATTAGCTCGACACTTTTGGTCCCAAGTGTTTTTTTTTCGACACTTTTGATCCAAAGTATTTTTTTTCTACATTTTTAGTCCCAAGTGTAGTATATGTATGTATATGTGTATGTGCGTGTGTGTATATATATATATATATATATTTATTTATTCAAAGGACATTTTGGCTTTACTTTTTCAGTAAATCATTAAGAAAAAAAGAGGAAAATATGTAGCAAAAAACAAAACATAATATTTCAAAAAATTTCAGCAAAATAATTAACAAAATATCAAGTAAAATTTCATTCGTGGTCCCACCAAACACACCCAAATTTTGACATCAAATGTAGTCCCGTTCGATTAAAATTCTCAAATTTAGTCCCATTTTTTTAACGGGGCCATCAAATGTAGATGGGGGCCTGAACGTGAGTTGCGCGTAAGAGTAAATTTCATTTTTGGTCCCACTGGACACACTCGAATCCGCAAATGGTTCCAAAATCGATGAAATAATTAATTAATAAGAAAAATATTAATTATTAATGGCATAATTAATGTTTTGTTGATTTTGCATAAAAATGTCAGAAAAATTTAATTACTTAATTTTGATCAAAACCAAAATGTATCCTTAATTTACTCAATTGACTAATACATGATTAAATTGACAATATTAAAAGAAATAGGTAAAATTCAAAAAATAAAATAAAAAAACAAAGCTTTGTTTTGTTTTGTTTTATACTATTAGGCCTATTATTTATTTTCATGTATATATAATTACAAAACTAAAAGGACAATTTTTACTAGATAAATTTTCTTGATTTCATTTTGTTAATAAATAGATAAAATAAATAATAATTAATAAATATTAATTATTAATTATAAACAATAACTATTGGTGTTGTTAGTCAAAATAGTTTATAATTATTATTAATTAGATTACAATAAAAATAAAAATATTTAATTGTTAATGCCAAAATGTGTGACAAAATCATTTCAACTTCTTGCCAATATGCGGTTTTTGTTCAGTAAAATTCTCGACAAAATATACGGAAAAAAAAAACATTGAAAGAAAATATAAGAAAATATATACTGTTAGTTTAAGGACTAAAAATGTAGAAAAAACACACTTGGGACCAAAGGTGTCGAAAAAAAAACCACTTGAGACCAAAAGTGTCGAGTTAATAAACTATAGGACCAAAAACGAAACATGTGGGACCAAAAGTGTTTTGACCCTATTCTAATGGGACTAAAAATGAAATTATCCCCCTTAGTAACTATACGACAATTTTATCTTCTTATAGCCCTCTCTCTCTCTCTCTCTCTCCCTCCCTCCCTCCCTCCCTCCCGTACCATCAAACCAAAATATATCACAATCTCACCGTCATCCCTCTACAACTAGCGTTGCTATCCATATATAGTTCGGGACATCCTCTCTCTTCTCGTTTTCGCATAAAACGTTAGTGTTGCCACCACTGTCAAGTTCCTCGCCGTCATGTAGCCATTGTTGTCGACTTGTCGTGATAATAAGTGATGAAGAAACAACATAAGATTGTTCATTTTGCAGATCATTGAAATTTACATCTTAAGTATAAAAATCAATCATCGGAAATAAGCAAAAGTGGATCATAGAAGCACATATACTGCATTGGTTCTATCTTAATTTGAAGTGACTATATCACCTTCGAAGAGGTTTTTGGAAGAAATATGAAAATGAGAAACAACTTTAAATTGGTGTTGGGAGTGACAATTTAAGCCCGATCCGCATTTCGGGCCAGGATAGGCCAAACACAATTAGTCCCGAAGGCTCGGTCCAAAGAAGAGAGTGGCCCAAATGGGCCGGGCCACTTGGCCCAAAAATCTGTAAAAATACATTAGGCCTGCTGGTGACCCGCCTTATCGGGCAGGGTCGGGTCTCTAAAATGTAGGCCCGGAAATTTTCGGGCAGGGCAGAGTCCAAATTTTGCCATTACCCCGTAATTGGTGCGTCCATCATTAAAACTCAACAAACAATTATCATTCATCTTAGCCCAATGAGGGCTTCATCTGGTTCAATATATAGATTTTTCAGTGTCTATTGTTTTCCACAAAATGACAAATAAAATTGAGTTTGCCTCTATAAATTTTCAGAAGATGATATTATAATTTTGACCGCCACAAATTTTATGAAAAAGGGTGAATATAATAACAAAATTTTAGTTCATGTCAATATTTGGGGGATGATTTAATTTATAAATTATATATAATCATTTAATTTAAATAAATAAATAAATAATTTCAATAAAAACATAATTAAAGCGTTGAAAAAAATTAAAAATGATTTTTTTTCAAATTGAAAAAATTGGATTCATTATTATCCCTTTTTATTGATTAATATTGTGTTGGGATTAAAACATTTCAACCCAAAAAATGAGTAACATAGAAAAAAGTAGAAAAAATTATAATTGAAAACGAAATTAAAAAAAAAAAAGGATACCTTTTTGTTGACCAAATTCTGACTAAAATTCAATCATTCGATCATTTTTTTGTCATTTCTATCAAAATCATACATCATATTGTTTGTGCTTTAAAATTATGAATTATTGGTAGTATGAAATGAGATATATACTTTTGGTATTTAATTTCCTACTTGTTTAATTTTAATCTAATAAAGAAACGAGAATCCTGACAATTTTCTTAATATGTTCCAAAAACAAAATAAATAATTTATTAGTAATCATTTTCCTCAGAAGCATATTCCCAAAAAAATTTACTTTATATCCAACCAAACGAACCATAAATACATTCATATCTATATTATATCTAAAAGTAAGATAGTCTATACAAATAGAAATTATTAAATTTTCCCGCCTAAACTATATTTCCAAAAAAAGAAAATATACATTATTTAATTAAAAAATTATTTACATTAATTAATATATTGGAATCACATTATCATTAAATTCACTACTATAAATTCTATCCGGAAAATACTATAGTATTAATCCTATAATTATATATGATATATATATTATATTCTATAATATTATACATATATATCTACATAAATATTATGTCATTTCGTTAATCAATCTACAAGATATGTTCAATTTCCATATTTATGTTATATATATATATATATAATCTATAATTATACCATATTAATAAGATATATAATACTCCTATATAATTTTCAACGTAATCATAGATTGATGATTACGTTAACAAATTCTATAATTCCATATGTACATTAATCAATATATATATATATATAATCATTTCTATACATATATAATAACAAACCTCTTTTTAATTATTTATAATAGAATATATATCTATCAAATCCAACTTATATAATTAATTAAGGTAATAATATCAATTAATCAATAATACAATCGATCTAGCTATATATATATATATATATATATATATATATATTAATTTATTTGTTTGTTAATTACACAATGCACTGATTTAGCTAAAAAGTGAAAAACGAATGGTGCAGATATTCAATCGATAGGTGTTCATCATATGTATGTTCACATTCTTCATTCTTCCCCACGTTGTAATATTTGAAAGCTTTCAAGTTGTTTGTCTGACTTCCTCACACGTTTGTAAGCAATTTATTTTTAAGATCCATCTTGGAACTCTTTTTTAATTTTTCGATTTGAATTTATATATACATCTCATTTGGGGTAAGCAATTTATTTGTCACATAATGAAGATAACCCATCTTTTTAATATTTCTAGAATGTAGAGAATTACTACTATAATCTCCTTTGCATATTTTGGCTAGAAAGCTGTATGTGTTCAAGAGCAGTAACCATCATCCACTCAATTATGTATCGTTAATTGTATGTTAGAATCGATTATCTTTGTATTTCTATTTTGCATCTGTATTTTTTATTTTATTTTTTTTGTATTATGCAATGTAGTAGTATTGTTTTCTTGATTATTTATAGGTAAATATCAATAATTTTTTTATGTCTCCTCACTCACTCTCCAATAGAAAGATGAACTTGATGGAGAATTGAATAGAGATGTCCAAGAAGGCGGGGAAGAAAAAAAGAGAATGAAGTGAAAATTATTGGAGGGTGGTCATGTGTGTACTGTGGAATTTAATTTATTGAAATCTGTGTAACTATTATGATTATTTTTGTTATTATTTTATATTCATCCATTCTCAATTTTATTTTTTAAAAATTTGATTTGATATTAATTATTTCCATGTTGTTCTAAATTAAAAAAAAAAAGCCTGCATTTCTATATTTAAATAGTACTTTTAATTCTTGATAGTATATATTTATAATTTAATACTAATTTAATATATCTCATTAATGCATGCAACATGTAGCAATTAAAAAATTGCATTTATTTGTAAAACCAAACAAACTCGATCATATTATTTTTTACAGATACAAGAGTAAACGGCCCTCCAAAAATGAAGTTTTCTCATGCACTATGATGTAAGATTACTACTGAATGGTCCACATAATTGGAAATACATGGAAGATGTTTGATTTTATTTTACACATTATTTTAATTGTTTATTTCTTATAAATGATTAATTAACGTTGATCACTAATTTTCTTTGTATATCTTTTCTAAATTATTAGAATATTGCCTATATCCAAAATGTTTATTTATCACTATCTCAAGTGAGGCTTTTTATGAAAAAATCTATTCTCAATTATAGTATGTCAACTTTATGTTGTTATTTCCATGACCAAAATATGTGGTGGTTTTGAAGATTTTAATATGTGATATATATAATAACAATTTCTGTACCGCTACGTGTATAAGAAGTTATTTCAATTTATTTTATTAATAGAGCTTATTTATCTATATACAATTTGAAATCAAAATATAATTTAATTTAGTTAATTCTGAATCAATATAACAATATAATTTTTTTTGTATTTATATACAACATGACAATTAAATATAATATTTAATGACTGTGCATCGCACGGGAGATATGCTAGTTTTAATTACAAAATAAAATAGAATCATTTTAAGAATATTCTTATATGGTGTAATATTTTGTGTAAAGGTTTGGGGTTTCTAAAAAATTCAGTGCTGAAATCTGTACCAAATAGGTGTTTAGCACCGCAGAGTTACCCTAAATAAGTAATCAAAATAGAAAGAAATGAATATTTACCCAACAATTTTTTTTCTTCTTTTACCTTTTTCTATGAAGGACTAACAAATTTAAAGTGTTAAAAATAAATGTTAATATAATTTGTTTTTAATTTATATAACTTTGTAATAAAAAAAATTATATTAATTGATTCATATATTAATAGATGAATTGATACGGTGCACTGGGTGGTAGCTTTTGATCATAGCTTGTAATCGCACGATTTTAGAAATATTGATATTTTAATCTCTTAATTTTGTTGTAAATTATTTAATATTTTACATATTTTAACACTCTTGCTCCCGGTTTTGACTCTATAAAATCTCATGCATTAAATATGTTGATAAAAGTTAAGGAGAAATATAGAGGCATACGGATTACAATGAGAGAGAAATTAAGATATACTATTATGAAAAATATAACTTAATAAGAAGAGATGATATATTTGTAACATTTTTTTTATTTCTGTTGTAAAAAACTTAAACATCGATTTTTTTTTTAAACTGAAGGAGTATATTTTGCGCTAATAGTGGGTTATGAATGCATTTTAGATTGTTTTACCTAGCTAACAAATATTGTTGATAGTGTTTACCTCCATCTATTAATATGCACACACGCAAGAAGAAATGAATGGTAAGATAGATATTATATCAATAAGCTAGTTTACCTAACAGAAAATGAGAATATTTTTATCACAATTCTACCATTTGTCAAATTTATCGGAGATAGAAAAAACTTACTCAACAACCTGAATTTTTGTATTTTCCACTACAGTTTTCCACCGATAATGATAACATAACTCTTTCTACTTCCATTCTTGAAATTTAAGTCAGCTTTCAGTTGTCATAAAATTTGACGGATGATAGAATTGTGATAAAAATAAAATGTTAGAACCGCCTTACTATTAAATATAAGTTGAGATATCATTGCGAAAAGTGCGAACGTTATGGTATTATGTATAACTTGCACCTCACTGTATACCCAATTTCTTTAATTTTTTCACAAAAAAAAAAAAGAAAAAAAAAGGCCATGTTACTCATGTATATGACGTGCAGAGCATCATCAATTATCATTTCTTTGATTGTTAAACGCAACATGAATTACAATTTGCATTGATGTATCAACTAGGGAATGAATATAGTCATCTTCAATTCTCTATTTTCTTTTAAGATGTTTAATGAAGAATATTTCATTACAATATCTTTCTTTTCCATATTATAGTCCTAAAATATATACACGCGAATTCATTAGTTTAATTTTTGTCCGCTATTTTTTTAAAAAAAATCTATGTAATTAACTCTTTTTGTAAATATTTAAATTGGTTATTCAAACTTTTGGAACAAAATCAAATTTTGAATTTTAAAAATATTACTATAGGGAGGTTATTCTTATATAGAGTTTACATATAAAAATCATCATTTTTTTAAAAAATTAATATATATATATATATATTATACAATACTTGGAAATGTCCCTTTATATTTAAAAACATGAATTTAAAAGGTATATTATAAGATTCATTCATGTGCTCTAATCAAAGAATACATCATATAGGAATCATGCAAGATGTGCATAGTGATAATTCAGAGAATGATAGAGTAGAAATAGAAAAAGTATTGTGTCAACAAGCTTCAAATATGTTGGGTAAGCTGGAAATATTTTAGATTCAACAAGAAAGTGATCTTGTTGACTAATTACTTCGAACGTGCAAGTTAAAAGGTATGATATTAACCCAAAAAATTAAAGCACTGCCACAACTAACTTTAGATAAGTATTTTATAAAATCTTAAGTTTAATGTAACATATGTAGTTAAAATAGTTCAAGACATTTTATAAAAATATTTTATATATGTATGAAATTTAATGTCACTTTATTACTATATGGAGGTAAATTTCTTAAGGATGGTCCTAAAAAAATATCAGAATATAATATTACAATATAGAGGTTATTCTTATTTATAACTGGTCCTGAGTTGAGACCATAACTTTTTATTACTATAAAGAGGTTATTCTTATATAGAGGTTTTACTGTGTGTGTGTGTGTGTGTATATATATATATATAGATAGATAGATACATACATACATACATACATACATACATATTAAAACGTGACAAATACTAAAATCATCAAATTCAATAATTAACCCTCTCAAGAGCTGTCATCGTGGCCTATTTTATAACCAATTTTTAGTTGTACAAGCCTAATATATCAGATTTGATGAATTATAGTAATGCACGTACGTCCATTATCCTTTTCAATTCAATGATTGATCCCATTATTATTAAATTAATTTAGGGACGGTGCATATTTTCTATGCTAGTGTGTATAGCATGTACTACATTCTTCATATATGAAAATAATAAATTTTAAATAAGAAAATGAATGTGCAAAAAACGTTCCAATACTTTAATGTGTGCATGACATGGCCTCCACAATATCAGGTGACACATATGTGTTACGACCATCAACAGCTATGTCATTATTTATGATAGATAAATTAGTTATTTATATATGTGCACTAATACATATATATATTACGCTAGCTAGGTCATTTTTAAATTAACTTTTAAATTTGGACATGAAGAGTCCATTTAAACTTTTAATTATGTGTAGCTTGACTTTTAAAATAAATGACCTATCTAGAAATTCTTTTTGCAGAAGTGCACATTTATGTTTTTTGGATTTCTTCGCTTCTTCGAGTGTATGGACATAAGCACTTATTTTTAGGAGTCATTAATAATTAACATATTTATTTCGTACATATTTTCAAAAATCAATATTTAAAAGTATATTCTAACAATGATTTATATCTTCTTCAGATGTGCTACATACCAATCATGCAGTAATATTAATCACATCCTCTCTAAAAAATCTATTATTCAAAATTTGTTCATGTTACCAAATATATTTTTTCTTAATTTTATTGACAAGACATGCATAATTTACTGCATTTGCCTCTTGTTATATACTTTTATATAAATTACATTATATATTTTTAATCATTTTTCTGAACTCTTATCTAGGAATAGGATTCAATCCACTTGTATAATAATTTTATGTTACATGCATACATAGTGTCCATTGTTTATATGAAATAGGAAACCAAAACTACATAAAGATTTTCAATATTTGTGAGTGAAATCTGCAGTATAATAATACACACACACACACGAAAAATGAAGGAAACAAAATGATATTTCCAATCATATTTTACCATCTTTTTAATCATTCTCTCTCTTTCTCAGTCTCTCTCGATTTCGTATTATTCTTCCTCGTTCTGCGTTTAGTTATTATTTACCAAAAAAAAAAAAATATCACTCTTTCTATCTCAATGTTCCATTATTTTCTCTCCCTTCACATATAGAGAGCACAACAGCGCACACTTGTCTCTACTCCACATTCCCGTTATTTCTGAGAGAGAGGGAGAGAAAGAGGGCGGGAGGGAGGGGGATTCTTGCTGCTGCAATAGTGAAATATGACGATATAATTGCCAACAAATTAAAGTATTAAGGTAAATATTTATGCTACGAGTGTTGTTTTATTTCTTCAACTAAACTTTTGCAGGAATATTCTGTCTGAGAATGTGTTGTATTTGTTTCTATTTTCTCATTTTTCCCTTTAAATAACAGGTTTTTGTGTTATAATTATAACTATTATTTTAAAATAAGATGCTGAAAAAGGATGCATTGCCGTTGCTGTCGAACTTTATGGTTCAATGGTGGTTCAAGATTCTGGCGATAGCAACTTTTCTAGGAATTTTGATTTTTGGGCGGATTGATGGTCTGAGCATTTACACTTTCTATAATTTTGCTGTGGTCAAGCTCAATGGCCCTGAACTTTTATCTCAGTCTTATAAAGATTCAAACTTTACTAATATTTCTGTTGATTCACCAAAATCCAACCAACTTCTTGACACTCCCTCCAGTTTAAGCCCTCAAGTTTCTTCAAATTTGTTGCCTTGGATTACTGTCGAGTATGAGGCCAATTACACATCTAACCTTCTTGCAAGGTGGTTAGCTCCAGGGGGTGAGCCCTGCAAAGATTCAAGTACTGTAGGCATCAAGATTCCTAGATTAGATGGTAACAATGGAAATGTTGAGCTTTTGACTGGTGATGTTCATGAGTTTGTTTTTCGTACATTTGATGATCTAGGGTTGCCACATTGTTTAGGAGGTGATTATTTCGAAACGGATCTTTCGAGTGAAAGATGGAAGGCTAGGCCTCCAATCAAAGACATGGGAAATGGTAGCTACTCATTTTCCCTACAAGTTCATCCTGATTTTGCAGGGGACTACAATTTGACTATTATCCTGTTGTTTAGGCATTTCCAAGGATTGAAGCTTAAGCCTGAGAGATTCGTGTTTGATAAGGTTCTTCGTGTGGTTCCTATCAAGTTCTTGAGGTCTGCATCTCATTTGCCAGAGGTAAGGCAATGCAAGGAGTCTGATTACTTTAAGGATGTTTGGTCTGGTCGTTGGACTCGACTTGCTAGGAATGATAGCTGCCCGGTTAGTAATGATGGGAGGTATAGATGCCAGGAGCCGAGTTTTCCTTGCCAGAAGCCTTGGTGTGATGGTGCATTAGGATTGCTAGAGAGTAATGGTTGGGTTTATTCAGCTCATTGTTCATTCAAATTGTTCAAGAGTGAAGATGCTTGGAATTGTTTGAACAACAGGTGGATTTTTTGGTGGGGAGATTCTAACAATCGTGATACTATTAGAAACATTCTCAACTTCATCTTGGATGTTCATGATGTTGCAGATTTCCCTCGGGTCTTTGATCGAAACATCACCAACCCGAACAATCCATCCCAAGTGGTCAGATTCACCAGCATCTTCAATGGCCATCCAAACAATACTGGCAACTACGAAGGGTTGAATTCATTGATCAATGCAGAGTATAGGGAGCTGTTGAAGGGCTATTTCTCACACGATGTTGTCCCCGAAACTATAATCATGAACTCCGGCCTACATGATGGCCGGCACTGGCCTAACATCAGCCAGTTTGTCCTAGGAGCTGAATATGCTGCTGCATTTTGGGCTGAGGTGAAGCAAGGAGTGGAGAAACGAGGGGTGGAGCCGCCTGAATTCATATATAGAACAACCGTGGCAGCGGGGGGATATGCTAGAAGACTGGCATTCAACCCTCACAAGATGGAGGCTTTCAATGGGGTAATGTTGGACAAGATGAGGCAGCATGGCGCCCTCAACAGAGTCATCGATGATTTTGACATGACCTATCCGTGGCACTTTGACAACCGTTGCAACGATGGGATCCACTACGGCCGTGCTCCACTCAAGAAGAAGTGGACGGACGGCCAGATTGGACACCAATACTATGTTGACCTCATGCTTGGCCATGTATTGATCAATGCACTATGTGTGAGGTAAATGCAGCTGTCCGGGACACATGATCGTGCATTAGCAGCTCGTTGATCCTGTCTCTGAGCCAGTCGACTCCCAAAATCCGTCGTCTAGTTTGGCAGATGAATAGAAGCCAAGGAGCGAAGGCGATGACAGAAGGTGAGGGTTGTATTTAGCATATGCATCATTGTAAGTTGTAACATATTGTATCACTTTGTTGTATGATTAATTCCTATGTGAATCTTCATTGGTGGTTTATTCCATATATAGAACTAAAGCATTATGGAATTATTTTCATTAGATTGTTAAATTCTTGGCTATAATTCCTAATTCTTTTGTCATATGATGAGTTCTTGTATAGATTCCAAAATGTATTTGCTACAAAATAAAATAAAATTAAATTGTTGAGCAATTTGTGGCATTTTTGTTTGTTTTTGAAGGTTTTGTTATTCAAGCTTTGAAGTAAGGTTAAGAAGTGGAAGTAGAAATTAGTTGAAAAGGTTATCTCCTCTTTGATAAAAGCAAACTACCTTAATAAAAGCTTATTCATGTTCAACCTAATTTTGAGAGAGTAAGTTTTCAATTACGACTGTTTTTGGAAAATTTAAGTCAAACATTATTGGAAACATTAAATTCAATTTGAACATGCTTTATCATCAAGATTGAAATTTTAAGTAAGCGATTATGCATTTCTATGATACAGCTACCTTTTATTTTACTTGGTAAAACTTGTCTCAGCTTATCAAAATGTAACAATATCTATAAAAGTTAGGCCAAAGATATACTTTAGTCTGTTTTGTAAAAATGTCGTGAACTTCAAAATATGTCAAAAATACCTCAACTTTTCATATTTTTACAAAAATATCATATAATCCAATTTTCGGTGTCGAATTGATGACAAGGCATTTCTGGAGACTAACGTGTAAAATAATATGGAAATCATTTTAAATCTCAAAATAGAATATGATTTTCCACTTCAATTTAACATTTGAACTCGAACATGCTTTGTCACTATCCAACACCGGAAAAAATTCGAGGATATTTTTGCAAAAATATGGGATGATGAAATATTTTTTGAAATTCAGGATATTTTTGCAAATCGAATAAAGTTAAGAACATTATTAGTATATTAATATTTCTCCCGTGCGATGCATAAAGAATTATTATTTTTTAGATTTCTAATATTATGATTATTTTTTAATTACATACATCGTGTTTAAGTTTTTAAAATTAATAAAATGGTATAAACATGCATTCAATTTCTTAATTTTATTCAATTTGTATATAATATGATTCTGCTTTAATATATGTATCGTTTAATGTGATAGATAGATATTTCACTTCAATTTTATAGCTTATAAAAACCAAACTTCAATTGGTGTATCGCTTGTTTCATTTGAGGCCCTATCCAAATTTTCGATTTTGGGCCACAAATTCATTTCTTGGGCCATGCACCCAATTATTGGTGCAATTTTGACGTATACATTAAAAAAAAAAGATTGGAAGTTTTAAAACTTTCAAAAATAATTTATATTGAATTATTAGATTTTATTCTATCCAATATCCACATTGAAATCTTTTTAAAGGCATTCAATGTTAATTAAAGAAAATTTAAAACCTCATAAAAACAAGTAACTCCAAGTAAAAATTCAACAGTTTTAAAATTACATTTTTCTTCTCCATTAATAAATATAAACATAGTGATATACTGATATTCATCTACAGATTAATTGGCGTGACATTTGTCAATTACTATTTAATAATGCGGGTGCTACGTAATAAATTGAAATCCAACCCTAAGTAGAACTCAAATGAGCATATCGATAAGCCAACTCTCAATCCCTCACAAGAAAAATCGATGAAGCTTATAATTTATATGATTTAGAACATAAAAACTAATATTTTTCAATATTAAATAAATAAATATATACATATATATTATTATAATCGATGGCTACGACCTAGTTATGTCTAAAGATCAAATCACATAACTCGATATTCGACTCGTAAACGTTAATAAAAAAATATTTAAACTATCAAATTATTGGAGCTAGGTTTGATTAAAATTTGTTCAAGCTCGATGATGAAACAAATTCAAATGTAATTTTATAAATTCAATATTTTAGCAAATAAATGAGAACAATTTGTCTCTTTTAGGCCCTAATAAAAGATTTTGTGTGTGAAGTCGGTGTTTAGTTTTACCTTTTCCGTATCTTAGTAGCTACAACTACAACTAGATCACAATCACAACACAAGTTTTTTGTTTTCACAGCTAAAACAATAAAATTCCCAATTGCAAGAACCCATTTTTACATCACGCGCTCAAAACTTAGAGAGAGAGAGAGAGAGAGATCGTAGGACAAAAAGGATCATCATGTGTAAAATACCACTATGATCTTTCAAAGAAATGGGATAAATCCTCTTCATGTTCATCACTTCTGAAAAAGAGTTTCGCATAGAGTGGTGGAAAATCGTCTGTTGTTTTTTTTTCCCCATTTCATTTAGTTCCTCAATTCAATCAATCTGGCAAATTTAGGGGGAATAAATTTGCGGCCTCGCTTGTCATTGAAGCAAGCTTTAACGGAGGATCCCGAAGACGAAGCGTGCAGGCCGTGGCGCAGAAAGATCTTATTTTTCTCGCCGCATTCGGTGGTTATGGCTTTCAAATTCAGTTGGGTTTCATCGTTGAAGATTTCATTACTTCTGCTGCTGATTGGGGCTATTGTAGTTGCTTGCTTCACTCTCCCTGTCGAGAAGGTTGACTTTCTCTTCAATGATTTGAGTATTTCTTTTTAGTTTGTTTGATACCGCGTATTTTGGGATTTTGTTGGGCTGCTGTAGCTGTTGTGTAATGTGAGCATTCTTGGTTGCTTTTTGCGTGATTCGTGTTGTTTGGTTGTTTATCTCGGACTGAATTTGTTTGGTGGATGTGGTCTTGATTTGTTTGGATGTTCGGAATCTACTGTTTCTTGTTTCTTGGACTCATGTGGGTTTTATTTTGTATTTAATTTTAGTAAATTAGTGTAGTCAAGCAAATGCCAGCAAGTTAAAAGCCTCTCTATGAGTTTTCCTTGCAGGTAATAAACTTGAGAGCTGTCTAATTGGAACATCAGATTGTTTTGTCGATGATCATAGTAATACGTAGTTCAAGTTTAGTTCAGGCTGTCTGCTTCTGAAAATACTTGACCGGACCATTGTTATATAGCAACACCCTTGCATTCAGATGTTCTCTAGATGTACATTTATTCGATTGGTTTGGTTATGGAATAGTGGTATTAATCATGCTGGTTTTGATCTTGATATATTTGTTTCCCAGATACTGAAGGATTTCCTAGTATGGATAGAGCAAGATCTTGGTCCTTGGGGTCCTCTAGTGCTGTAAGTGCACTTTTATTTGCTCATATTGGTTCCCTTTTTAATATTCTGCCTGGATATGAAGGCATTGTTGGCCTTTCTTGTTTCGAGATATCTTCCAGTATACCATATACTGTAATTATGAAGAACAAGATTCATTAAACAATAGAAGTGAAGTCACGGTGTATTGATTACTCATTGTAATTAGATCATATTCTTATGTAGTAGTATCTGGAGTGTACATGCATGTAGTCTATACATGCATTTACACCACATATAGCTACTATTTATATTTTTGTTAAGTTGTTTGTTCGTTGAAGACATAACATGGTTTTATTGACTTTTCCTACTTCAGTGTTAAAGAAAATGATGATATAGTGATTACTAGAATCATCAGATACAAGGATCAGTAGTTCAGGGATATATTTGGTTAAGCATAAGATTAGTAACTAAAACTTCAAACTTTGGTCACCTTACTGAATGTGAGGTGGAATTTAAATGCGAGAAACTTAGAAAACGCTTAGTAACGATTTATCTTTTTCACTCATCCTCAGTTTTTCTGTCCAACTTCTATGTGACTCAATCAGTTTTGGTACATGATTGGCTTCTTCATTTGCTACCTCAGCCTCATTCGCAAGTCGGAAAGCATTGTGGCCTTAAGGATACTATTTTTTTAGCTTAGTCATAACTCATAATTAGGAGTGGCTTTAAAACATGAAGTATCTTCTATAATTTAAGTCTTGTCAACTTTTGGTATGAAAAAAAAAAAAAGTTTGAATAGTAAGAGAAAATTGTAATATTCTATATTTTTACAATGTATCAACTAATTAAGTTCTTTAAAAACTGCTTGAAACTTTGACAGTCTGAAATGTTTTTTTGGTCACTCATTGGTTGTGAATTTGCAGGGCTGTTGCATACATTCCTTTAACGGTGTTGGCTGTTCCAGCTTCTGTATTGACGGTGAGGATTAGCATCTCTGTTGGTTGGTCTTTTCTTTTGTTTTCATATTATACGCTCTTATTGACAAGTTATCCAAACATTATATCAGTGGCTAATTTTTTTATGTTGTACATATCCTGAAGACAGAACTAGTGTTTGTATTTATTGAATATATGAATGTTGCTGTCACAATCAACCCAAGTTCATTTGTACATGAAGAATGAATCTGAGATGGTCATGTATCAGATATCACATAACTTCTGGTGTGGCAAAAATTCAAATTATCTATGTATTATTGGGATCGTCTTTCATAGCTTTATATATATTAAATTTTAGTCGTATACCACGCAACTTCTTTAAAAAGTTTTGCTTCATGTTTTTTATTCATCCAAATATGCTGGAATGGGCTGACTCTTTTCATCTTAACTTTGCTGATTGAACTGAAAACTATTTGGCAACTTATTCTCCTTTTCAGCTAGGTGGTGGATATATTTTTGGCTTGCCTGTTGGTTTTTTTGCTGATTCTATTGGTGCAACATTGGGTGCTGGGGCTGCATTTCTTATTGGGCGAACAGTAAGTTTCTTTATTGTAATAGATTTATCTTTTTTCCTAGATTTATTAGTGTAAGGTTCAAACATAAGGCACATCTTTACCTCACTAGTTCTGACGTTTTACCTTTACAAAATGGTGAGATATTTCCTGCACTGGATGCTCATTGCTGTTTTTCTGTTTTTGCTATCATACAGATAGGGAGGTCCTATGTTATTTCCAAGTTAAAAGATTATCCCAAGTTTCGGGCTGTTGCAATTGCAATTGAGAGATCAGGATTTAAGGTTTGTGTTTTTTTTATCATCACTCATCAGTTTAGGATCTTTTTCTTGATGGGTTAAGTTGATTCATAATGTGCTGATACGGACTTGAACTTGTGCCATTGAACAGATTGTGCTGTTGCTCCGGCTTGTTCCTCTACTTCCCTTCAACATGCTGAATTACCTCTTATCTGTGACTCCAGTACCTATTGCTCATTACATGCTAGCGACATGGTTGGGCATGATGGTATGTGCATCTTCCGATTTTGCTTTAGTTGTCCCATATTCTCAGCATTAAAGGCCTCAAAATCCTCTTAACTTCGAATTTATTTTTCCATGTGTGCCTCTTGTGTTTTAACATACATATATGTTTCTTTACATCCACTTCTGTTGTGCCCATTGATATCCTTTTGCAGCCAATTACTTTTGCATTGGTGTATGTTGGAACGACATTGAAAGATCTTTCGGATGTAACACACGGATGGCATGACCTCTCAAAAACCCGCTGGGTAAAAGCATTTTGTTTTGTTTGAAATTAGTTTTATGAGCTCATTCTTTTGTGTGGAACTTAGTTTTTAGTGTTGTTATTGAAGATATGAGTTACTGAGTAGTTTTATAGGAAGATTTAGATGGGATATCCCTGGATTGGTATGAAATTATCATATTGAGTAGGAATGTGTGTTCTCTATTTAGGATTAGCATCAAAGCTCATGCAACGAACCTTATCCAATTGAATAAACTTCGCAGGCACCAGATTGGTTAATCTTAGACTAACATGACTTTCTCATAAGAAAATCTTTTATATAATCCCAGCATACTATTGGAAACCTTTTGAAAATTAGTTTTATAAGAATCAAAGTGTTCGGAGACTATGTTTTTAAGTCAATTTTTTGTTACACTAGGTACATAGTCATGTTTGCTGATGTTCCGATAACTTCTTTCATTGCTCGGATTTTCTGTTGTTTTGACTCTGGCTTCTACTTCGATGCAGGCATTTATTATAATGGGTCTCCTGATGTCTGGTAAGTTTCAAGTGATTCACATTTCAAAAAATTATTTTTCATTGTAGCGTGTGCTGCACTTTGGATATATTTGAGATCACATGTTATTTGAAACAATTTTAAGCGTGATGGTTATCAATTTTAGTCATTGTCACGATGTAGGGATTGTCTTATTAACCAATATGATTTATACCGTAATATGAAATTCATATCTGCTGGATTTGCTTGCAGTGGTGTTGATTATCTGCGTCACAAGAGTTGCAAAGGCCGCTTTAGACAAAGCATTGGCTGAAAACGGGGATTGTATAGATGGAGATATCATGTCAGCACAATTACCAGTCACATCGGGTACTTCTGTAAATCTCCACGAGCCACTCATAATCAAGATTGATACGAATCAAGACAACCACGAACAGTAGTTCACTACGTGTAAATTCTCTCGACTACCAGTGCTCATTTGTAATTACTCCTCCTATGAAATGCTTGATATTCATCTGTACAGCCGAAATATTCTTTCAACAGTTAGTCTTAGCTACACCAGACTTCATGGATATTCCATGTGTACTGTCAAGATCATCGTCGTAGACAAGTTCAATAAAGCCAAGAAATTTCATTTCTCACAATTCTTCTGTTCTTGCCTGATGTTTTTGCTTAATACAGTTGTTTGATTGAATTTCTATTTTGGATCCCCTTGATTTTGGCCAGGAGGAAGACTAAATTGCTTCCCATTTTTGTTTTAGATATCACTATGGAAACACAAAAACTTAAAATTTTGCTAGTATTTGGATACGGGTATGGATACTTCATAAATTATAACGAATCTTGACACGTTAGAAGGTTTGACACGAGACTTTGAGCCTACGATCTTCTTTTTCCTACAATCCTACTTCATTGAATCCAATGAAATTTTGAGGGTTATTGAGAAAGTTGGCACTCAAGCCATTTACACAGAGATGCCTAAATCAGCAAATGTTATTGCTACTCCCACCAAATGGATGGTGGGTATGGGCCACCATTAAAAAGCGCGTTATAAGTTTTGCTACTTTTATTTGAAATCGCGTTCTAATGTCGTATTTCGTTTCATTTAATGTCGACATTGTAAGTAAAAAAACACGACTAAAGTATTGGAGGACAGTAGGAAATATCACATTGCCTCAAACTTAGAAAGAAAAGTGAGCATAAAGGCAAGAGCACAATGATGAAACATGAAGCAAAATCATCTACAAGTTTTTGAGTGCATGGTGGCCACTATACTCATTTCTTTTTTTCCATTCTTTCTCAATAAACAAGAGCAACATAAAATAAGAAAAAGTAGTTGCCTCAATTGAATTTCTATCATTTCAGATACCAAATTCTAGCTTGATTAACTGTAGGAAATGGAAGTTAGTTGCCCCCACTCAAGAATTCAACATTAATTTGCTTCATCTATCTATATATAACTAGTATATATCACCCCTTTTGAGCACATATATATATATATATATATATATATATATATGTTAGTGTTACATAAACATATTGCATGATATATAGAAAAGTTGATGCCTAGTCTCAGCCTCATTTCAGTAGTGAGATGCTTCAATGGATGCAGGGATCACACTCAGGTGTCGGGGCCTGGCACGAGGATCTGGAACCTGAGTGACAAGCCTATCGAGCTTCAAATAAGAGTCGGGTCAATACTGAAGAAAGTTCACACGCTGAAGCCTGGCTCGTCGAAAAGATTGGAGAACAAGACCATCTACAAGGCCTACATGCCTGGGAAGGCTAAGGGTGGTGGTGGTGGTGGTGGTGGAGTGAAGAGTTTGCTTTATTACTATGATGAAACTTGCCATCCATATATTTGGATTCATGATACAGCCTCTGATTTTTCAAGGATGGTTAAGCAGCAATATATTAGTCTTGAAGATTTGAGAGATTTCTCTGAAATTAGAGTTTTCAGAGATAATCAGAGGGGTTGTATTTCTGTTAGAAAGAAATCTAGGCCGGATTTCTGTTGAGTTTTTTTTTTTCGAGGTTTATTAAATATGGATTTAAAAAAAAAATGGATTAGTTTTTTCTTTGTTTCTTGTTTGTAATTTGTCATATGTTGTTTTGGGAAATGATTTGTGTATTATAGGATTGAGTGAATGTGAGAGAGGATTCTGTTTGGGAAACAAATGTTTCTGAGATGTAAGTTGTGAATATTTGTGTTGGTATGCTATGCATGAGTTATGCAAGAAACTTACTCATAAAATCATGTTTAACTATTCCATGTTTAAGTTTGGTCTCTTTGTCCAATTTTAAGTTTCATTTTATCAATATTAATGGATGGATTTGGAGATAAGTATCATTTTAGTTAAACTCAGTCGACTTGAAATTTTTAAGATTAGACTCGAGTAGTATTTAAAAAAAAAAATTACGAGATCGAAGTGTATTTAAAAGAAATTTTTCGAGGTTTATTAAATATGGATTTAAAAAAAACATGATCCCCACATGTTTTGGTATATCTTATACGCCACTTTACTAGCGATGCTTTTCTTATGGATGAAATAATGACTCTTTGACTTGGTAAAGAAAAGAAGTGTGCACAGTTTCCAATTTCCATAATCAAGGGGTTTTTTCAGCAATTTATAATGTTTATCTACCATCAAAACATAAATAAATTATGAAATGTACAAAAGTTAACTCCACTAATCCAAGCAACATGATATTGTATGCAAAAGTTCTCTAGTCGTATTACGATGATGATATCATGCAATATGAATATGATTAGAAAACTCCGGTATGACACCCTATATTCATTAATTGAGTGGTTTGAAACTTGGGTTTCCATAATGTCAATTTGTTCAATTGATCATGGAATTTCACTGCCTACTTAATTCAGCTTCTTCCACCCCAACAATACGAGTTATTCCGAGCACATTCGCATTGTACGGCATCATCGCCAAAATTAACCAGAGAGATTTCCGCACACAATCATGTGGACTCTAATTAAGCCAATAGGGTAACATAAAATTCTAGTTGAGCCGTTTTCAAAAATTTTGAAAGTCTGTTTGGATTCGAAAGGATATATCGAGTGTCAGGGCCGGTCCTGAGATTTTGAAGACCTGTGCGAACATAAAAAAATGGTACCCCTAATTTGTTTTGAAATTTAAAAATATAAATAAAATGAGATAAATTACACTTCGATACCTATATTTTGAGTATTTTTTTCAAAAATGACGCACTTTTTCAAAATAAATAAAATCGTACCCATATTTTCTTTTTCTTTTTTTGCAATTCTAATATTTAATCAATTTTACAGTCCGAAAATCATACATAATTGATTTTAATTTAATATTTCTTAATTGGATGAATTTTTTCTACATGATTGAGGAAATATGAATATTAAAATACAAACAATTACGTGTGATTTTATAGCTGAAAAATTGATTAAATGTTATATTCGAATTGTTTTTGAAAAAATAGGTATTTTTTGTTAATTTTGAAAAAGTTGGCCATTTTTTAAAAAGTATAAAAAATGTAGGTATCAAAGTATAATTCACCCTATAAAATGTGCCTAAAAATATTTGTTTGATATGTTCAAATCATTAAAAGTTTGCATTCTTGAAAACTTTAGAATTATGTGACTCATGCGTGTTCATTGATATTTGAATCAACCTGAAACAAAAGAAAAATATTTTAAATAATATCATGTATAAAACACAAACTACAAAATATTATTCAAAGATATTTTTCCTAGCGTTTTTGAAGAAACTCATGTATAAATTTTTCAAAATCAATATTTTCTAGCAACTCTAGTTCAATGGATATCAAATTAAGCAAGCCTATTCAATCTTTTTACATGGTCAATTGCAAGTAAGATTTTAATAAATAAATAAATAAATAGCAACTTTGTAGATGCAACTGTAACAAGTATGATCAATAAAATTCTATAAATAATGTATACATTGAGACAACTATTCAACTTCTTCAAGTAAGTCAATATATCTAAAGTTTTATGTTCTTTTGGTAAAAGATAACGCAAAGTTTTTAATTCTTGAAACACCTCTTGACCATCAAAATCACTAAACTCTCTATCTTTAGAATATTTTTAAAATTTTCACATATCTTAAATTGGGCTAGGCCTAGTATTATTTATAAATTATTGGGTCAAATTAAATGTTGAGCTGGTCTTTCTTATATTATTTTTTAAAAGGCCTGAATTAATTTTTATAAACTAAAAGACTATTTTTTTTATAAACTAACATATGTTAATATAACTATTAGTACTAAAAATTTATAAAAATGGTGTCCTTAAATTTATGAGGTCCCTATGCGGTGCACCTCTCGCACGTCCTCAGGGGCGTCATTGCGAGTGTATATTAGGGCCTCGCCAAATAGTTTATGATTCTAGCTAATTGAACATTTTTTCGATACACACACACATAGTTATGTGGGAGAAGGGAGAACATTTAGCTCAAAGCAACATGTTTCTTGCTTTGATAATTGATTAAAAGCTTAAATAGAGGAGTGCGGACTATATAAAACGGGGTTAATTTCATGTTACATTTCTACGTGTTTCACTATAAAATTTATTATTTTAATAATATATATTTATTATAAAATAAAAATCATAGTTAACATTTATCAACAAAAAAAATGGATTAAAAAAGTTATAAACCCTAATTAGGTGGGGTGAACCCTAAAAAATAGTTTTAAAATTAAATTAAATCACAAAAAAGTATAATTAAAGAAAAAAGTATAAAAAAAACATAAAAATATAACACGGAGTGTAACACATAGAATATAATAGGAAATCTCAAGTGATATAAAACCGCTCTTTCCAATTTCATTTTTGTTTTCAAATAAAAAGGTCTTGATTTTAATCGAGCTTTGAATTTCTTTTTAACTCCAATTATTTCCCTCACAATTCACATTCTCCACTTGCATTTGCTGTTCTCTTCTTAAAAGATCATTAGCAATGACATTTTCTCTTTAGAAATTTAGAGATGGTAGTAACAAAATTTAATTTCAAATATAATAATGGCAAATAATATAGGAACAACTCAATTCATCTGACAATGAAAAATAATGCCAAAAAAAAAAGTTCAGATATAATAGGGCGTAGAATATACATATTTTAAAATTCACCTTTCTAATTCCCAATTAATCGCTATTTTTAGTTGGTTCTTCTTTTATATCTTCATAGGTGGACTAAGTCTTTATTCATCGTATATTCTTTTCTTAAAATTTAAAATAAAATATTATAGATTTTGACGACAAAACAAACAATTCTGCATGGCTTTGGATTATTTCTTCCACTGCCACAAACATAAATGCTATATTTATGATGACGACTAATTGTAATATGATATATAAATAAATATAATACTATAACATAGGTAGTTATGGAGTTCTGCACGTGCTACACTCCATTATATATGTATAATAAATTAATGTACGCCTCCTTATTCGTATTTTTCAAGCATATTAAATAGTTTTAACTAATCATATCAATGTTTGGTATGCTGGTATGGATATATCCATATTAATAAAATCTGGATTGCTTTGAAAGATAATTGCGTATTAACTATTTAAATTGTGTGTTTGGTTATTAAGATAAATATACTAAGATTGCTTCACAAATCTGTTTGGTACATTATTTTATCTGCAGACTAACTTCTCGAATGCCTATAATATCCTCGTGAAAGTTTCAATATTCCCACCATGCCCCCGTTTTTTGTCAATTTATATCCATGATTTTTTCACCTTCTCGCTTGGATTATTTCTGCCGGGTTTTTTTTTTGGCGCGTAGCGACGCAAGGGTTGCATCTCTCTTCTCTTTGCATGAAACCTTCTGAAACAATGAGTTCAGCGACACAAGGTATACTATTTAATTTGTTGGAATCCAATTGAGACTTATCATCCGGTGTTGAATTTGAATTATTAGAAAAATATTTGTTGCTCTCATAGAAAAATATTTGATCCTCATAGATGCTGGCTCCATTTACAAATAGGAAGAGTTGCAATCAAACATTCGTGGCAGAAGCAACTCTAACAGGAAAGAAGAGAGAAAAAAAAGTGATACATCATACATATCAGCATATATGACTATACATTGCTCATTGTTCACTAATCATCTTCTCTGCCCAAACATTCAAGAGTAGAGCAATCCATTAATTAAATGACCAATCATTAAATGCAAAAAAGCATTTGAAGAATTGAACTCAATCACAAAAACAAATCATCTCGTGCTTATCTACAAAATTCATTGGACCAAAACTCACTTGTAACACCACAGTGATAGCAAGGTCCATGCTTTCCCATGTATGTGGATTTCTTGAATCTCCCTCAATTAAAAAAAAGACGCGATTTAAATAAAAATTTAACACAGAAACCGGAGAAGAAAAAACCACTCAACTTTCTGCAAAATTAAAAGCTTTTTTAAGAAAACAACCCACAACAAATATACACACACACACACACACACACACATATATATATATATATATATAATTCTCAGTTTCGATGATTTCTTGTAGCCCTTTTTAAAGAATATATGCTTCTGGGTTTGAAGCTTTTTCTGCAATAGACCCAACAAACTCTGCAGAAATTGCAACACCAAATGAAAACTAATTATTTTCTTTTTCCCATTTCTTTTCCTCTTATTTTGCCTTCTAGTTTGAGAGAAACCCCACTAAAGTGCCAATTCTGAGGAGTGAAGGAGAAAAAAGATGTGTGGGTATTAAGCAAACTAGACAGTTTGAATAAGCTAAACATTACATTAAACTAGACAGCAACAATGAATTCCTCAAATACCCAATTCATTAATCAATTTGGAAAATCAGAACCAAGTCAAAAGGAGCGAGCTTTTATACAACAAAATCAAAAATCACCCTAATTTCAATTTCCAAAAAAAAAATCACACTCGTTCATTTACACACTTGAAAAATTCTTGAAAATTCGTGTCTTTTACAAATACTAACTGCACGAAAAAGTACCCAAAGTTAAAGCGCGAACGATTCCGGCGCGACGAGCACTGTAACCTTTGAAGATCTCCTATACAGAAATTTTTTCACCATTGGTCGACTGAAGCTGCGAGGGTTTTGAAGAACACGGCGACAGAAAATTTTCAGATTTCTAAAGAAATGGACAGGCATATATGTTTTTGGCTTTTTGAATGATTTTGAAAGGGTAATCATGTCCGAAATTTTTGTTATCGATATTACTGTTCATCGCTAGAAACTGTATCCGAGGGGGGGCGTCGGACACATTATATAGCCGAATCAGTAAATTACACCCCGAGCTTCGCGTTAGGACCGAGCCTCGTGTGAACGAATAATGGCTACCAAACACACAGTTATTGTTGGATACCTTTACTAAATGATAACATATTATAAAAGTAATTTTATAATTAATAAAGACATCATTAGATCTATTTTTTGTTAAATGAATTCTCAACGATTCAATAATACTAAATTGACAGCAAAATGATATAATCACTCTTGGGTTCAATAAGAAAGGGAAAACCGACATATAACAAATCACGAAGAATTCAAATATATGCCATCCCACAACCATCAAAATTTTATATTGCACTCTCTGTATTTCATTTTCGAATTATGAGTGTTTTTATTTATTTTTTTCTTCAGCTTCATTTTTTTAGATTTAATTTAATTTTATAATTATTTATTAGGATTCACTCACTCAATTAGAGTTTATAATTATTTTTTAACATTAAATTTAAATTTCAATTAATATTTCATTATTATGGTTAATTATTTCATAATTAAATTTTATATATAATTTTTTTTTGTTGATATATGTTGACTATGATCATTTATGTTATAATTAATTTTAATTTTATAATAAATATTATTAAAACCATAAATTTGATAGTGTAATAAGAAGAAGTACAACATCAAATTTAAACCGGCCAACATCCAACTAGGAAAATTAAACGTTTGAGTCATCCTATACGTTTCAATCTAATCCAATAATTAATTGGATCAATTAAATTTCAAATTATTAAATTGTATTACTTTTTTTGAGCGGCAATGACTATTCGATGAATTCATACCATGTACTCCTTCGTTTTATAATATTTGATGCTTTAGTCTTTTAATTTTGTCTCACAATATTAGATGTTTTACACTTTCACACATTTTTCCAAATTTTACCCCTATCAAAATATTATTAAGATATATTAGAAAAATATAACTTTCTAAGAATTCGATATAAGTAGAGAGAAAAGAGGATATATTTATCACATTTTTTTACTTGTTAATTTTTGTGTAAAAAGCTATAACATTAAAACACAAAGAAGTGCAACATGACATTTGAACCAACCAACAACTAGCTAGGAAAATTAAATGCTCGAGTCATCCTATACGTTTCAATCTGATCCAACAATTAATTGGATCGATTAAATTTCAAATTATTAAATTCGATCTATTACTTTTTTGAACCACAATGACTATTCGATGAATTCATTCCATGTATTCCCCCGTTTTACAATATTTGGTGTTTTAGTATTTTAAGTTTGTCTCAAATTATTTGATGTTTTAGATTTTTTTCACACTTTTTTTTATTTTACACATATCAAAACACTAGTATGATATAATAACTTACTAAGAATTCGATATATAAATGGAGAGAGAGAAGATGATGTATTTATCACATTTTTACTTGTTAATTTTTGTGTAAAAGGCTAAAGCATTAAAACATGATAAAATGCAACATGAAATTTGAACCGGCCAACAACCAGATAGGAAAATTGAATGCTCGAGTCATCATATATGTTTCAATTTGATCCAACAATTAATTGGATCGATTAAATTTCAAATTATAGTATAATTTTACCTTTTGAGCCGCAATGACTATTTGATGAATTCATACCATGTACTCCTCCATTTTATAATATTTGATCTTTTAGCCTTTTAATTTTATCTCAAATTATTTGATGTTTTAAACTTTTTCACGCATTTTTTTCAATTTTACCCCTATCAAAACACTAGTAAGATATATCAGGAAAATATAACTTACTGAGAATTCGATATAGATGGAGAGAGAGAATATGATATATTTATCACATTTTTTATTTGTTAATTTTGTGTAAAAGGCTAAAGCATTGAACCGCGATAAAATGCAACATGAAATTTGAATCAGCCAACAACCCGCTAGTAAAATTAAATGCTCGAGTCATCCTATACATTTCAATTTGATCGAACAATTAATTAGATTAAATTCTATTACTTTTTTGAACCGCAACCACTATTTGATGAATTCATATCATGTACCCCTCCCCCGGTTTTATAATATTTGATATTTTAACTTTATAATTTTTGTCTCAAATTATTTGATGTTTAGACCTTTTCACACAATTTTTTCCAATTTTACCCACATAAAAAGATAGTAAAATATATTAGGAAAATATAACTTACAGAGAATTCGATATAGGTGGAGAGAGAGAAGATAATATATTTATCACATTTTTTACTTGTTAATTTTTGTGTAAAAGATTAAAACATTAAAACACGATAAAATGCAACACGAAATTTGTACCACCAGACAACCAGATAGGAAAATTAAATGCTCGAGTCCTCCTATACATCCAACAATTAACTGGATCGATTAAATTTAAAATTATTATATTCTATTACCTTTTTGATCCGCAACGACTTGTTTTATAATATTTGATCTTTTAGCCTTTTAATTTTATCTCAAATTATTTGATGTTTTAAACTTTTTCACCCTTTTTTTCAATTTTACCCCTACCAAAACACTAGTAAGATATATCAGGAAAATATAACTTACTGAGAATTCGATATAGATGGAGAGAGAAAAGATGATATATTTATCATATTTTTTTACTTGTTAATTTTTATGTAAAAGGCTAAAAGCATTAAACCACGATAAAATGCAATATGAAATTTGAACCAGCCAACAACCAGCTGGTAAAATTAAATGCTCGAGTCATCCTATACGTTTCAATTTGATCCAAAAATTAATTGGATTGATTAAATTTCAAATTATTAAATTCTATTACTTTTTTGAACCGCAACGACTATTTGATGAATTCTTACCATGTACCCCCAATTTTATAATATTTGATATTTTAACCTTATAATTTTGTCTCAAATTATTTGATGTTTAGACATTTTCACACATTTTTTCCAATTTTATCCGTATAAAAAAGCTAGTAAAATATATTATGAAAATACAACTTACAGAGAATTCGATATAGGTGGAGAGAGAAGATAATATATTTATCACATTTTTTACTTGTTAATTTTCGTGTAAAAAATTAAAACATTAAAGCACGATTAAAATGCAACACGAAACTTGTACCACTTGACAACCGGATAGGAAAATTAAATGCTCAAGTCATCCTATACGTTTCAATCTGATCCAGCAATTAATTAGATCAATTAAATTTAAAATTATTATATTCTATTATTTTTTTGATCCGCAATGACTATTCGATGAATTCATACTATGTACTCCCCCGTTTTATAATAGTTGATGTTTTAATCTTTTAATTTTGTCTCAAATTATTTGATATTTTACACCATTTCAGACATTTTTTTTACAGTTTTACCCTATAAAAAACACTAGTAAGATATATCAGGAAAATATAACTTATTGAGAATTCGATATAGACGGAGGGAGAGAACATGATATATTTATCATGTTTTTTGATTGTTAATTTTTGTGTAAAAGGGTAAAGCATTAAAACACGATAAAATGCAACAGGAAATTTAAACCGGTCAACAACCACCTAGGAAAATTAAATGCACGAGTCATCCTATACGTTTCAATCTGATCCAACAATTAATTGGATCGATTAAATTTCAAATTATTAAATCCCATCAAATTTTTTGAATCGCAAAGACTATTCAATGAAATCACACCATGTACTCCCCTCTTTTATAATATTTAATATTTTAGCCTTTTAATATTGTTTTAAATTATTTGATGTTTTAGATTTTTCATATAATTTTACTTCTATTAAAATACTAATATAGTATGTTATATTAGAAAAATATAACTTCCTCAAAATCCAATATAGATGGAGAGAGAAGAGGGTATATTTATCACATTTTTTACCTCTTAATTTTTGTGCAAAGGCTAAAACATGAAATATATTATTTAGTAAATTGTAGTATTAGATTATTGTAATCATTAATCAATGGCACTAATGATGGCAATTATGGTCTCAATCCACTTTTAAAAAAAAGTACATCTTGATATATAATTTAGTGCACAAGTGCTGGTTTATACATGCCACCTGTAATTATCGATTCCTTTTTCGAATTGTAACGCATAAATTCGCCCCTAAAAAGAAACAATTTCGAAGAATGAAAAACATGAAATTTCACATTTGTTTCAAGAATTCAAGCATCTCTGCTTTCCCCAAATCAAGTAATGGGCATTTCTTTCAGCACCACCACGGCAAGGAGGAGAGCCCCCACCCACCCCTACCCGCCACCACTCCACCCTTACCCGGCTGAGTACTACCCCCCTTACCCCGTGCACCCCTCTCCTTATCCTGTGCTCCCACCTCCTTCCCCCGTCTACTACCCCTACTACAATTCTAATGCCTACACTGTGTGCAACCACGCCACCCCTCTTGTGGGCCACCCCTATTTTGGCCCCTATGAGCTGCAGCCGCCGCCGCCGCCCGACGGTGAGCAGAAGCCGGCCAAGGTTGTGAACAGTGATGTCAATGTGCATAAGGATACGTTGAGGCTTGAGAGTGATGAGCTGAACCCGGATCGATGCGTGGTTTCCTTCGTGTTTGATGCTTTGCTGGATGGAAAGTGAGTTTTTTTTTTTTTTTTTGGATATGAATGATTGTGTTTTTGTGCAAAGTTGTGATCTTTTTTTTTTGTTATGATTAGCCCTTTTCTTTTTGTAGTTTGATCGCGTTGTATATACTTAGTTTACTATAGCTGCAGTTGTATTAGTTAGTTGCAAGAAATATTGAATGCGTGCCGCAATTGGACTTGTTCTACTGTAGACCGAATTGCATAGCTCGATATTTTTTTCAGGAAATCAGACATTTAGCTAACAAGACTTGTAATATAGAAATAAACCAAGTAGGATTATCTCTTGGAATATATCCTGGGAATTCCTGCGATGGATGTTTGATATTAGGACTGTTAAGTTTGTTACCCAAAGAATAATAGAAGGCGAAGACTGAAGAGCTATAATTTGTTTTTCATGAAGGACATGTGCTTCATCCTTGAGAGTGGAGATGGCAATGTTACTGTGCAGGTTTCTGTTCTGAGTCAGTTAGGCATTTCCTAGAATCTTTTCAATTATTTTTAATGAAACTTGTAGGAGTTAGTGAGAATTATTATGTGGATGCCCATGTTGTAACCTAAGAGATTTGCTATTTGAATATTGCCTTCATTTTTTATGGGATGAAAAAGCTTGAAGGTGAACTTGGCAGTTGTATAGTTTTAGACCTCATTGGTTTTATGACCATTTCTAACGAAGTAATAATACGAGGATAGTCTGAAACTCATTCTGTCTAGTCGTGTAGAGTCTATATCACCACCTGTGATATCATGGAAACTACACCTTTTATTCTCCTATTAGAAGATCACTCGTGTAAACATGATACAGCAGTGGAGTATATGAGAATTTTCTGAATTGTCCTTGTTTCTCTTTTGATGGCCTTGAAAGCGTTTCCTTTTCTTCTGGTTGCAGATCAATAAATGAATTCATCCTTTTATTTTGACTACTTGCAAGTTAATTTTTTTCTTCCTCTGTTATGTTTAATTAGTTGTGCATTTGGCCTCAAACTCTGTCTCGACCTTGAGAAAGATGATATGTATGCATTTGTTGAATTTGCTGTTGTCTTAAAACTTAAAAGTTCACTTTAGGTGACAAAAGTCAAACAATAAAAAGTACCTCAGTGGGGTGTGATTGACACCAATGTATTAAATTAAATTAGTTAACGGAACCTTGGATCATCTACAGGTCTACACATTTATTTAAGGCTTGAATGCACTTCAATGCTATGAAGTATGCTTGTTATGAAAAGCAAGGCATGCATCATATTGTTTGTCATGCACTGGAAAAGTTTAGCGAGCCATCATTCACTTTGCTAAACTATATGTATATCATCTGCCCATGTCAAAATATCTAGGAAAGAAAATAATTTCACATTAAATTTTGGAAGGATTAGTCCTTGCAGTTTTGTGCATATATTCCTCGACACAGGTCTCCCCCTTAATCTGCTTCTCAGTGCACAAATAGAGTAGGGAGTGTGGGGGAGAGTTGTGGCTGATAACTTGATATTGAGCCTGTTACTTCATTATCAGTTTCAGGTTAAGTTCTGTATAATTATCATATAAATTTTTTATTTCAAAAACATGCTAGAATATTCTTTATATGAATATTATGTGATTGCTTGTGAACGATCTTCACCTCGGTTAAAAAAAAAAAAAGCTGAGTGTTCGAGTGCCTAAAGAGTTCGCCCAATCCATTTCATTTCTGCAGTAACCACATCTTCATTCATTTTATATAAAAAAAAAGGTTTCACTTTCATTATTTGAACATCTTATCACATTTGAGTTTTCCAATCATGACTCAAATATATATATATATTTAAGTAGTCTAAAATATTTCACTGAGTATGTAATGGCCTCTAGAATTCACCTCCATTAAAGTTCAATTAATCTCATTCACATCTTCATCAATTTATACGCACTATATATATATATATCTTTGTTTTTTTATTTTTTTAGGGAAACTATTCATTGATTTAGCATCTTATCATATTTGACTTCTCCAATCACCGCTCACACACACACACACATATCATATGTACTTATTTATATATGAAAACATACATATGCTGATATGCATATAAACGTGTATATCTATGTATGAATATAAGTACTTATATATAGATTTTTGTTAGCTTACACAACTTATATGGGTACCCCTTGTGGATACCACCTATGTGGCAGCTACCTCACCAGTTTGTGTTTTTATTTTTACCTTTATTGTGGTTTATTTTAATTTTACAGTTATTGATTAGGGTTTATTCCACTCAAGTAGGGTTTATAATTATTTTTTAGAATTTAATTTTCATATTTTTTTTTAATAATTGATTTTTAAGGTTGATTATTCCATAATTAGGGTATATAATTTTTTAAAATTTCATTTTTTGTCAATAAATGTTAATTAGGATTAGTTTATGATAATTTTTTTGTTTATAAAAAAACTTGTGAGGTGGCTGCCACATAGGCGATGCTTGTGGGCCCATATAAGTTGTGTATGCTAACAAGATTCCTTATGTGTGCGCGCGCGCGTGTGAATTCATGTATGTACACTTGAATTTGTGAATGAGTTTATATATTTTGGTTACACATATGCACATGCATACAACACATAATAATCCATTCTATTAAAATTTCTCGTAAAAAACTTCACAGGCAATCATATCAACAATAATCATTACAAAAAAAATACGCATATCCATATACACATTCATTTTATTTTTCTACTAATCATTCTGAAAATTTCTCAGCACTATTTTCTTACTAGAATGGAAAAAATGGAAGTTGGTTCACTAGCAATCACACCCTATGCTAAAATTACCTGTCCTTTAGTTACTTGCCCTTTAAAATATACTGTATAACTCTAATGGTGCATTGTGGTTGGAAAGAGTCATTGAACTTCGATTTTTCTTCTGATTCTCTAATATTCTTTTCAATAATATGAAGAGAGCAGCATTCAGCATGGTTTACTTATATATATTTGACTGGTATTTTGGTACATTTTTCACATGATTGACTATAAGTAGAAGGATACCTTTCTGTCGAGCGTTTAGTGCATTTGTCCACCTTGATTTGTGTAATATATATATATATATATATATATATATATATTATAGTTCAAACAATCTTATTCTGAAATATATCCTAATATGATGCTTTTTATTATGTTTTTCTTGAATGAATCTTTGATTCAGAATTAGTTTTTTACTTAAATTTTCTCTTTTCAACATTCCGTTCTGGTATGACTATTGTATAATGTCTTTGTTCTGGTATCTTATGCAAGCTACATACGTTTCTCATAATTGGATGCCGTGAGCTTAAAACGCTAAATATTATTAATTTAGTGCAAACTTGTCTAACAAGTGCACGCTCTTTGTAATAATTGGATGCCATTTTTTTCCATTTTGTCTAATCCCCATGCTTTCTACTACAGCATCACAATATATTACTTTGCCAAAGAAGAGGCTGACAGCAGAGTTGTCACCTTATTTCCAGACACATATGTTCCCATAAAAGTTCCTTTCAGGAAAGGACTGCATCAGGAATTTCGGCAGCCTTCAGGAACGGGCATCGACTTACGGTTTTTTGCAGCGGATGATCTCTCAAATCCATCATCCAGAGATGACGTGTTTCCGATTGTAATATCTGCTGATACTTGCCTAAGTCCTTACATAGTTGATGATAGAAACTATCTTTTGGCACATACATTGCCTCAGATGCAGATAACGCAGGCGGTTCTCGTCAGAAGTCACGAGGGACAATTTATTCCTAAGGTGGTTAGGCAGATACTGTGGACTGATGACACTTGCTACGAACTGCGAGAGATATATGGCTTAGGAAAATCTGGCCCGGGTTTCAATGATAATGCATCGGGAAAAGAGTGTGTTGTTTGCATGACTGAACTGAAGGACATTGCATTGCTTCCCTGCAGACATATGGTAAGGATTGGTTCTAAATTATCTATATATGTTCAGTCAAAGCATGATACTTGTGCTGTCTGTCGTGTCAAGTAGTAACATAAGCATTCATATTTCTTTTATTAAGAGATCAAACAAATCTTGTCTTTTGGCAAATGTGTTCAAATTTGATGTTATCATGATCATTAAATTATCTAAACAAACAGTGGTTTTGGATGCTCAAGCTGCCAATGAACTTGGACTTTCGACTTTCACACCCCATGTTATCCACATTAAATTTTCTGTGTTCTTTTTTTTACTTAAACATTGCAGTTATTTAGTAAATTTCTCCATCTCCGAAGGTTGATAACTCAGCAGTCTGTAATGGGCTAGCTTGAGAAACTTCCATCGGGTCTTTGCAAGATCTTTTATTTTTTTATTTTTGGATGCAATCGAATTTCTTGTTCTTGTAGTGGAAGTCTTTATACGGGTATTATCATGACATGTTGAAAATTTTTAGTATGCATTAAAATGATTCAATTAGGGCGAACTGGGATGCTCTCTCTCTCTCTACACAATGTGGTCGATACTTACCACCCGTTTGTTCATTGTGAAAGCTTGATTTTTCCCTTGTGGAACCTTGTATATGAATATAGTTTGTGTCACTGTCTTTCTCCCTTGATTGCCCCTTTTGCTAATAAATATAATTCATATGTCATTTTCCACTATATTCGATCCTTATAACTGAAATATGTTTATATTCTAGTGTTTGTGCAGCAACTGTGCAAAGACCCTGAGACTTCAGTCAAACAAATGCCCCATCTGCCGAGAAATTATTGAAGCGGTCCTTGAAATCAGGATCGATGATATGGATCATTGAAAGGCCATAATTACATGATAAACAAATGCAGTCTAACGACCAAGCCATTTTGCGGTGGTATATTTTAAGTTTCATGCAACTGTCAATATCCATGGTTCATTTTTCTCCTTCGCAGTCTAGTCAAGGATTATAAACACTATACATATCCGAAATCTCTCCTACAGGGTTGTGCCGACATGTTTGTTACGAGGTATTAACATGTGTACACTAGATAGCCATTGATATAAATTGCCTTACACCTCCAGAACATTTTATTTTCTTTTAATATGATATCTTCTTGTCTTCTGCCTCCTGAAACGACACGAATGATTGATGTTTACATTCTTAACTATGATGCTCTAGTTCTTCAATCTCTGCTATTCTTTACTTCCTTTTTGAGTTCTAGGGTATTTCTTCTAGAAAAGCAAGAAATAGTGGATTTTAGAAGTTAGAACATAGATACCCCAGTAGTTGTAAACGATGGATACTAGGCACTGCGTATGGAACCGTACAGAACTCTCATGATAAGAACTTCATTGCCTTTCTAGTCGTGGTCGGACATCAATAGCTGTCGATAATATTTCTATCACTCATCTCTCCAAACAGCCAAAAAAGGCTGTGTTGGAAAAGAGTGTTTGCCATAGAAGTTAGCAACAGCAGATACAAAATTGGTCTGTAAACTTTGGCTTGGGGGGGCCTTGAGAGTATGTTTCTTCTGAACACAAAATTACAAAATTGGTCTCAGCAAGCATTAATACATCTTTTGTTTTCATGTAGTCTGCCTCATCCCTTGGGGGACCATTCAGTAATATATGTGGTTTCTCATTACCACTTTAGCCTTATCTCCTCCACTATTATTGCACATTGCTTCAGTTCCTCAAGTTTCTTCTTTCTGTTCACTTCTGAGTTCTGGCCTACACACGAACTAGGAAAACGCGGAACCCATCCCGAATGCAGCACCTACAAGACAGCCCCGACGCATAGATAGGGTCTCCCGGCCCGACCTGCGGAGGGGTGAAAACCCCATCTACATGTTATATCTCTAGAAAAGTGACTAGACAATAAAATCTTCAAGTAATGCAAAATATTATTGACAGGTGACATGTGAGTTGTGTTAGGATGTGGGAGAAAATGTGTCATTCTCAAAAAAGGGTCCATCTAATTTTGAATTTTTCCCTTGTAGATTCCTTTTTTCTGCTGCCTGCACAGCTACATTTTACCTTGACCTTTTATGTCCACAGTTGCAATATTTCATCTATGTACAGATTTTTTTAAGCAATAAATCCAACTTCCAAATCTTGGCTGGTTTTTTATGATGTGGAAAAAAGATGGTTTCCTAGATTGGGTTTCACATTGATGATTGCATGTGGATTTGCCTGCATTAAGTGCTGTAGTTGCACGAAATGTGTCCCCGGGGAATCGTGTTTCATCTTCTATTACATCGTAAGTATGACACACCATAACTTGGTGGGTGTTGATCGTTCTTCACGGAACGTTAAAATTTCTAGCTAGGGTTTATACGTATATAAATGTGCGTTCTAGCTCGACCTAAGGTGTTGATAGACTTCGAACGATTCGAATGATACTAGGCCACCCTTATGGAGCGTCATGAATGTGTACTTAACGAACAATGCTTTCCGACATGTGGCTTCACATGTTATATTTGTACATAAATGGCTAACCACACAACGATATACTATTTAAGATTCAATCTTAAATTTATTTGTGGCTTCCCCTAACCTAGTATGATTATTTTTTTCTCAAGTAAAGTCATCGGTGAGTAGACGAAAAAAGGGGGTTTGGGCGTAGATTTTTACTGTTTTTACCCATTTCTTGATAAAGCACGGAAATTACTAATAGTAGTACAAAGAAATTGAAATAGTTCACATTCTCACATCTTTTTTCCAAGCGTGTTTGGAGAATCTATAATTGGTAGAAATAAAAATAAAATTAAAAATAATACTTGGATACATTATTGTCACATGAGCATGATATCAACATGTAACTAACATAATCCACTTTAAAAATGTAACTAACATAAAATCTAACTTTACTCAAATGATGCAATGTATCTTTAAATTTTGAATAATGGAGTCTCTCTCTCTCTACGATTGATTTATTTGTGTATTTAATAGTTTTCTACGGGTCAAAATCCATAAGACAAGTATGCTATGATGAATTTTAACCCATCAGTTCAAACGATCTAACACTAAGTATGCAAGTATTTCTATTTAAATATATTCTAAACAAGATTTACTAGACTCCATAGTTAAGTATGCTATAAATATTTAAATCCAAAATTTATCTTAGGGGTAGACTAGGCAACACACACACAAAACTAACTGATAAGGGCAAATTATATGGATTTTTGTCCTACAAATAAAAAAATAAATAAAAGAGAAAAGAATAGTATTTGATTGAGATAAGATATTCTTGGTCCAACACATCCGTACGCCCGTGGATATGCATAATTATGCTTCCCATGACTCTTGCTCATTTTACTATGCAAACAAACCATTTTTCATTATATCTTTTTTAATTCAAATTAATATATTTTTAATTGTGCCATGTTTGGAAATATAAATCAACTCCACTCAAATGCATCGTAATTGCCATGTGTTTTCGTAATCAAACTTAGCCGGTCAGTTAAATCGAATGAGGGACTCAATCAACACCAGATCTCATATGACATTTTTTTATGACATCTCTTGTGTTAATTTTTTTTATTTTTTTTATTTATTATGATTTAATTTAATTTAATTTAATTTAATTTTTTATTTAGGATTCATCCTTTTTCAAATAAGATATATTAAAAAAAAATTAATTATAACACACGGAATGTAATACGATTGGGCACAAGGAATCTGATACGATCTCAATCTTCTATTTACTATGCGACTTTTCATTGACGGGTGATATAAGTATTTTAAAATTCAGAAATTACACTTTTATGCGATGTATATATTATTAAGATGAATATAGGATGTTCTTAAAAGACAATCATTTTGAGTTGAGACCCAGTGCTCCTTTCCCAAGTAAAAAAAGTAATTGAAGAGAAAAGACGAGCATAGAATCCCATTCTATGATTCTATATATCCGTCAATGATCTATGAAATGATCGAGTTCAATTTGATATAAAATAAAATGCTATTTTAATATTGACAAAATACATATAAGATATAATTAAAAGGTATATAAAAATAGTTTTAAGGGTATTGGCCCAAAAAACTGAAAAAATACACTAGGTCAGCGGGTGGCCCGACCTGAACGGTGTTTCTGGGTTGGGCAGGACCTCTAAAATATAGACCGAATGGTTTTTGGGTCGTGCTGGACCGGGCCCGATTTTTGCCATTGGCCCATGCTATGTGGCCGGAATTGTCACCCCTAGTGTCTTGTAAAGTCATGTACTGTAAGAGTTGATTGGTATTGTGGAATTGAATAGTAATTCATATGATTGCTATGATTTAGAATCAGGAATCACGATTTTTGAAGGAATCAGTATTCCTAAAAGTAAGGGAATAACAATTTCATCCACCCCCATAGATTTAGCTATTTCCATCGAACAAAAAAAATTCTCCCCCCGTTTCGTTTTGATTGTTGTTGTAGAGACCATATTTCTGCATAGGCCCAAAAACTATGCCCACGTCTATTTAAAGGATTAAAGAACTAAATAGGATCGACGCCTCTTGATAAAGTGTCTCGAGGTCCATGCCCCGAAGTCCACCTCTCGAGGTCCATGTCTCGAGGTCGATACTTTAATCCTCGAAGTCCGAAGGTCTAGAAGCGAGAGTCCACGATCGAGCAGACTCAAGGAGAAGACTAGGTCAAAGTATCCATTGAAGATAGCTCTGACCCCGTCAAGAACCCTAAAAGGGATAAGAGAGGATCCCAAAAATATCGGGATTCAGTCAATATCTCACCAGCATATATATGAGCTTCAAAAAAATAACGGCAGAAAGGGGAGAATACACATTACACTGAACACACAACACTCACAACTTCAATCAAGTCATCAACATTCATCACTCAGCTCCGCAAACAAGCCATACACAAGGCTTCGTAATAGCAAAACTCGACCCCCCCTCTCTTTTACGAAATTGCTCTTATAATTCTATCATTTATTCACTTTTATCTAAAATTAATTTGATTCTGACTTGAGCGTCGAAGTCCGTTGGATCGTCAACCCCCCGACGGTCCTTCGGCTTCACGTGTTTTCTTTGTCTTGTAGATCGCTGAAGCTCGAACTCGAAGAACGATTAATTGTAGAGATTTTTTGACCTCTACAGTTGTTAAATTTTTTTTTTTATTTTGTGTCAAAATGTTTGTTATTTTATATATTTTCACACTCTCTCTCCCAATTTTAACCTTATCCCAAAAACTATTTTAAGAAAAATATAAGTGAATAAGATTTTATGTCATATATGAGGGACCATATATTAGTCAATAAAATTAATTGTTAATTTTAGATAAAAAAACCCAAAACAATAACCAAAACGAAACAGAGGGAGTATGTGATATATTTACATATAATCATGTTTTATAATATTATTTTATCATATTTAAAAAATAATTTGAAAATCAGCTCAAATAATTTTATTGAAGAAAAATGAAAGTCGTACCAAAATAAATATAACATATAAATATATTCGAATAAAAAAGTTAATTATGTATTTGATGTAATTTAATATATTCAACTGAAAAATTGAAATAAAAACTATTTTTCTATGAAGTAAACATATTTTTAATAAGGTATATAAATTATTATATATATATATATATTAATTAAATACTTTAGAATAATTTTTTAATAAAATAAATAAATGAAAATTTGCTAAAAATATTAGAAAAAAACCCACATGCTAAAATCAGTGCAAAAAGATCAGGCTACAAGATATGGTGAAGCATAAAGTCAGGACAGATTGAAGTAGCGGATTAAAACAACAAGAAGCTGATTAGCGCATATAAGCAGTCAGAGAAGTGTGTGTATTTTTGTAGTTTTTTTTTTTTTACAAGAAACCACTTTATTACATTCAAATTAGTTTATGTATTTAATTTAAAAAAATAATAATTATCGAGCGCAGAATACAAGCCAACACATTAGGGTCAGGCGAATGTACTGCGCGAACTGTCTGATAAAAAAAAAATTAATTCACTTTAATTTTAAGGTATATATTTATTTCAAATAAATTAATTACGAGTGTGATACATGAGTCTGCTCGTTAGCGCTGAACGAATGACCGAGAAAAAAACAAGACATCATCTCGTTTAGAAAATATGCCCAACTTCCCATTTTCCAAACTTTTGATCAAAATACCTTTATTTACTTGGTTTGTTGGTAACAACGCATGTACATCCGTGATAGGCCCGTTTAACTATTGCAAATATCTATTGAAAGGAATGAGTTTTTTTGTTTTTTGTTTTTTTGTTGGTCAAGTACAAGAGAGGAATGAGTTAAGACATCTTAACATATCTTTTTTTCCTTTTTCAAAAATCTCATTAGTTTTAAGTACGTGGGTGCTCACATTCATATTCATATGGCGAGGTTTGAGGGTGGTTTGCCCCTTTCTGTGCAAATATCAACCGATGATTTCAAACTTATATTATATATATGAGGTACACTTCTGTGAGATCATTTAACGGATCTCATACGTTAAACGGATCTTATACCCGACCTGACCTAACCCAAAGTCCAGACCCGTCATATAAAAGAAAAAAAAAACTACCCTTCTTCCATTATTCTCTCATCCAACCGCAATTCAAGAATCCTAGCTTCTCCCCTTTGTCTCGATCGCAACACGCAGGGAGTCATAATCAAGGGAGTAGAAATCCTTGTTTCTCACTTTGACCGTTAGATCTAGGGTTATATCGAGCGAGAGGGTGGGTACAGTGCGGAAGTGGAGGCGATTGAGATTCAGTTGAACAACAGAGAGTTGATCAGGATCAGATGGCCAGAGGAGGTACACGGTGGCGACGAGGATGAAGAGTGTGGAAACGATGCAGATGAAGCAGTACGACCGGCAATAGTTGGGGCGGCAACGACGGCTTCGGTAGGGGAGGTGGAATGAAGGTACAACGAAGACGTATTGTTGTGGCTGCGGAAGCAGTGGCTGGCCGAGCGCCGCTCTGTCGGAAGGTGTTGCCGCCTTCATTGTATTTGCATTTTCATTAATTTGCGAGAGGGTGTCCAACGATATAGGAGAAATGAGGGATTGGTCATTAGAGGTCGGAGCAAGTGGGGTCTATTGTAGCTGATCTGTTGTCATTGGTGCGTTGGAGGATGTTATTGTTGGTCTTGCAAGGTGGAAGATCAAGATCGTGCTGAAGTTTTTTAATGATACTTTTATTTATAATTAGTGTTACTTTCTTTTATAATTAGTGATACTTTATTTTGTAATCAATGATATTTTTCTCTATGATAATGAAATAAATATTTTTTACTCGAGAATGAGTTTTTATTGTATTCATAGAATTGATTCTCAATTTGAGATTATGTTTAAGTTGATATCTTTCTTTCTAATTAGTGATACTTTCTTTTGTAATTAGTGATATGTTTTTCCATAATAATGATATTCCACTTCATAGGTAATGATACTTTACCTCAAAGCAAATTATATTTCACCTCATAACTAATGTTACTTCTATGTTCTTAGTTTGATAATTAATGTTTAACCATCTATAATATTATATGATACTTCACTTTCGAATTAATCATACTTCACTTCATAGTTAATAATACTTCATCTTATAGCTAATGATAGTTTATCTTGTAACTAATGATACTTCATTTAATAGTTAATGATACTTCATCTCATATGTAATGATACTTTACCTAGCTCATAAGTAATGATACTCTTCTTTGTTCTTGGTTTGATAATTAATGATACTTTATTTAATAGTTAATGATACTCTATTCATCTCATAGCTAATGATAGTTTATCTCGTAACTAATGATACTTCATCTCATATGTAATGATATTTTACCTAACTCATAAGTAATGATACTTCTTTGTTCTTGGTTCGATAATTAATGATACTTCATTTAAGAGTTAATGATATTCTATATAATAGGTAATGATACTTTACCTCATAAGTAATGATATTACTCTATTTTTTGAATAAATTTAATTTTTTATCCGTCATCTCGCGTAGTGCATTCGCCCGACGTTAACGCGTGGGCTCATGCACTACGCTCGTACATTATGTTTGATACAAAATATTAATTTAAAAATGAAATAAAAACAAGAAACGAAAAAAAAAAAGAAACGAAGCAGCGAAAGAAAGGAAAAGGAAAGGAAGAAAGAAAGGAAAAAAAGAGGAGCAGCCAACATCGGGAAAAAAAGTGTGCGTGAGGTGTGTAAAGCCCACGCACTCGTGTGATTCACGCGCTTGTGCGCTAGGTGCGGGTTCTAGGTGAATTTGAATTTTATTTGATCCGTCTAACGTAAGAGACCCATTAACGATCTTATAAATTTATTTATTTATATATATAGTAACAACCATTCTTGTACGATGCTGGAACCGATGATGATTATGATGATGAATGTATATAGATAGCATTTTTCCCTTTTTCCTAACACTAAACTAAAAAAAAAAAGGTATCTTTTTTTATACCCATTATATCCCATTTTGATAGGTTGTTTGCCTTTTTTGGATATCCCGATATATAGACATGTTTCTATATATATTTAGCTAATTTACTAATATATACTCTTATTTAATATATCTATATTATATCTAAAAGTAAGTGTAGATAGCAAAAATTAAATATTATATATAATATGTTTATTAATTTTTATATATATTTATTTAGTTTTGGAATCTTATGAAATCCAAAATTCGATAAAGTATTTAAATAATAAAGATATTATTATATGATAAACATCAAGATTCTTTGGCTACAAATAAATATCTTTCAAAAGATATATATCAATTTCCAACAGCCAATGAGATAGTGTCACATCAGCTCTAGATCTCTTTCCCTACAACTATAAATAGGGGCCCCATATCAGTTGAAAATCACACCAGAAGTCATTGGAAGAGTTCAATAATTTGAGAAGAACTTCCATAAGTGAAATTCTCTCAAATATTCAAGCCGTTCTTCACCAAATTCATCCCGAAGGCAGCGTTTGATCCATAAGTAAGGTAGTCAAAGACGTTCTTCATCAATTTCATTCTGAAATTGGCGTTTGATCCGGAAATAAGACGTCGGCACTCCGAGTTAATGTTATCAAAGACTAAAGATCAAGTCAAAGAAGATCGATGATACAAATCTTCCCCGAAAAACTTCCAAGGCCAAGTTCAAACAACAAGTCCGAGAAAATCAAAGAGACAAGTTTACTCTTAAGATTTCAAAGACCGTTTGAAGATCAAGTTTTGAAGAGAAGAATCAGAGAAAAATAGAGATTGGATCTGTATAAATATATTTTGATTCAAAGATCATCTAAATTGTACACGTTTTGTGTTTTACCAAATTAAATACAAAAATTATGTTACAAATTTTGGCACGCCCAGTGGGACCATCTCTACCTCTCATCTCTTCTCTTCATCAATTTTCTCAAGCATCAAGATGTCCATAATTCTGGAAGAGCAAATTGCAAATTTGACGAAGCTCGCCGAAGGACTTGCCAAGCAGATACAAGAACGAGATGCTCAAATATTGAAGCTGAATAAAGAAATAGTTGTTGATTTTGATGACGATCAAGCGAATGAAGATACTGAAGCTGAGATATCTACAAAGCTACATGCTAACAAAAGTGAAAAATCTACAGCTAAAGAAATTGAAATACGTGGCTCAATACAAGTTGATCAACTCAAAGATTTAATACTAGAAACAATCAAAGACAAGTCTGGAGAGAGCCTTAAATCACCCTGGACTTAAAACAAGCCATATACTTCAAGAATTGACAACTTAAAGATGCCAGATGGCTACCAGCCGTCAAAGTTTCAACAATTTGATGGCAAAGGAAATCCAAGACAACACGTGGCTCACTTTGTAGAGACCTGTAATGATGTTGGGACATACGAAGATCACTTGGTGAAGCAATTCATTCGTTCTTTAAAAGACAATGCGTTTGATTGGTATACCGATTTGAAGCCAAATTCAGTTGATAGTTGGGGGCAACTGGAGAAAGAATTCCCTAACCGCTTCTACAATACTCGAAGGACGGTTGGCTTGGTTGAACTCATAAATACAAACCAACAAAAAGAAGAGTCCATCATCGACTACATCAACCGTTGGAGAAACTTGAGCTTGAATTGCAAAGATCAATTATCAGAAACTTCAGCAATTGAAATGTGCATCCAAGGCATGTGTTGAGATCTTCGATATAGTTTGAAAGGGATTCAACCAAAGACCTTCGAGGAATTGGCCATTAGAGCTTATGACATGGAGTTAAGCATGGCCGCAAATGAAGTTCAAGAACTGTCAATGCAAAAGCATCACAACTTTGAAGAAGAGCCAGAAATAAATGATGGGGGCAAACCTTTCGAGTAATCTCCAAGTGAAGAAGAAAAAAATAAGATGATGATGATGATGATGATGATGATGATGCGGCTACAAATCTCATCATGAGCCCATTCAAGCCTTCTAATAAATATTTCAATTCATGAAAATAAAGTACAAACACTTCTCGATAAGAGCCTAAACTATCTTCAAAACTCCTTGATAAGAGTCAAAACTATCTAAAGTTTTCAAAATGCAAATGCTCCTTGATAAGAGCCAAAACTATCTAAACTCTTCAAGAAATACCAAGACTCCTTGACACGAGTATAAAATGTCTAAAAAGTTAAATTCAAATTTAAGACTCCTTAACAAGAGTATAAAATGTCTACAAAGTCAAATTCAAATCGAAGACTCCTTGACATGAGTATAAAATGTCTACAAATTCGAATCTAAGACTCCTTAACACGAGTATAAAATATCTACAAATTCAAATTCAAATCCAAGTACTCACAAACACGAGTATAAAAAGTCTACAAAGTCCAAATTCAAGTTGAAGGCTCCCTGGTATGAGCATAAACTATCCAAGTTCAAGAAAGCTCCCTGATACGAGCATAAACTATCTAAATTTAAATCCAAATTGAAGACTCCTTGATACGAGTGTAAACTATCTAATATATTCAAATTGAAGAACTCTTGAATATGAGTATAAACTATTCACAAGTTGAAATTCAAGAACTCATTGACACGAGTATAAACTATCTAATTCAAGTTCAAGACTCCTTGATACGAGTTTAAACTATCTAATCAATTTTCGAGACTCATTCATTTTAAACGACAAGTCATCAATGAACAAGTCTCGTGGGGGCATTTGTAGATAGCAAAAATTATTTATTATATATAATATTTTTATTAATTTTTATATATATTTATTTAGTTTTGGAATCTTATGAAATCCAAAATTCGATAAAGTATTTAAATAATAAAGATATTATTATATGATAAACATCAAGAGTCTTTGGCTACAAATAAATATCTTTCAAAAGATATATATCAATTTCCAACAGCCAATGAGATAGTGTCACATCAGCTCTAGATCTTTTTTCCTACAACTATAAATAGGGGCCTCCATATCAGTTGAAAATCACACCAGAAGTCATTAGAAGAGTTCAAGAATTTGAAAAGAACTTCCATAAGTGAAATTCTCTCAAATATTCAAGCCGTTCTTCACCAAATTCATCCCGAAGGCAGCGTTTGATCCATAAGTAAGGTAGTCAAAGATGTTCTTCATCAAATTCATTCTGAAATTGGCGTTTGATCCGAAAACAAGGCGTCGGCCCTCCGAGTTAATGTTATCAAAGACTAAAGATCAAGTCAAAGAAGATCGATGATACAAATCTTCCCCGAAAAACTTCCAAGGCCAAGTTCAAACAACAAGTCCGAGAAAATCAAAGAGACAAGTTTACTCTGAAGATTTCAAAGACCGTTTCAAGATCAAGTTTTGAAGAGAAGAATCAGGGAAAAATAGAGATTGGATCTGTATAAATATATTTTGATTCAAAGATCATCTGAATTGTACACGTTTTGTGTTTTACCAAATTAAATACAAAAATTGTGTTACAGTAAGATAGTCACTATAAATAGTAATAATAAGTTTTCCCGCCTAAATACACTTTCTTTAAATAAAAATATAATATTTATTAACTAATTAATATTTATATTATATAGTCATTCAATACTATAAAATTTCAATATTATAAAATATTATTTTTATTTTGCAAAAATACTATTTTTTATCAAAAATTATTTTGTTCATAAGATGAAAAAAATTATGTGGCCTTTAGATTGTTGATTTATATGTGAATTTTCTAAACACTTATTTTTTCTTTACGATGAACCATAAGTTTATGTTAATTACCATTTTTAAGTATTATAGTGAATGTTATAATATATTAATTTAAAATATTTTAAATTTTTAAGTTGATTAAATGTATTAAAATAATTCCAGATCCACATCAAAATTTCAATTAAATATATTTAAATTTTCAAATTAAATGTATTAATCAAGATACACATCAAGAATTTTAAATTAAATCTACTTAAATTTTTGAGTTAAATGTATTAATTGAAATTACCAATTAATTGTTAGATATATTTATGTCATGAATTTATATATATATATATATATATAGTTATAGCTTATACTTTTAGTTTTTCAAACAAAAATCATCACGCATCAAAAAACTTACAAATATTGTTTGAACAAATTATAAATTGTGAGTCCCAACAATGATATTTCCACATTTGTTGATCTCTAAATTAAGATCAAGTGTAATATTTAGATATTTTCTATTATCATTTTAATATTAAATATTAAATATATTTTAAATTTATAGATTTGAATTGAATTATATATATTAAATAGTTCAAATGAAATATTTTAAAAATATCGATTTAAATTTTCTACTCTTTAATTGATTAAGTGTGTTTCTAAATACACCACCATTTTTCTTTATACACCACATTTATTTTATACACTACACATCTTTTTCATATTTTCACATTTTATCTTTACACACCACAATAAAAGTCATTTCTATCATTTCACTATGAAAATAAATTAAAAAAAATTCAAAAGAAATTAAAAAAAAAAAAATTCTCCACCCTCACTCTCCCCTCCATAAGTACAGACCCACCACCCTCCGTCGCCGTCACATTTCTTCTTGACCTGCCGCCTTCACTTTTCTTCCCAGTAATTATTTTTTTTCAAAATAAAATAGAGAAGGGCATAATTGCTGTCAACACTGTATTCCAACTCTGACAAAACCCCTTTTCAGATTTATAAAATATTCTGACAAATCCTTCAATATTATCAGATTTTAAAATAATATCATCAACACCATGTTCTAAATTTCAATTCCTCAATCAGATATATGTATTTCTCCAAACATTTATGCGACAAATCATATGATTGGAGAAGTTAACGAAATCAACTTTTTAGCCCCAAAGATGTCACTTTTTAGCCCCAAAAATATAGACATCAATGCACACATTTGATTTCATAGGTAATTCTTACAAGTAAAATAAATGGAGGAAGAGGTGAGAAATGGAGATTAGCATAAATGAAGGGAAAGAAGAGAGCAATTGTGGGGGCAATGCAGTGGGTGGGGTCACTGGGGTGGGAAGTGGGGGAATTTTTTTATTTTATTTTTTTTATTTTTTAAGTAATTTTTAAAATTAAAAATGATATTTATGTAAATTAATAATTATTTATTTTTGAATTAAATTTAATAGTGGTGTATAAAGAAAATTTAGTGGCGTATTTAGAAACACCCATTGATTAAATATATTTTAAAAAATCATGATCCGCATACAAATTTTTAAATTAAATATATTTAAATTTTGAATGGTCGAAACTCGAAATGTATTAATTGATCTTATCATTTTAATGTTAGATAATTTTAAGATTTTCAAGTTATCATATTTAAGTTTTCAGCTGTAAATATGTTTTAAATAGTTAAAACTTATATATTTTAATTTTAAATTAAAATTTATCCCACATTGAAGAACAAATAAATAATATTGTATATTAACAAACTATGAATTGTGAAGCCCATCAATAATCTGCAAATTGAGATCAAGTATAATATTTGATATTTGATTTTATCAATTTAATACGATACATTTTAAATTTTTATAAATTAAATATTTTTGAATTAAAATTGAATTAAATATATTAAACAAATATAATAAAATATTTTAAATATAGTAATTTAAAATATTTTTAATTTTTTAAGTTAATTAAATATATTAAAAAATTCAACATCCACATCTAAATTTTTTTAATGAGTTACAATCTTTAAAGATAATGTAAATATATATATATTTTTTCTATCATTCCTCATTCGTGTGTGTGCATATGTGTAGATTTGTGAAGTTTTAAAGTTACGTATCAATCATCGGACTATGATGTTTTGTTTCTCCACAAATGGGTTCATAAAGTTACATATAATAACATATAAAAATCCATTTAGATTGTCTTAACCCAAGCATTTTTATTTTTTTTATAATATATTATTACATATTGCTATTTGCATATTAAATTTTCATTTACCCTACACCTCACATCTGTTGTAAATTGAAATATTGGAATGTAGGTTCTATAAAAGAGTGGGTAATCTTAAATCGAAACCTCAAATTAATTCTGCAACTTTTTCTAACTTTTCTACATCCCACATTGGTTGTAGATTAAAACATTGGGATGTAGATTGTTGTATAAAAGGGTGGAAAACCTCAAAATTTTCATTTAATCATATTTTGAACAAAAATATTTAAAAAAATTGAAAAAAATTATTTGTGCCTAATTGGCCGATTAATCGATGTTGAGACTACCTTGGCGGCAAGGACTCTGTCTTCTCGATTTTACAACCAACTTGGGTATTTCCGACACGGTTAGAGCCGCCAAGGCTGATTTATCCAATGATTACAAATACACAAGTAATTTATAATTGAAAAGATATAGTTCATGTATTTATATGCGAAATTTATGATTGAATTTAATTTTATTATTGTACATAAATATTTTTTTAATAAAATTCTCTGTGCATCGCACAAGTGGTATACTAGTTTACATTAAGTATTAATTCACTGTCAAAGAAATAAATAGGGACATATTAAAAAGTTTTTTATTAATTATCTTTCTCAATTTTTTTCTTAATCCTTGTGAAAAATCTCAATCAATCTATTAAAATGGGACGAAGGGAGTAATAAAAACTAATTAGTGCGGTTTGATAGTTGGAATAATTACATAATTGAACTACCTTAAAGAAATTAATTAGTTTATATTTCTTATATTAATTAGATTGTAGTTGTCAAGTTCAGAATCTTGGATCAATTAATTAATAGGTGTTAAACTCAAGAGAAACAACTTATTCGTGTTGAACATCTTGAGCCCATAGAAAGTCAGTAAATTCATTGTACTTGGTTAATTATGGGCCATAATCCATCATAATCAAAGTTAATAATTTAAATCATACCTAGCTTAGCTGGTGTGAGGACAATATATAGTTAAGATAATTCTCTGATGTGGAGGTTCAAGTCCCGTTGATGATAATTTTGATTAAATTTCTTACGGATGCCTAGTATACATATAATATCTTGACACCTATCAAATGAGGCGAGGCACTAGGAGCCCTCTTGGATAGGGTTAATTGAAATAATTTAAACTACGTTTGCCTAGTGTATAATCTTGTGGATGTCTAGTTAGTGTACATGCAATCTCTTGATACTCGTCTCCTAGTTGCACGAACAGCAGGACCCTCTTAGATGGGTTAATTCAAATAATTTAAACCACATTATTAAATTGACTAATTACGAAGATCCATAATCCGTGGTGGCCCCTTAATTAAGAAAAAGAAGTACGTACCAAAAAAACACAAAAAAAGTCGCCTTCTTTTCTGAAAAAAAAAAAAAAAGGAAATTAAAGGCAAAATCACAAATCTTAATGAGTGAGATGCAACGTTTTGAGTGAATAGTAAGCAAAAGTAAAATAAAAACAAAATAGTAAGTAACCATCAATTTATCTAAATCTTTGAAAAATTAACCATTTCCGAAAGTAGAAGCGCATTATTATAGATGGAGTGAAAAGTTGTTTTGGGAATTATTTTCTATGCATTTTTCGCATTTCCTTTAATTGCCCAAAAACTCAAAAGGGTCCCTCATATCTCAAAGAGTACCCTAATTTTAAGCTAAGAATACACAAAGTGTTAGACAAAAGCACAAGGGTTTCATCATGGTTTAGGCTTTTAAGAATCACATTTACTTGATAGATTACACATGAGAGAGAGAGAGAGAGAGAGAGAGAGAGAGAGATATTAAAGGCTTAATTCCAATTATAATATACTTTATATCCAAAAGCATAATTTTCAATAACTGAAAGCTTAAAAAACACGTTAGGGTAAAAAAAGGTTAATTCCAATTAAAATATGTTTTTTATCCAAAAAGCATAATGTTCAATAACTGAATGCTTAAAAACTGACGTCGTGTACGTGATATCTCAAGTGGAGAGAGAATTAAAGTACGATGAATATATATGTGGAGCTCAATAAAATTTCTATTAGCTTAAGTTGAATATTTCAATAATGTGAGTACGAATGTTAAGTAGTTATTAATGGATACGTTGTGCCATCATTTCATTATTGAGCTCCACTCCTGAGGGTCTGAGGTATTACAAATGGTATCAAAGTCGATCCCGGGAGCCCTCGATCAAGCCCTGGAGCCGGTCCAAGTGTGCTCAAACTTGATCTGGAGGACGTTCCTACAGAAGAAGGAGCACAACAACAATCGGGCCCCGGAGCTAGTTCAGGTGTGCTCAAACCAGACTCCGAGGACGGTCCTCAGAAGAAAGAGCACGATCTCTAACGGGGAAGAATGTGATGTCCCACATCGGTGGAAGAATGAAAGTATGATAAATAATACATACATATATATATATATATATATTGTGTGTGTGTGTGGTCTCAATCAACTCTCCAAAGACTTGGGTTAACCACTTTGATAATGCTATAATGCATGCCAAACAATTACTAGCGAAACCCGTTATGCCGTTTGGGTTCCACTCTTGTGAGACTAGGGCATTACAATTTAATATAGAAGTGTGCAAAATCGAACTAAAACAAAAAAAAAATCGAACCGAACTGAGTTATTTGGTTTGGTAAATTATTCTTTAATTTTGGTTGGATTTTGAATATTAAAATCAAAATATAGTTTGGTTTGATTTCAGTTTTAGTAAAAAATATTTAAGTTAAAAAACTGAAGTAAGTTAAAAAACTGAAGTAACCAAAGTATATTTTATAATTTATATTTCTAATATTACACATAAATTTTTAAAAAATAAAAAATAAAATTATACACTCATTAGTAAACTATGGTAAAATGCAAGAATGCTTCAACTTCAAAATGTTTACCTTTTCTAATTTCCAAGTATAAGATTTTACAGTATTTATTTTTGTGTATTGAACTATTAACTATATATTAAGTGTAATTGTGATTTGTGATATTGTGATAAGTTGACCATGTACACGATTGAATCATGTGATATGTTTACTGTTATTTATTTAATGCATCGTTTGTTATTTATTGAGTTTGAGTTTTATTTTTCTTTAGATATAATTATTTAGAAAAATAAAATTCAATTAAACCAAAAATTGAACCAAATAATTATGGTTCAGTTATGTCTGGATATATTAATTATTTTAGTTGGTTAGATTTTCGTTTCTTAGAATTTCAATTTTGATTTTATTGATTCGGTTTAGTTTTATACCAAATCAACTATTTGTACACCTTTTTTTTTTTCAATGACATGTCAACATCGGACACATAATTACAACATGTGGCTAAAATTGTAAGAAGATGAAAGTATGTAGTTAAGTTTGTGATTTTTAAAACGTTTGATTAAAATTACAATTTGAGTGAAAGATCATGTTTTTTATTGCAATTAGGCCAAATTAGAACCTAGCAAAGCTGCAAGCCATTTTATTCCTTTGCCGTCCATATTGAGGCTATTACACAAAACTATATGGAGAGGAGACGTGCACTTAAGAACACTAAAAATTGGTTGAATGCTGCAAATTTGAATCTCACCAAAAAAATTCGGTTCAAATTTTATGTTGCATTTTTTTATATTTCATTATCAAATTTATAATTTATATAGTATTTATTAATATAAAATAAAAATTAATTATAACATAAGTAACCATAGTCAATAATTATCAACAAAAAAATGAATTAAACATATTATAAATTATAGTTATGAAATAATCTACTATAATAACGACTTATCAATTGAAAATTAAATATTAAAAAATATTTGAAAATCCTAATACGGTTGGATGAACCCTAACTAAAAATTGTAAAATTAATCTAAATGATAAAAAAATGAAATTGAAGAAAAAAATACAAGAAAAACTTATAATTTAAAAATATAACACGAACCGAAATACAGAGAGCACAACATGGAATTATGCACTAATTTTTTAAGTTGAGCTCATTATACTAGGTTCGTCTAGTGCAATTTTTTTTTATCATGTGATTTGTAGACTATTAAAAAAAAGCAGAATTCTCGTGGACGGTAACCACGGATTAGTTGTGAATTTTCTCTTACCACACACAAACACACACTCAAACTTAGGCTCACGTTATTGGCGCGTGAGAATAGTTGGATCACAATATCTGTATGTTTAGAAATGCAAAATCTAGGAAATGTTTTTGGTTGTATTTTGGTAGATTGTAGGTATAATGTCATGCAAAAAGAGGCAAACTCAAATGCTTTTTTTCATTTTGCATAACAAGTAAATAAACTTTTCAGAATAAACCGGAAAAGTTGTTCAATTCAGTCAAAAGGTCACTAAAAATTGACACTATGCATTTTATTTCACTTGAGTGCATGAATTTTCGAATGTAGTAAAAAATCAAAAGCAATTTATAAAAGTTCAAATTGAAAGTCAAATATTATGAGGAAAAAAAATGTCTGAAATATATACTTGGTTCAATCATCAATGTACCATGATTTGATGAATTAGATAGATTTCTTATTGCATTTTCCGGTGCGAGTTAATGCATGTAATAAATGTATTATGATGAGTGTACCGATGCAATATATATGAGATATAATGTGATAATGTAACAAATAACTTAATTAATATATGCATTCTTTTTTTATTGACTTATATTTTCAATAATAAATTAATATAGAGAGTGAAGCAATAGTAATTAATAAATTGCTACAGTCTATTTTTACTATTGGTAGAGAAATCTTTTTGCATGCATGTGTAAGGTTGTTAGTAGAAGGAAATAAAGTTATATAGTATAGTATAGTATACATATATAGAGTGTTGAGTAAAAAGTTTTTTCCAAACTATTAGTACAAGAAAAAAGAATAATTTTACTCAACTTTAAGAATGTAAGTACTTTTTTTTGCTACTTTTATGGATTGTAAATTAGAATCCTATGTAGACTTTAGGCTGCTTATTAATTAGGAGTTATATATACATTGTCCAAATTATTTATTTTTCATCATAGTTGTGTCCCACTTGAAATTTGGGTCGCAAGCAAACATGTCCTATAACAATCAAGGATTTGATTCTTAAAAATAAGATTATAGGGTTATTACAGTAAAGAAATGCTATTAATAAAGACAAATTATAAATTAAATTATAGTGATATGAGAGAGGAAATATATATAATATATACTAGTATCGAAATGAGTGCGAAAGCACAAGTTATTTACGGTTAATGTCGTGGTTTAATTTAAGTAGCATATTCTTCTTATTCCCTCCATGCTTTCGACAGTCTATTTTATATTATATTCATGTATATTTAAATAAATCTATATGTGATTGATATATCACTCAATATGGTCCATCCAATATAAAATCTACAAAACCAACAAGTCAAATATGTTTGGAAGTAAACTACATTTAGGCAAACAATACTTTTTTAAAAAAAATTGTACAAGGCAATTGCTTAGTAAGTACTCCTTCGTATCAAATTAGACCATCTCTAATTAAGGCCGCAAATGATTCGAGTCAAGTCTAAATATACATATGGTTAAATTTATTTGAAATTATATTGAGCTTTAAATTTATGTTTGAGTTTGTTTGATTATATATCGAGTCGAGTTCAAACGAGCTTTAATCGAGTCAAACACGAGTCGAGCTCGAGTAGTTTAATATTTTTCACGTGTTTGTTCAATTTTTACTTATCGAGCTCGAGTTTGAACCGAGCTTTAAATCTTATCGAATACAAAATTATGTTCAAACTTGTTTGATATCCTTATTGAATCGAGTTCAAATGAATTTTTAATAAACGAATTAACACGAGTCGAATATCGAACTATATTTGGTTTGATTTTCAGCCCTATCTCCTATCTCCAGTGGAGATACGGGATTTTGCTGTGAAAAATGGCCTCCGGCGGGCACGATAAAGCAGACGATATAATGTGGGAGATGAGAGAGTGACACCAAATTTGGCGTTTCTCCCTCCTCAATGGCATAACATTTTTTTTATGTTGTTTTTATTATTAATACTTTGTTTTCATTTTGTGTGTATGTTATTTGTAATTTATTTTGTATTTTAAATAATGTATTGTAAATTAATATTAAATTTTGTTAATATATGATAAATTTAATTAAATGCAAATGTTGAAATACAAAATTAAATTCAAATAAAAATTTGTATTATGTAACTTTATGTTTGTTTTGCAATATAGTATTTTGTTACTTTATGTTTGTTTTGCAATATTTTAATGAATCGTAGTTTTTATTTTATATTAATTCAAATAAATTTGTTCAGCAAAAAAAATATTTCAAATAAATTTGTTTCAATAATTATTGTGAAATGTTGACTTTAATTTTAGATTGATAGATCTCCATTAAATGAAATTGCATATATTATTATATGTTAGCAATTATAAAATAATAATTATAAAGAAAATAAATAAAATGTTATAGAATATTATCTTTTGGTATAAAATTATAGTGCATACTGCTGGAGATGGAATGCAAATTATGCAGTATTTTAGTTATAAAAATATTATATTATAGTGTAGACTGCTGGAGATGTTGTTGAGTATGACGTGTTCCAGATGGTGTTATCACTTTATTTGATAACATCGCAATCAATGTCGTATCTAATGATGTTCCGTCATTCTCATCACATCGAGTATAACACTCGAAATATTAATCTTATCCTTTCCTAGTATTTTGGATTAATTTATTTTAAATTAATTTGAATAAGTTATGATTTTTGTCACATATGATTTTCCATGTATTTAGGGATTTATTAGATATTTTATTATGAATTAAATCGTGGATAATGTTTGATTTAATTTGACTTGTTCAAAATCTATTCCGGATTTGTAGGGGACGTGATGTTCCCACTCTCCATTGGACACTAACTGTTGCAGGTGAACATGGGTCACTGGAGTAACCGCTACTATTGCACGATGTTGAAGAACGTGTGCCACGCAATGCAGAAGACGGTTATCTCAAGTCCACATTCAGCAATGGGTAGTGGAAGGCGGTTGATTCAAGTCCAAGTCATCTAGGATCGTGAGGCAACTGCTAAGACAAGATGGAGGAAGTATTTAAGGTCTCCTTAGACCTTAAAATCATTCATGCAAGCAGGTTATCACCGTGGTTTGTGAGAAGCTCTGAATCTTGCATCTAGTGTTGTCTCTAAAATCCAAGATATCTTCCCAGACATCTGCCTAGCGTCCCAATCAGCTGGAGACTTTCATTCCAGTTGCGTGTGTAGGTTAGATAGTCAATTTTTTTTAGAAGTCTATGATTTAGAGTTACTTGTTGTAATCTATCTATGTGATTAGATAGGTTTGTTTGAGTGATTATTCGAGTGAGTGAAGTTAGGATAGTCCTCTGTATGTTTTATGCAGTGTTGTCAAAGGAGTGAACCGAGACAACATCAACATTGTTTTTGTATATCACTTGTGTTAGTGAATTTCGCCTTGAGGCAATCACACACCGTAAGGAGTGTGATTTAAAATTTATTTTGTGCAAAATTCTATTTATGTTTCTGCTGCATGCTGAAGGCAATGTGATAACACTAGCTTCAACATTGCATTTAACTTTGCAATTTATATCTGTAATTCACATTGTTTCAGACAACGAATTTTAACAGATGTCCTTAGTAGTTGTTTTAGAATTTTTAGCTTGAACAAATTAAGTATCGTTTTACATATATATTTTCGCACAGTACTCTCTCCCAATCTTAACATTGCATTCATACGGAAGAAAGAGAAAACAAAAATATTTATTAAAACAATATATCTTAATATGTGTGCTGGATAAATAAGTTGTTTATTTGTCAAAGTTTTTACGTAGTAATTTTGTGAAATATTATAAAATGATAATTATTTTGTCATGGGAGTCATAAATTGGAACAAAACATAATTCTCTCACATGGTTGAGTTAATTTTAGGAAATTTTGATGAAAATATTTGTATCTAAATATTAATTTTATAATGTAAAATTTTAATTGTAATTTTAATTTTAGGAAATTTTTGTATCTAAATATTCTATTTGCCGAATTTATCGATATTGCATGAATGCATGTCGCTCTGAGCTCTAGATGAAATTCTCTATTTCATGTTTAGTATTTCAACTTGTGTTTTATAATTGAATTTATGAATTTTTCTTCAATTTTTCATTAATTTTAATTTATTGTGCTTTAGTTTAATTTTGCACTTATTAATAATCGTTGATTCTACACAATTAGAATTTATATTTATTTAATTTTCAAAAAATGATTATTATGACAGATTATTTTATAAGTATGATTTATAATTTTTTAAATTCTAATTTTTTGTTGATAAATGTAATTAGGTCGATTATGTCATAATTAATTTTTTTAATATTTATTATTAAACTTGTAAATTCGATCATGAAACACGGGTTGGAAAACCAAATGAGGAATAAAAGATCCCATCCGGCCTCTCAAAAAAAAAAAAAGAACCTGATATATATACATATATATATGGTAGGATATTATTATTCATCATTTAAACTTCGGATAAGGCTCCATTTGCCTTCTAAACTATTTTTCGAGAAGCATCTTGACTCTTAAAATAAATTTGGTCTCGATTAGCCTCTTGAACTATTAAACATAGCTCAGTTAACCCCTTGAATAATTGAATTTGACCTAGTTAGCCCCTCAAAGATAAATAATTTATTTTCCTTATTTCTAAAGAAATAAAAAGTATATATATAGACACACACACACACAATAGTAATACAGAATGAAATATTTTCTTATAAAATAATTTTAGTGGTATATAAATTATCATTATATTTATGACACATTAAAACATCAAATCACTACAATTGAAAATAGCAACAAGAATTGACTATAATCATGAATTATATATATATATATATATGGAGTGGTTCCAGAAGGAACCATACCCTGTGTGAAAACCGAGAACCAATCTATATCATCCAATAATCTTTACATCAGTGGCCCAAATTTAAAAATTGAGGCGGTGGCATAATTGTAATAAAGTTGAAATTCGGTGCCCCTGAATCTTAGTAAGGGTAAAATCGGAAATTTTGAAAATATATGAATACTCAGAATTTACGTGTATATTTTTCAATTTAAGGTTTTAGCATTTTCATTTCCTAATTTAGCACTGTCACGACTTTTTTTAGCATTGTCATGGCTTATTTTAGCATGACTATTTTTTAGCATTAACATAAAAAAATGTTATCGGTATTGTAAAAAAACCATGAACAAACACTGTTACATGTTATGAATTATCGATATAGTGCAACCACTATTAGCATTGCAATCTCTCATTTCTAGCATTAACATAACCTTTTATTAGCATTGTGACAAAAAAACTTATCATGGTCATTACAAACCAACAAATGTGATTTGTGGTACTAGCATTATTGTTAACTCAAATTGCATCATCATATCTCATTTTAGCATTATCATTAAATTATAAAACACAATCATGAACAAATGCTTACAGCTTTATTGAATTAACAATGTCATAAATCCCACCTTAGCATTATTTCATGATGATTTAGTAGCTTCATTTTTTGTTTTTTGGTAAACCTACAATTGTTGTCAATCTATGATTTATCTGCACATTTTCTTGCTTTTTAGCACTATCGTTTTAGAGTTTTAACACTGTCAACTCTCATTTTAGCATTATGATAACACTTTATTTACTATTAGCATAAATTATCTTAGAATTATCTTTGACACTATTGTTCATTACTTTTATCATGTTAATAACTAAATTTAATACATTATCATTAAAGTAAAGGATTTATTAGCAATATAAAGAACTATAATAGTAGTACAGACACTCTTATTAGCATTATCAAACTCTTTATTAGCAATGCAAAAAAAGAATATCAATTATGTGTATGGCATTACAGAAAAGAATATTAGTAACATTAATGAAAAATTTGAGCATAAAAAGTACAAAAAAAACTGTATCTACTTCTTCCCGCAGTTTCTAGAATCATGACTGCATTTTTTGTTACACTTCTTGCAGGTCCTTAAAGATTTCTTTTTGCATTCGGCGTTCGCATCTTCTTTTGATTTTATACGACTTCCACTATCTTTAGTCTTCACACAGTCAAGTGGAAGCACCTCAACTTCACTAGGTGCAGACAACCCATAAAATTCAAAAAATAATCCATACAGTCCTTGAATTTATGAAGAACCCATGAATAAGATTCAGCATCTTCACCCAATATTAAAGCAGCTCCAAAGGTGACCAAGTCTCTCATGATTGTCATTTCAAGTAAAGAGTGCAAAAATCATTGAATACCTGCCAACATATAAAAGATCAGAAATCTATGTTATTATAATGTCTTTCTCATCATAAATAAAAGACTACAAATGTTAACATTGTCACCTACCAAATACACAAATGCAAGAGGCAGTTGGAACTAGGAAAAGTTCTCTCATTGGTTACCTGAAGATGTGATCAAATGTATATGTGTCATCCATATATCCACAGAGGACAGCTGCCCAGATACTATGAGCTGGAAAGGGTCCAATAATGGCTAATTCCATTCAAAAGCTGCATATGATCTCTTGGAGGAAAAAGCCAGTTGTTAGATCGGAGAAGGCAAATAGAGGAGCGAAAAAGGAGTCCGAAAGAGGAAGACTTGCTCCAATGAAAGATTTCAGTTTATTCATAAGAAGAGGATGAGGCATAGTACTTTTTGATAATGATAGATCAAATATGATGAGTCGATCCACTTTATCCCAACTAACTACTATACTGATGAAATTATTATGAAATTCTTCGGATCGAATAAGTGGGAAACTCACATATGTATTAAATACATCATATAATGCCCTGGAAAGAGCCCTTAACACCACTTCATCAACAGTTCTAATATAATTAATATCTTCACGCTTGCTCAAACATCAACTACCAATGCTAAAAAAGAAAATGTAAGTGCTAAAACTTCAACTACTAGTGCTAAAACTTCGTATGAAAATGCTAAAATCATATAATGACAATCTAAATAATAAGTAGACTAACATGTTAGTCATATATGTTGCATCAAATGACACAACATACTTACATACCCAAATAATGAAAAGTTCCTTCTTGATATTGGATCAGGCAAAACAGACATATCAACTGATCATTCTTGTTAACTTCATAATCAAATGTAAAAATAGAGCACAATTCAGAATAAAACTTTGATGTGAAGGGTCTATATTCCTATTCAAATTTATAAACTCTTTGTGTGTATCCAAAACAAGAGAATGTGAATGTCTTTATTCAAATAGTCCAACAGTGTACTCATCAGAACCAATATACTTCAATCCTATCCTAGTCATACAACAAGTCCTCTTAGACACACGATGTCTTTTTTTCTTTGATGTTTCACCAAAATTAACCGATGTGTTCTTAAGTCCCTCGCGGTTACACACAACATACTTCCAAACTATAGTACGATCTTTAAACCTCTTTGTAGTAGACAAACGAATATCAAATCTACATGATGAAGCATAAACCTTGTAAAAGGTTATACCAGCATCCAAAGTAAGAAAAGTTTTGCCCAATGCAGGCTTTAAAGATGGTTCACAGTTAGATGTGTAAAATTCAGAAAATTTAGGAGAAAACTCCAAAATGGAGCTAACACAATTTGCACATTAAAAAATATACAACTAATCACATTAATGCTAAAAAAATATATTCTTCGATCATGCTAAAAATGGTCACAGTAGTGCTAAAACTAATCTACAGCAGTGCTAAAACCTGTAATAGTAGTGCTAATACAGCATTCCACGTGCAAATACTCTCATTAATCTCGTGCTAATCAAATTGAAAAAAACTCATAACTCTATAACTAAGTTATCTCCCATGAACTCAAAATCTCAAGTACCCTATCTACAAATTAAACCTAAAAAAATTATGAATCACTCTCTTTTTTCCTCTCTACTGAAGTTTAGCCATCTCTGCAAGACTGCAATTGAATCACAGATCCAACTCGTCGTCTAGCTCATCGTCTTGTTGTTCGCCTTATCTCCACAATATCGTTTTTACCGCAACATCACACTCGTATTTTTACCAGCATTTTCATCCAAGAATAGTGAACAAAAAAACTCATAGAACGAACAGCTACATGGAGAAAGAGAGGGAGAGAAAACTTACGAAAAACAAAAAGAAGAGAGAGAGAGAGAGAGAGAGAGAGAGAGAGAGAGAGAGAGAGAGAGAGAGAGAGCTTACGAGAAGGAGAAAGAGAGGAAAATCAGAGAGAGAAAACTTACGGGAACGAGAAAGAGAAGAAGTTCATATGTTCTAATTAGAATTATCCAATTACATAAATAACCTCACAACCCTAAAATTTATCAAAAATTACAAGACTGCCACTGAAAATTTGAAGCAATCAAGACCGCTCAAATCAACTAGATTTATGGATGAAATTGGTTCTCTGTTTTCTCACATGAGGCTTTGGTTCTCACTTGATCCATTATATATATATATATATAATTATGGCCTATATTAAATTGATCAATTATAGACGTTAATCATCTACTATAATATAATCAACGTTGTACGTGTATTATATATAATTTATCTAATATAATATATTTATTTGAATATATAAATTTCCATTCGCGGTATCCATATAATATAATTTTATACATACATACATATGAAAGAAATTGAATATTTCTGGATTGTATTTATAGTGAATTAATTCAATGATAGTGTGATTTTAATTAATTCATTGATTTAGATTTTTCTTCAAATTATGCAAGCTTATATATATTTGGCCATGTTGAATGAGAAATGCCCGTATATTCTTTTTTTTTTTTGGAATAATAGTTACATATTTTTATTTTCCTTTTATTTTATTTAGAAACAACCAAAATAATTTTTTTTACCTTGAAGTAGCTAACTGAGTCAAGTTCAAAAGTTCAAGGGGTTAACTGCGCTGAGTTCAAAAGTTCAAGGGATTAAACCAGGACCAAATTTAATTTAACGGTCAGAATATTTTTTGAAAAATAGTTTAGGGACCAAATTGAACATTGTCCCTTTATACTTTGTACTCAATTATTTTCACTTTATTACTTAAAATTTATTTTTTGTCAGTTTTCATCCAAACTTTACAAAGTTTTGAATAGGGATGCCATTCTAACCCGAAATTGATGGGTTAGTCCGATAGGTTAGAGTCAAAAAAATTTAGTCCGAATTAACTCGAATCAAATAGTCCAATAGGACTAGCCCAAAATAGAACTGGTAAATCTGATTGACATCCCTAATTTGCAAGGAATAATTATTTCCAATTTTCCCCATCATATGGAAGTGCTATTTAAAATTTAATCTATTGTTGTGCTTTTTTTTTTCTCACACATCCGACCTGTGATATTGAGAAGATTCGAACTCGTGATTTTTGATTCCTATTATATTATTTTCCATGCATTATTTTGTTAGTAATATCTGTATAAAACATATGATGACTAGTAATATAAATATAGTGAATAAATATATATATATATATAGACATATAGTACGAAATAATAAAATATATATAGTACCTTATGACTTATGTGTATATCATATATAGAAAGCTTCTAGATAACTTTTTTGCTAAAAGTTTGATGTCATTTTTTTTATACTCAATTTTTTGGAGTCTCCTATCAACAATTTTATGTATGAAAAGTTGTTGGGGTTTACACTTGCATTGGCCTTTTTTGTAATAGCTGGCAATCTCACATGAGCTCACCTCTACGTTTAATTTGGCTTGGTGCATGCCTATTTCTACTTTTTATTGTATATTATAAATTGAACTAAAATTTACAATTTTAAGTATGATCACCACTATTTATTTATAAGAAATTAAAACTTGTATACCAGAATTTTTTTGAACTCTTGAAAGTTAGACTAATTAAGTATTTATAATAGATCGATAGCTTAGGTATATATATTCTTAACTACAAGAAATAAGTATATATACTATCTATTTCCTGAGGCTATGTCATAATCAATGATCAAATAATTCATTATTGGGGGACAAAATTTCGTGTAAAATCATCTTGTCGTCGAAATTTACAAGACGAGTCAAGATCCGAATCTTAATGTGAAAAATATTTGGAAATTGAAGTAAAATACAATGAAAAATAATTATGATACTTTTTTAAAAAAATATCCCTTACTTGTTTGATAATTGTTCAGTTGGTTCTACAAACTAAATCAATATGGCAAAAATTTAGGTACACCCACTGTACTGAATTGCTTCAGTCAAATGAAAATTTATGATACTTTTCATGTGTTAGAAGTAATATTTTTTTAATTCAAAAATGTAGTAATAATTACAAAAATGTCACTGCCCTTTTGTTTTTAACATTAATTTTCAGTAAAATAAATGTGATAATTTTAGTATTATAAGTGATATTTTTTCGGTCTAATATAAGATCTTATGTACATCTGATGTACATGAGATCGCCTCAACCAATATTGATATAGATATCAATTTAAAGGTTAAATGTGATTTAATATCTCATACTGTTGCCGAAATTGTAATTATATCTCATACTAAATGATGTTTCAATATCCAAAAATTATTGAAGAAGTACTAAAAATCATCTTCTAATCTATTTTACAGCATCTAATATGACATAAATTTGAGTAATTTTTCAATAGTTCGAGTATTAAAATATCATGTCGTCATTCTATAGGTGTCATATTCGCTAATAAAAGAAGTCGTCATGACGTCATGTCAATTTCAGGTATCGAAAAAATAATCCTAATAATAATTTTAAGTGATTTTTTCAATACTAAAATATCATTTTGAACATTATGGGATAGAATCGCAATTTCATCGGTGGTAAGAAATATTAAAGACTATTACCCATATTCTAATATCTCAACCAATTTTAAGCAATAATTTGTTCGTTGATCCGTTGACCTATCTCATTCAATTTGTGGATAAGCCAAGAGATATATTTAAAATAAAACAGCAATAAAGTAGTATTGTCAACTCCAATATCATTAATATTTTTAAAGAACATATATGTAGAATGTTTGCATAAGAATTCAAACGTTCAAATTCAGATATTTAATTAATTAAAAATCTTTGATGGCCAAATTTGAATAAATGGATGAGAACTCATCAAATCGATGTTACTATTTATTTAATTATTTTGAAGAATTATAGTGCTACAATAGTTTTCCAAACCATTTTATGTATATATAGTACGTAGGTAGGTTTTAATATCTCATACTATTATCGAAATTGTAATTTTATTTCATAATGTTCGAAAATGTCGATATTTTAATATCCAAATTATTGAAAAATTACTCAAAAATATAACCAGAACTATTTTCCCGACACATGGAAAAGGGAACAGTTAATATTAATGAAACATGACATCTGAAAAATATCATGACATTTTAATACTCAAGCTATTAAAAAACTACTTAAAAATTTATGCTAAGTGCCGAAAAAAGTTCCAATGATATTTTTGCTTAGTCTTTAAATAAATCGGGTATTAAAATATTATTTCGAATAGTATGAGATAAAATTTAATGCAGTTTTGACAATAGCACGAGATATTGAAGTCTATTTGCCATTTTATGTATTGTATGATTGTAGATATGTATTTGACTATCTCTTTCAATCTCATAACAATATCTTATATCAATAATTATTTCTTCTTCTTCTTGTTTTTTGAGGTAATATCAATAATTACTTGAGCTAGCAATGCAAAAGTAAATTAATGTGATATCAATTACATGTGCCAACTACTTAAAATTCCAAATGAAATTAATTACAAGATTTCTTAACTTGTATTTTCTTGCATATCGGGTCGTTCATGAGCGGCATCATAAATAAAACATTCTATTTTTATAAACAAGTAAAGTGCGTTTAATATGCTGGCTATCTGCAAATTTATTCCTACTACTCCTATTTCTTTTACGGACAAAATAAAATCGTGCATAAAAATTAAATATATTGACTCATATAAAATAAAGCAACATCGGGATACACCTACATTAATTGTATGAAATGAAAAGAGTAAAACTAACCTTAAATGCGTGTTTATCTATAGATATTAAACCTTAAATGCGCGTTCATCTATAGCGATATTATTAGGTATGAAATATATTATGTATAAATTTAAAGGAAAAAAAATAAAGGACAAGATTATAATATATATATATACATATATATATATATATATATATATGTTGATGGTTTACTTAATTAAGGTTCATAAAATGCATTTTTTTTCCTTTACGAGTTTTGGGATTTTCACAATTACTTTAAAACTATCGGTTTAACCACACTTTTACCAATTGATGAGTAAGATGGTGGACAAATTATTATTTTGGTTAAAATTATGTGAATGGCAAAGACTTGCGTACGTAAACACGTTATAGATAAATCTTATATCAAACGGATACTTTTTAATTAAGTGATAGTTTTTTTTATTAGAAAAGTATATTAATAAATAATAAGTACAAAAATATCATCGTCTTTTAAAAAAATAAATTAACAATACTTTTCAGTAAAAAATAAACGTGGTGATACTTTTATGTGGTATAATTGTATCTTATAAAATATAGAAAATAAAGCATGAGGAGTAAAAATAAAAGTTCAAGAAGTTAAAAAAAGAAAATAAAAAAATGGCAAAAATTAAAATAAGGGTGAAAATTTAATGGACGTATAATAACCAAAAACATAGAAAATAAAGTACAATGAGTAAAAATAAAAGTATGCAATAGCTAAAATATAAGATCCTCAAGTCCACTTTTTTTGTGCTCCACTTGGTTTAGTTTAATTTTACAATTATTGATTAGAGTTTATTCCACTCAATTATGATTTATAATTATTTCTTAGCATTTTAATTTTATTTTTAGTCAATAATTTATTATTTTAGTTGATCATTCCACATAATTTTTAGGTTATATATTTTTTTTATAAATTTAATCTTAGCATTATTTTTATTGTCATAATAACATTATTATAATGGGAAATTTACTAGCAAAGTCCTAGCGGACGTTTATTGTACGATGTCACATATCCTTTTCTTTTACATTAGTTTAAAGCACTCGACTTTCTTCCAAAAAAAAAAAAAACCTTAAAATGGTCATAATTTTATATGTACGAAAAAAGTAATATTATAAGGTGAAATGGACATTTTTTCCCTTATATTAATCCAAATATATGGTCAAGATTATTATAATTTTATAGGTGATACAAATAACATTTTGCCTCATAATAAAAAATGAAAAATTATAAATTGTAACGGACGTTTATTGTATGATGTGGCATATTTTTTTCTTTCACATTAACCTAAAACGAGATATTATTATAATTTTATACCTGATACATATAACATTTTGCCTCATAATAAAAAATTATAAATTATAAATTGTAAATTGTAGCAGACGTTCATTGTATGATGTGGCATATTTTTTTCTTTCACATTAACCTAAAACGGGATATTATTATAATTTTATATGTGATACATATAACATTTTGCGTCATAATAAAAAATTATAAATTATAAATTGTATGGACATTTATTGTATGACGTGGCATATTTTTTTTATTTCACATTAACCTAAAACGGAATATTATTATAATTTTATATGTGATACATATAACATTTTGCCTCATAATAAAAAATGAAAAATTATAAGCTGTAACGGACATTTATTGTATGACGTGGCACATTTTTTTCTTGCGCATTAACTTAAAACGGAATATTATTATAATTTTATACATGATATATATACAACGCGTCGTGCCGCAAATATTTTCACTCTCTCCCTCGTTCTCTTACACCATCAAGTAGATTTTAAGGTATGTTTATTTTCTCCCAATGCAAATTTGATGTACTCTTTACTTGTCTACATCTTCATTTTCTGAAATTAAAATTTAATTATGTCATTTTTTTATGTCTCAGAATTACAATTGCGTTCCTGAAGGAAACAGAGAAAATGAGTTCGAGCGGAAGACGACTCTCTAGAAGAAAGAGAGGCATAATCGAGCAACCGCCACAATTTTGCTATCTACTTTTAACTACAAAGCTCCACTAATATATATATATATATATATATATATATATATATATATATATATATATATATATATATATATATATATTCTTCCGATAAATTAAGAAATTCATGGGAATTAAAAAAAACCTATTTAACTATTTCATGTACCATATATTTATATATATATATATATATATTCAATATATAAATCTAAAGAGTTTGCTTGTGCTTTAATTTCTTGTCCAATAATTGATTATTAATTTTCATTCTTACTTATAACATGTATAAAATGTAAATTAATAATGAAAAAAAATGAATGCTACACGTTATAATAGTATTCTGTTTTGCTTTATTTCTGCCTTTATTTAATATTTTCATATCTATTTTAGCAGCATCTTGTTATTATATTTACGGATTGTTAATATATTTATATTCTGATAAATGATTAAGAAAAGTGTCTATAAAACTTGTATTTAATAATAATTACTGTTTCTGTCTGATTGCAGGAGAAATTTGCTATGATTATGACTTGTATGATGACACAATCATTCCAGATCTGGAGCAGAGCATGGCAAATTCAATGAATTTTCATCCGCAAGAATTTTTCAATTACAGTAATCTTCATTAAATCTCTTCTTTGACCAAAATAAATGTCTCTTTTTTCAATATATTTATATATATAAAATATAAATAGGATATACCTAGAAATTGAACAATAAATTCCTGGAATTGAGATTGAAACTATTTGAAACTTTATGTATTTCTGACTGGATATTTTTGTAGATTATTAGTCCTTTTCATAAACTTCCAAATCATTTTTATCTCCATTAAAGAATTCTGAGCAATTTGCATTAAATATTTTTTAACCAAAAACAATATCTACGAAACAATGCATGGAACTGAGAAGTGTAAAAGCATAAAAGCGCTGGAAATTTATCCCAATTGAGAAAGTAAGTGCCTTGAGATTTCTCTAGACTAAAAATTATTCAAAAAGACAATTACACATGTACTCTTCCTAATATGTTCATATTTATTTCTTTGATAATGAATTAATGTTTAATGTAAATGTATTGAATATGAGTATATATTAGTAATGATTTAAATATATATAGAAATGACATAAAAAAAAATAACAAATTTTTATGGATGTGACGTAGTGAGTATAAGACTTTTACATAAATTCCAAGTATTTTCAACTTAAATTCCGCTTATATTCTTCAATTCTATGAATATCTTGAATTCATTTTGGGACTATAGTGTTCACATGGGATTGAAAGAAAAATCACACTATTCCTCTCCCGAACGTCAGTTTTACATCGGGAGTAGTATCCACCATATAATACGTAGATGTGAATGACTTATCCGGTATAATCCGCCTTAATACACTATAGATTACATAAAATATAAAGAAAAAGAAAAAAAGGGCAGTGTAATAAGGAATAATAAGATGCCCCCAGTTACAGGAATCTGGTGAGTGAAGGAGGTAATTTTACTGTAATGAGGCAACAATAAATGAGTAAAAATTAATTGTAGCAACCAATTTTTAGTGTGTAAATCTGACTATGAGCTCTGGTAATAAATGTGTAGATATTGTTATATTTTTTCATCTTTACCATAGTTACTGCAGGGACTAAATTGACTGCAAATCAGAGTTAAGCCAAGCCAGCAACACTGAAACTCTATAAAAGCCAAGCTGCCCTCCCAACAAGCCCATCAGCAACAATTGTTTTAATATACATACATATTTATATACTATATATATGTGTGTGTATGTATGTTATTTACCTGTAGCAATTACATATACCTTCCTCTGTTTGAGAAAACACAAAATTTAATAACAAAGGAGATTTGATAAAAGAAAATAGGCATAAATAAAGCCCCAAAACCAAGGGAGTGAGAGTGTGACACCCTCTCCTCTGTGCCAGTCTGCACTTTGTTTTGCTTAGTAATCCTCTCTCTCTCTCTCTCTCTCTCTCTCACAGACACACACATTGGTCACTCTCTCTCTCTTGTTAACAGTCCAACTCTGAAATAGAGGAAACCAGAACTCAGCAGAGAAGTTTTAATGTTGTTCAACAACCGCCCCTAAAATAGACTCTCTCTCTCTCTCTCTCTCTCTCTCTCTGAGGCTTGTGACTTGTGAGAGGCTGAGTGTTTCTTTCTCTTAAAGTTTTCTTTGCTCAGATCTATCCCTTTTAATTTTCACCTAATTATATTTGTTCAGAGCTCTGTTTCTTGCATTTTGAGTGGATAAGGATGAGTAAAGAAGAGTTCTTGAAGATCCAGGTAACTCTTTCTCCTTGTCATTTCCTGTTAAACGTGTGCATTCTTACTCAGTCCCAGAATCAAGATTTTTCAATGCCATTAATTTCTTCAGGATGCAATTTTTTTTCAATCTAATTGGCTCTTTCTTCCCTTGATTTCTTGCTTTAATGTTTTTGGCTCTTTTGCGTGACAAAGTTGTGAGCTTTAGCTTTGCTTGTGGTTACAGACTTGTGTTCTGAAAGTCAATATACACTGTGATGGGTGTAAGCAAAAAGTGAAGAAAATCTTGCAGAAAATTGATGGTATGAATTCCTTCTTCTTCAATTCAATTCATTAAAAAGATTGGATGAAATGTTGAATCTTTTTTTTTTGGGGGGGGGTGCAGGTGTTTACACTACAAAAATAGATTCTGAGCAGGGGAAGGTGACGGTTTCAGGCAATGTTGACCCCGCCACGCTCATCAAGAAACTTACCAAGAATGGAAAGCATGCCGAAATTTGGGGTGCGCCTAAGCCCAACATCAACAATCAATTGAAGAATCTGCAAATCGACAATGCCAAAGGTAAAGGCCAACAGCAGCCTCAAAAGGGTCAGCAGCAGCAGCAGCCTCAAAAGGCTGGTGGAGGTGGAGGCGGCGGTAGCCTACCGGCGGGGATGAATCCGCAGCTACTACAGCAGCTGCAGCAGATGCAGCAGATGAAAGGGATGCAAGATCTGAAGATGCCCCCTCAATTTAACAAGGACGTGAAATTGCCCGCTGCTGTCAGCAATAACCAGAATCAGAAGCCGATGAAGCAGCTCAGCTTGCCTGAAGAAGAGGGGCTGAGTGATGATGAGTTTGGTGATGAGTATGATGATGAGGATGATGATTACGATGAAGAAGATGATGATTTTGAGGAGGATTTGGATGATCTCCCACCACAGAATAGGATGAAGCCCGTGATGGGAAATGGGGGGATGCCGCCTAATATGATGATGAATGCGCAGCAGGCTCAGCAGATGATGAAGGCTGCTGCTGCTGCTGCCAATGGCGGAAATCATGCTGGGAATGGCCACAGAGGTGGTGGTGCTGCTGGTGGAAATATGCCGCCTCATATGATGAATTTCGGCGGTGGCGGTGGCAGTGGCGGTGGCGGTGGCGGTAATGGTGGTGCTAAGAAAGGTGGCAACCCAAATCAAGGTGGTGGAAAAGGTGGCAAAAACGGTGGCGGGCAGCCACAAATGGTTGGTGGCCAGCACAAGAATGGTGGAGGCGGCGGCGGCGGTGGTGGTGGTGGGGGTGCTAATATCCACCAATTGATTGCGAATGCTAATGGGGCCGGCAAGAAAGGAGGTGGTGGAATGATAATGAATGATGGAGGTCATGGCATGCCACCAAACATGATGGCTATGAATGCTGGTGCTAATGTGGGCCATATGGGGGGGCATATGCCAATGGGGGGAAATCATTCAGCTGTTCAAGGCCTGCCGGCGATGAACGGCGGCGGCGGAGGCGGAGGCGGCGGTGGAGGCGGCGGCGGCGGTGCTGGTGCTGGTGCTGGTGGAGGGTACTTCCAAGGAGCTGCAGGCCCTGAACAGATGGCGGGGAACCCTTACTATCAGCAGCAAATGGCGGCGATGATGATGAACCAGCGTGCGGCGGCGGTGGGTGGCGGCAACGAGAGGTTTCAGCCGATGATGTACGCGCGGCCACCTCCGGCGGTGAATTACATGCCGCCGTACCCTCCTTACCCTTACCCGGCGCCACCGGGGGAGAGAGCTGATCAGTACGCGATGTTCAGCGATGAGAACACCTCCAGCTGCAGCGTGATGTGAGGCGGCGCGGCCCGCCCCGAATGGCCGGAGATCGGCGGAAGTTGGTTGGTTGATAGTTTGATGATAATGACTTGGTAGTGTTGATGCCATGATATACCTGGAAATGGTTTTTTTTTTTACATTGATTTTTATTTTTGATTTTTTACCCTTTCTTCAGTCAGTCAGTAAGTCAGTCCCTAAGTCTTAGAGTAGAGTGTTTGATGATATGATAGGAAGTTTATGTGATAGATAAGACCATAATCATAATCATATAATCATAATAATAATAAGAATAATAATAATAATAAATATATATTTCAAACCCTTTAGACAATGAGATCATATGTTTCTTTTGATTCTGGGGATGTTCATATCATGTTCATATCTTCAAGAAACAGATATAAAACTAAAGAGATCAATGGGATTTTAACAACACAAAACCCCATCTCTCTTCCCCTTCTCTCTCTCTCTCTCTCTCTCTCTCAATTTATTCTCTACATGTCTTCTCAGTTCCCATGTATTATTTTTTTGCCAGAAATAGTTTCCTGTTACTTTTTTTTAATATATTTTATTTGGAAGTGTTTTGAATCTTTTGAACTCTTTGAAATAACAAAGAATATTCCAAAAGCAAGAACACTACTTTAATTTTCAAGATTTAAGAAATTTAATTATTTTCCAAAATTCTTATGTATACAAAATTTTACAAAAAAAAATTAGCTTTATAAAAAGATTTTTTTATTTAAGATATACTATAATTTAATTTTCTTTTTAGGGGCTATATATCTAGTTAATAATAATAATAATAATGATAATAATAATAATAATAATAATAATAATAATAATAATAATAATAATAATAATAATAATAATAATAAAATGCTACGTTCGCTATAATCCATTCGATACGGAATCTATAAAACGAAGATATATGTGACTAAATAATTTGGAACTTCAAGTATATATATATATATATATATATGAATTAATTTTGGGATGTGGAATTTAAGATTGAGAGAATTTCTTCGTTTTTGTTTTTGTAAAAGAAGTTAGAAAGTTATATACATATGTACTTGAGTAGCTAGTTATTTGTTTTGAAGCAGAAGTGTATAGTGGTGGCCTTTGAAATTATTGAATTGCCTTCCACTAAAATAGTATGTGGAGCGTGACTGAAAATTATGGAGGGGGGGGCATCTATGTAGGGGGTGGGGTATAATTTTCACAACATTTGGGCTCCATTCATTCATGACGACTGGGCCCACCCCCCTTATATTTTGTTTATATTTTCATTTTTTTATAAACATGAGGGTGAGACTAGTATTATTGGTTTTGCTGTAACGCCAAATCTATGCATGTGAAATCGTACTCGTTTCTAAATACACAATTTTTTCCTCTCCTCATCGCGAACTCATATTATTACGTGCCACGTAACATGTTCAATCGAGAAGGTGTTGGTAAGGTTCGAACTCGTTCTATTTAGCTATGGGTTCACCCCTAATAATTTGGGTGAAAATTTGGAATTGGATCACTGATAATGAGATAACATCCGACTTTACACGTTGAAATTATATATTGAGATTTGATCATATATGATATGTACATATTAGCTTACTTTGTCCATTTCAAAGTTAAATATAATTATATATTATGCATCATAAGCAGTTGATATATATTATATATGAAAACGTTGATTCAAATGCTTTTAATTTAATCTATGCATGTGAAAGTGTACTTGTTTGCAAATATACAATATTTTGCTCCCCTCATGGCTAACTTAATAAAATAATGAGTCTTATTTTTTTAAAGAAAAGAATTTACACTATTGCTTATGTGAGGAATGCTTGTCAAAATTAGATTTTTTTTTGTATGGTTTGTAAGTTGTTGTAAGTGATATATATCTAATAACTGTGGAAATAAATTATAGAGATAACTTAAATAACATTCATAATAACTGAAGAATTCAATAATTAAAAGAAAGGGATATACACACAAAATAGCCTATTTAGGCCCCCAAAATTATTTTTTGTTGGAGTTTTAATTCATTCGTATTTCATTAGTCAATTCGATGTCTGCGTATATAAGTATGGTAGCGTGTGAATTAATTAGTTATCGAGAGTTATGGAAATGGGACCATTTCATTTTGGATGAACCTCATCCAACACAATCATATAGTACTACCGGATCATAAAATTTAGTAGATGAGGTAAATTGTGGCACGCGTCTTTATAGACGAGCATCCTAATTGATGCCTTGTAGAATAGGTAAATCGCGACACGTGCTTCTGTAGAGTGAGCCTAGACCTTGTTTGTACATTATATCAAGTTATCAACCACAATAAATTCAATATAAATTGTTGCTAACAAGACTTGTTCCATCTAGTATTTCAATCGTTGAATTTATATCATGTACGTATTTTATTTTTTTAAGTGGATAATTATCTAATATTTTAAATACACGTGACATAAATCTAATATTTGTAATATAAGATGGAACACCGACCGTGACCCCTTACCCTTGTTCTCAAACCGACTGAGCTACGTATGGGAGACAAATGAGACCATTTCTTGCATTGTATATTATGGGTATAAACCTATTACACATGCCCAATAAATGTTAGGAACTTAGGATTATAGGTACAATTTCGATGGATCCTATGTGCTTCAATTCAACTTAGGTGTGGGTGCAATATTTATTAATTGAATGTTATGTTACTATATAATTGGTAGCTCTATTATTACTGCCATGTACAATTATTTTCTACTTTGCTCTGCATTGCATATTTGTCACATTCTTGGATTTTTAATTATGGCCGTCTAACTAATTGACATTCAATTATGTGGATTCGTTATTTCCTCGATGCATCGAAATTGAAGAACGATATATAGAGTAACATTAAATTTATATGTGATTGTGTAATTCATCCCGAACGAATTATAAATTTTAATAATTTTTTTTATCAGGAAATTAAGTATTTATTATAGTACGTACAAAATAATCAAATATCACTGTGTAGTACTATTACAAGGAAATAGTGCAAATAATATATCTACAATTAAGAATACCTCTTATTTATAATGGCAAAACAATATTGACAAAGTTATTATAGTTGAATACGTACCCCTAATCCAACAGATGTTATTTTCGAGTGGCTTAGTTGGTAGAGCGAACAATCTCGTATAGTTTAATTTCCAAACAAACATGTAAAGACATTTATATCCTTATTCAATATATCTCCCCCAAAAGTATATTTTCATAGATTTAATCTTCCTAAAACAACACCAGAAAATAATGCAAGTTTCAACTTAGAATGTTCGCATTTATGGTGCGTATAATTTAACCATAACATTGATGGTATTCGCGTATGATTTATTTAACTTAATTGTCACAGAAACAAATGTGAATAATTCTCCTAATTTGCTAATAATATATATATCTAGTTGAAAGAAATTTATTGGACGAATTATAATAATGTGACAAAGACAATCTAACTGCCTATATTAAATGGAACTATTTATTCAAAAATCTAACGGCGTTGATGGATGACACCAATTTTAATTATTAATATTTTTTATTTTTTATTTTTCTAGTACCAAATTGTCCTGTCTAGTCTTTTCACTCGCAATGGCATCATAAAAGAGTGCTCCCGTTCCAGTGTGGGCGACCCCCACCATTTCTTTTCTACACTGTCCCCTTCCATTAACCTCATTTGTCAGATTAAATGAGAGAGTACAATACCCCGGGTGGAGCCCACGCGTTCGATCCGTGAGCGGGCTCATTCGTCTCGTAGATTTTATACTTGATTGACTGTGTCGAGCCCTATTTTTCCCGTAAGCACGTCGACAAAGTAGAGTGTCTAAATTTAGAAGCGTCAAAACTAGTCATATCCAACTTGGCCCGACTTAATGCACTGGCGCTTTGGGATCGGGCAGGGCAGGGCCGGGCCGGCATACATTTACGTTGAATTTTCAATGGTAAATATAAAGTCGGGTGTAATTTAATTTACAAATATAGTTATGTGGTATTGATGAAGAGGTAGATAATCACTTGAAAACCAAATATGAAAATTACTATTATGCCCTTTGACTATTAGTTATGTAGCTTTAAGTGAGTTGTACGTTGCGGAATATGATTGTGATGATCCTACTGTATGCGATTGTTTCCCTCTCCCACATATTTTTTTCAAACTGTGTTGTCCATAATTTTTGGCTTGATTTTAGTAACTATTAGCAACGATTCCATATTATATTTTGATATGACAATATTAAATAAAACGTTATAGAAGGAATTTGGGTCTAGGATTAATTTACAATATGTTCATAAGATTCAAATATATATAACATTTTGATCGTAAGCAAATTTTTCCACTTTAACAAAAATATCGTAATTTTCTTAGTGGAGACCGTTTGGTTTCAATTTTTTATTTTAATTTGATGTTATCAACATTTTCAAGTTCGAGATGATCTAGTTTAGAAGTTCAACATATTTCACTATACTTTATTCAAAATAAAATAAATATTTGAATTTGTTATTAGTCTTGAAAATCAAAATATATATTTATTTTGTCTTGTTTACTCCATATGTAAAACTATACATATATACACGATACATTTAGTATGTCTTTATTCCCGATATAAATAAATAAAATGTTTTTCCTCAAATTTTAAATAGTAAATATATGAATAAAAATAAGAAACAATTTAGATTACTCACCACTACACTAGCAGAAGAATTTTTATGACTACAACATTTATCTACCATAAAACGATTAATAAATATATAGAACTTTAGGGACCTACATGCTACCCATCAACATTTATATAAATTGAAAGGGGACAAAAAAGAAATGTCACACTCAAATTCCATCTTCGCCTATTATTATTAATCAAATACCTAATTCTTATCCTTTGGAGTGAGAATTTAATGCAGCAGCTAGCTCCAGATCCAATGCCAACTGTGTTTGGTTTCTTAATTTTGTGGTGGAGGTGTACATCTACATAATCCCTTTTTATATAATTCAATAGGACATCCAAATAACGAACATCTCCAACATAAACACAGGGAGATTTATTCATTCTCATTAAGGATGTCAATCGGGTCATCCTTTTTAATTTCGGGGTAATCCCGTCAACTCTATTTAATTCAGATCAATCCGGATTAGATTTTTGTACCCTAACCCTAAACCTTTCATTTTCGGGTTGGCTTTTTGAGCAACTGAACTTATGTAAAAAAAATTAACATGTGTAAATTTATCGATTGATGTCTGCCTAAACTTCCGATTTTATCAAATTAACACTGAATATAACTTAACATACCACCAATTAATTGAATAAATTGTTTAAGTTTCAATAATTATGCATCTAATCATTAAATCAAATTGCATCAAACACGAAGCTTTCAATATTTAACCAAACTAGAAAAATAAATAATGGAAATTCGAGTCAACGGACTTAGATTCAAGCTAGTTTTATCCGGTTGTGGGTTATTATGAGCCGATTTGGGTAAGAATTTTCTGTCTCGGGCCTTTTTTTTTCGGATTATTCGGATCAGTCCAATTTTGAGCGGAGCGATATGTTATTCCTCACTCCCAATTAAAAAACAATAACTAAATTTCGTCCGGCATAAATAAACCTTTTTTATATTTTCATTTTTGTCTTAAATTAGGTTTCTCTTTATTTATTAGTGGGGAACTGTAACTTTATCCTAATATGTGCTCATTTAATGTGTGCAGAAGTTAAACATTTTCTTTCAATGTGGGGTAATATTTATTTATTTTTCTCTTTTCCTGATTTAAGAATTAGGTTATGTTTAACTTATAGTTTAATTGATTTAAAAAAAAACTTATAGTTTAATTAATGCGTAAGTGAAATAGACTTTTCATAAATATACCAATATAAAGAAATGGGATGTGGGAGAGTAATACTAATTGCTAGTTGTCGTTAACTGGAGTTGACAATTTGTACCTCGTTACATTTATTAGAGAAGATATCAGAATTTCTATCTATATTTAGCCAATTTGATTTCTTCCTTTTCTGTTAATAATTTAAATTTTAGATTATTTTTTATAATAAAATGTCTGTGTCCAAAGATATATTCATAGAAATACATATATAGAGTAACATTGTTGTTGCAGATAAAATCATATATAATCTGTTGATTATGAGAAGGCTTAGAAGAGCACAAGAACAAAAAAACTGAATTGCATGTAAATCTCACAATTTGATATCAAATTTAACTCCATTAATAATAATCTGAACTTATTTATTTATTTATAATATACAAGAAACTTGGAAGATAAAAAATATAAAACATAAATTAGATAAAATTTATAATTGATAGCATAATCTAAATAAATATTTCCTCCGTTTTTTAATAAGTGTCATTCTACCATTTTAATTTTGTTTCAATAAAAGTGTCATTCTACAAATTCAAGACAGAAAATGTACATTTTTCACACATTTGCTCACATTCTATATTTAACTCATTTAATGTGTTCACACAAGAGTGTATTAGGTAACTCGATTAATTTATTACTTTGTGTGCATTCATTCAAAATGACATTTAATTGAAAACGGAAGTTGTGATAAAATATAATTAAATATAAAATATTATCTAAACAATATATCTAGAATTCAAGATATAATCTTAATATCTGCATTAGTTGTCCTAAACACTTAACAAGAACATCTAATATTACAAGTTTTGAAATAGTGATTCGTATATCACTAGATGTGTGTGTATATATTTTGTGATATTGACCACCTCACATCTTAATTATATGATAAAAATAAGATGATAGATACTGTCCCTACTACTTTTATTTGAAGTTCTCTAATAATGAAACATATATACGTTGTATGTATATATCTACGACATGAGAGAATTGCGACCAAAAAAAAATTCAAACTTCGAATTGATATCCAATCAAAGTCTAATTACCAGTAAACTTTAAGTGAACCTTACGTGATTAATACTAATGTAATTTTCAAATCTTCGATGCCTTTAATAAGTTGAATAATTTGCAAGTATGTGATTTCTTTAATAAAATAGTTGATTGATTTAATAACTTTTTTAGGAGAGAGAGAGAGAGAGAGAGAGAGAGAGAGAGAGAGAGAGAGAGAGAGAGAGAGAGATGGGGTCTTTGCTCCCGTGGTTAAAGAAAAAAGTGAAAAGATCAATGTTGTTGACTTCAAGTGAAGAACTTTTTGCAGTTTTCTCCAACACTTTGTTGACATTTTGTTCAAGTCTACTTCATTTTGTGCAAATTAAATTTAATGGAGGGAACTGGAATTGTATACGATTTCTGTCGCCTATGGCACCATAGATATATCCGGTTACAAAGCTATTTGAATCCTATTTTTTATTTTTAAACTTACAAAATGTTATACCGAGAAATTGTTGTGTATAATTACATTGCTTATGGATTTACAATAATCTGAAGTACAAGAACAATAGAGCCGAACAGAAAGCAACTAGAGTAATAAACTGAATACAACAACTAAACAAACTGGAATGCAGATTCCCAAGCCGGAATAAATCAGCTAAATAAACTGGAATGCAGATTCCCAAGCCGAGTCGAAGAGACCTCTCTCCGTACGACAAATACGTCCCGACTAGTGCTCACGGTTTGACATGTTGTCTCTCAAAGATGAAACAATTCAGGGACCTCTCTTCGCAAGATAAATACGCCCCGACTAGTGCTCACGGTTTGGCGTGTTGTCTCTCAAAGATGAAACGACTTCTTTCTTCCGACTAGTGCTCACGGTTTGGCGTGTTGTCTCTCAAAAATGAAACGGCTTCGTCTTCCGGCAGTAACAAAGATGAAACGGCTTCATTTTCCGGCAGTAGCACCACAATTTCGACAGTAAAGGTTTGGCAGTAGCACCACTCTCTCAAAGATGAAACGGCTTCGTCTTCCGGCAGTAGCAAAGATGAAACGGCCTCGTCTTCCGGCAGTAGCAAAGATGAAACTTCTTCGTCTTCCGGCAGTAGCACCTGATCGGTATTTTATTTCACCTAAAATACTACTCGCAAGTGTATGAGGTAATTTATAGCAAAACAAGGTGAGCAAGATCGTATCCACAGAGACTGACAATGCAAAGCAGCTAATTACTCAATTATGTTGTTTTACTTTATCTAGAAAACTAAAATTAAGATTGATTATAACAAACTAAAATGCTGAAAATAAAATAAATAAGCCAAAGAGGTAACTGGATAAGCAGATGAAAAGACAGATCCTGGGGTGTTTATGCTAAATGAATTTATTGAATTTCAGATAATTTATCAAACCAATTTAATTCTAAATCTTGTAGGAGAATCACTAATTTAATCACAGCCTCTCTCTCGAGTAAGTTATGACTGTAGATTAGATTCTAATTCTTATCTCTCGATCTCGAATTATTATCCAACTCCAATTAGCACCTCAGATTTATTCTCCTCACGATACCTACCAATCTCTCGATCTAGCAAATTCGTGTTATGCCATCATAATCCGTCAATCTATTAACCTCTCTCGAGTGAATAATAAATTAACTACACAATTGTAAACGCTGATCAATTCATTCACAAAAGACAACAATAATCGAGGATGCATAAACAAGAAATAGAAATGAACAATAAATTACTTCAATTCATCAAATCCATAAAACAGTCACAACCCTAGGATCTCTAATAGTTTAGCTACTCATAGCGTATTCAAAATTCATGGAAAATAAATACGAATAGATAGCTGTCATGATAGTCCGGAAAGAATAAAACATAAATTAAAACTTAGTCTATGATGTGCTTCTCCAATCTCTCTGCTGTCTCTTCTCTGGCTTCTCCAAGCTCTCTCTGCTGTATTCTATAGGGTAAAAGTGATGGAATTTTCGTACAAAGCAAAGCCTTATATAATTGAGGAAATACAGAGTCCAAACAAGGAAAGACTCTAAAATTACGGAAACAGGCGGCACGGGCCGTGCCGGATGACAAAACACGCCCGTTGGTGGCTCGGCAGATGGCACGGGTCGTGCCACTCGTCCAATAGGTTATTTCTTGCGGTGTCACTTGGCACGGGCCGTGCCACATGAAGTATGGATCGTGCCGTTTGCAGTCTCCGTTTTGATCCGTTCTCGCTCGTTTCTTATCCGATTGACCCGATTCAAGTTGCAGCGTGCTCCTCACTCGATCCTCTATCTTCTTAGGTACTTTTCAAGCTCAATTGAGTCTCATAAAATAAATGGCATCAAATCCCTTCAAAATGCGCAACTTCTCAATAAACGCATGCAATGCACATGAATTCCCATCAAATTAGACCTCAAACTAGCATGAATTATATAAAAAAAAGAGTTTATCAGCACCACAAGGTGTTGTCTCTCAAAGATCGTCACCATTCTATTTAGGGGACAGCTAGGGTTTGAGTCAAACTTCTACTTATAGGGGGACAGCTAGGGTTTGAGTCAAACTTCTACTTATAGGGGACAACTAGGGTTTGACATTCAATCCCAGGTGGTGTAACCTCGAAAGTCTACCCAAAGTCCAATTATCAAGATCCAAGGACGAGACGAGACGAGCACTAGCATAGGCACAGACGGGCGCGCGTGTGCACGTGTGGGCTCATGGCCCACATCCTTCTGCATTTTAGATATTACACTTAAGTGTTAATACACTTAAATACACATCTTAATTAAGTTAAGAAATCAACGTGGGATAAGTAAATGTGCTTTAGGCACACATTTTCCCACACACTATAAATGTCCAATTGTGTGACCGATTTCAACTATTTATTTCTCACTCACCGAAAATCGGATTTGAGAAAATAAAAATATTAGAATTATCTACTACAAATATAGAACAATTGTACGCTATTTAATTTCTCCAAAATTAAATAATCCAGTCACCAAAAATCGAATAAAAATGAGTGACAGATCAATTTATTACATCCAATTTTCCAACAGAATTATAATTAAATTTCCAATTCCCCATGCACTATTTCTCAATAATTTCAACAAAGATAGCGTCGATATCGTTAAATCTTAATTTAGATCTTATTCAATCTTTAGTTTTAGAAAAAATGAAAAATTAATCGGTTGTTATTCTTCAACTTGACATCAATGATTATAAACTTGTATCGAATATTTAACGGCCGGTCAATTTAAGGGATCAGTGAATTACTGATTCAACCGGTCGTTGAACGGTTTTAGAATAATTGAAGGACTCATTTTATGATATTTATCTATTTATATTATATGAATATGTACACATTAAAATATATATACATAAAAATAGACAACTAGTATCATGATAAATATATTAAATTAAGTTTAAAAAATGAACATAATTTATGTCAATGCAAAGTAAAAATAAAATGTTTAGCAACAGTTCTTCCATAAGTTAAGCAATTCAAAGTATAATATTTATTAAAATAAGGGTTAATTGCTAAAAAAATCACCACCCATGAATGAATTTGCAATTTAAACACGACTTTTAAAACATTGCAGTAATAACCAAACCTTTTAATTTGTAGCAAATTTGGCACCCCCAATTTTTTTCGATCATTGAAATTATGATATCGTAATATTTTTTCCACGTGTACACATTAATTCAATTTTGAAATATCGAATATTGTGATTTTTATCATGCATCATTAGTTTTCTAATAGTTGGAATTTTTTGAGGAGTCTATTTTGCTACAAATTAAAAGGTTGAGTTATTATTGCAATATTTTAAAAGTCATGTTTAAATTACAAATTAATTCAAAGGTGGTGAATTTTTTTTTATCAATTAACCCTTAAAATAAACATAAAACATCAAATTACTAGATTATGAAAAGATATATAATTAAATATTAATTTTAATTACAAAGAACATTGTATAGTTAATAACAATTACAAATATTGCCAATCATTATTCCATAATTAATCCACTATTTTAGATTTTATTTTTCTCTCCTTATTTTAATCAAAATGATAAATTAGATATGTCGTTAAATGTTGATTTTAATTAATTATATGCCAAATAATGATTTTAATTTAAATGAGTCTTAGTTATTTTCAATTTATGCATATAGATATATATTAATAACTAAAAAATAATATAAATATGTATTGACACAGTTGATTGAGTATAAAACTTAAAATTATGTATTTTTTGAAAGTTGCGTATTTGAATCCTGTGAGCCCCACTCCTGATGAATTAAACTTGGATTGGTTTGCCGGGTTTAAGGCTTTAAGCGGGTTATGCTCAGAGCAGACCCTCTATTGCATTTTGTGTTACATTTGGTGTTGCATAACTATTTTTTTTAATATACCGAAATTGGGAATGGATGAACTCTAAATAGAAAATTTAAATTAAAATAAATCACAATAAATTAAAAAATAAAAAAAAATTAATTTTTTTAAAAAATATTGAAGAGTTACAACAGGGAATGCAACAGAATTTGCAACAAATGATCCCATTTGGATTACGCTTGATTCGCAATAAAACATCGAAGTGGCGATGAAAAGTCAAAATAAATGTACAATAATTAATCTGTAATTAGTTTCGGACAATTTAATAGAAGGTGACAGTAAATATATATATATATATATATATATATAATGTTTATTTCAACCAAATTCTACAATTTACTTTATTATAATTTGAGAGATCTCATTTTGGCACGTGCGACACAAAACTTTAATTACCATTTCAATTTGAATTTTAGTAATTATAAACGCTAATTAGATGTGGTGAACGCTCATAAATAATATTGTAAAATTAAACTAAATAAAAAAATTCATTGCCTTTAGGGGTGTAAACGAGCCGAGTGTCTTCTTGATCGAACTCGAGCTCGACAGAAAATTAAACTAAATAATAAAATGGCTTTCTTTTGATTTAGTAGTTGTAATTTGATGATTTGGTGAGTAGATATAAATAGATGCATGTTCGTGGGAAATTTGGAACCAAATTAGGTTAAATTTCTACCAAATCAGTTTGATTTTGCCTCCAATTGAATTGCAAAGAAAAAAATTTCTAGCATTTTTCTGTTTGGGACCAAAATCGATATCAAAATGGGACCAAAATTGATAATTTTTTTAACGGAAAACTTGGGACCAAAATCGATACTTTTTTTAAATGGAAAACGTTACGGCGGGACTAAAATTGATAATTCAATCAATTTGGGACCAAAAGTGATAGGGATGGGATCAAAATCGGACTAACCCATGTCCTATGGGACTAAAATCAAAATTTTCTCTAATTTGTGAAGGTGGATTCTTCTTGAAAAAAAAAAAGCAATAGTTTTTTTCTCCAATAATTAGTACACACATATTAGAAGCACTCGATGGTATGAGAATCTTACCTAATAATAGTTATATGAAGTTATCATCATTCAAAGAAAAAAATGTTTAAACTTCCAATTACTACATGTCTCCCCAAAGACACGTAAACAGTTGAAATCCTTATATAAAAATGAAACGTCTCGAGTTCAAGATCCACTGTTCCTCTCTCCCAACAACTAAAAAAAAATTCTAAGTACTGAATTAGTAATATTGTGCATCATTGAAAAGATCAAAGTGCATGCAATTAATTGTAATGAAGCTCAAACTCCACATGATCCAAAATCAAGAAAAATGAGTTAAATCAATTTGTTGCCCCATCAAATCAAACAATGATCTTGGGCCATGGCCAAGTACTCTTGAATTTTGTCAATTGGTGGTTGGAAAAAATCGCATCATATAATAAAAACACACTATAGTAATCATATATATTGAAGATAACTACTATTGCAGTTTTTCGTTAAGGACAATTTACCTAATGTAGAGAGAATAAAACATAATTGGCCCCGTTTATTTGATTTTTATCGATCAATAGAATTTGGATTTGGTAAGAAATGGGGACATTTTTATTTTGTTTTGTTATCCATAATCTTTCTCAGCAGTTTTTGTAGGACATAATGCCAGCCAATTGTGAAAAAAATAGGATTAATTCATGGAACCTGTCAAAACTTAAATATCTAAATAATTATTGAAATAGACACAAAATATATAGACCTATCAAAACAATTTAAGACTTACTATTTATTTAGATGCAAATATTAATATTTAATTCACATATGCGTGTGGGTCGGCCGTTAACTACTTTTTCCAACATAGAGGTGAAGAAGTTGAAGAACTAGTGATGCCATTTTTTTAGATTATTCCCTTCAATTTAATTCGATTTTCTAATTTATAACATATGCATGTCCAATAATGATATCATCATATCATATCTAGTTATACGCATTAAAAAGACTACAAACAAAATTAATTAATTAATTAATTAAAATGCTAAACAAATATTAAAAAATTCGCGAAACTATTATTTGGGATGAAAGAGGACATTAAAATGACTAGTAGCTAAAAGCAATATCCTCAATTATACTTCTTCTGTCCCGATTATATAGTCATATTACTATTTTGAGGTGTCATAATTATATAATCTTATTACTATAAGATTTTAAATTTTCATAATAATGTACAAATACACCCTTATTGAATCTTGAAAATTTAAAAACTAACCACTTAAAATTTAAAATCCATAAATATTCAATAAGGGTGTTATTGGAAGTTTACCTTTAATATCTTGTTTTCATAAATATTTTTAATCTATGTGTGACTAGAAAAGAATTTATATATTACCTCCATTTCGAAATGTTTGTTGTTTTAGGTTTTTTTTTTTTTTTTCAAAATGTTTGTTGTTTTATATAATTTGACATCCTCTCTCTCAATTTTAACCCTCTCAAATCCTACAAGATTTCTTGATTCTAACTTACCTATAATATATGGAGAGAGAAAAATATATGGAGAGAGAAAATATTGTTATTTTTTAGGAAAATATAGATGAATTAGATTTTATGCCATATATGAGTATATTTGTCCATAAAATTAATTCTTAATTCCAGATAAAAAAAAACAAAACAACAAACATTTCGAAACGGAGATAGTAATTGAGACGAGGGAATAATTAAATAAAGTACTTTAACTTAATTAACATTCTACCTGAGTGGTAAATATTATTAAAAAAAATAGATATAGCAGATAACATGAATACATATGAAAGCAATATGTGTGTGTATGTGTGTATATATATATTTATAAAGTTTTTTCAATTTATGGCACGAAAAATAGGTTATCTATCAGCTTTGAAAGAGGAAATCTATTAATTTCTAAGAAGATTGATGAAATAATCAATTTAAGACTCCAATATTTATATATAAGTCAAGAATGGAATCTTTGTTTCTGCAAACTTTCAGCAAATTAAATGTACGACTCCTAAGAGAATAGTTCCCCTATCCACCGTGGGCATCACTTAATGTACCCATCAATGATGTGGCGATGCCACGTGGGCGGAATAGTCAACTATTGAACCATAATCTTTGATTTTCAAATTAAGTTATTATTCATCACTTGAGATCATCTAGTCCCAACTTGTGTATGTCAATCGTGTACCAAACTTCAAAATTATTACTTTTTATTTCATTTTTTCTTCAATTTTAATTTATTTAGGTTTTCATAATTTTACAATTGTATTTAGGTTTTATTCCACCCAATTAGAGTTCATAATTATTTTTTAATATTTAATTTTTATTTTTTAGTTAATATAATTAATTTTTCAGGTTGATTATTCCAAACTTAAGGTATATAATTTTTTAAAATTTCAATTTTTAGCAATAAATATTAATTATGATTAGTTATAATATAATAAATTTTATTTTTAGAAAAAATATTATTAACAATATATAATTTTAATGTCGGCATACGGTTGGCACACAAAATTGGGACTAGAGGATTTCTACTCATTATTCATACACCTCATTTTATAAAAAGATATATTTTTCACCATGTTACCTTAAATAAAATTATTCTTAACAATTACTATAATTTATAGAGCAGTGATTTTCAGCCACATTGTGGCTATCCAGATTTTTTTTATAATTATTCAATTTAATTAATAAAACACCAATTATTGAATAAGTTCACATTCATGCCCCTCACAAGAATTAGGGTTAATCCTCTAATTAATTTCCGGCTTCTGATGAATAATTGGCGAGAATATTTCCTAAAAAATCAAAAACATTACTTGGGGTGATATTTCTCAAAAATAAAAAAATTCAGACGACGTTCTTCTACCTTTCAGAAACATATCTCTAACGTTCTTCTACCAGCAATACTCTACTACATAGCTAAAAAAATTATGATATGGAAAACATTTTAGAAGAACAATTCGTGTCTATATTCGGATCCGATCACAACAATAATGATATTTCAACTGATGTATCAAATACACATACAGATGAATATGAAGAGAATGTTGATATAGAGGACAGAATTGGAGAAGCATAGTAAAAATATAACATTTACTAATTAACATAATTAATTTATTAATAATATAATTTTATTAATTATTAAAAAATTCAATTCTGACTAGCCAGATTCTGGCTAGCTAGCATTATTGTAATTTATAACAGCCTTCAATTAGATTTTCAATTCATCTCCGCATAAATCACAAAAGCTTCTACAAATTGTTCTCCGACGCCATTATTAATTTCAAAGCTCATAAATTTCTCAAAAAAATTATACAGATTTTGGTGATTTTATAACAATAAATGATTATTTTGCATCATGTTTAATCACACATTCAGCCGTTGCGTTTTTTTATTTTCAGAATATTGCATTTTATTGTATCAGTGTATATATCGTGAATGTAGTTACAAACACTTATGATATAAACATGGTACACATATCCATGTAAATAAAATGGAGATTTAATCGGACAAAATTCTTTGCTACATTAAGTATATTACTTTTTCTTCAATTTTTTTATTCAATTTCAATTTATTATGTTTTAATTTATTTTTTCACTTATTAATTAGATTTCATCCTACAAAATTAGGGTATATTATTTTTTTTTACAAAATAATCAATTATTAATTAAAAATGAAATTAAATATTAAAAAAATAGATTCCCTAATTGGGTAGGATGAATTCTAATTAATAAGTGTAAAATTAAATTAAAAGACAGCAAATTGAAATTGAATAAAAAATTTGAAGAAAATTTAATTATATAGCAACAAGTGTTGTACGAAGTGTAGCAGATGATTAGATCCAAAAATTTAATGATTTATGGCCTCAAATAAAAATTAGTTATCAATCGGATACCTAAAATACGAACACTATCGCTATGACCTGGATAAGTGAAATTGCGTGTCCATCCGAGACTTACAAGCCATGTATTTTTATTTTTCAATTATTTTACATTAATTTTTAATGAAAATTATGGCATTAATGATCAAATAAATTTAATAACAAATTATTAAAAAAATAATTATTAATTGAATAAATAATTTAGCAAAATAATAAAAAAATAAAAAATATCAAAATACGTTAATTTTGATGTCTTAAGTTGATGACTTGATGTGGAATTTTAATCTTTTAATTGGTCCTAATTAAATTGATATTTTTCATATTTAAGAAAGTAAATAAGAAAGTATAAAAAAACAATAAAAATATTCAAGGCGCAAGATCATTACTAGTTCTCTTAAAGTAAATTAAGATGGAAAAAAAAAAGCTGCTCCAAATGAACTTTATTGAGCAAATTGTGAGCTCATTCACGTGGTTTTTGTTAATGAGAAATACCAATCATGCTGTGTAACAATGATTATCTCACTTAAAAAGTCATTATGTAACCATCTTCTACAAGAATGGAATCTTTGCTTCTACAGTTTTCAGCAAATTTATAACTCCTAAAATCCCCCATTTTTTAGCCGTACGTTACGCTCCTTTATTTTCCGAATATTGTATTTTATTGTATTGTGAATACAGTTACAAACACTCTTTATATAAACATGATACATGTATTCATGTAAATAAAATGGAGATTTTATGTTCTCTTGGGATGACCTAGTGGTGGAGTGGTGATATCTTGAGGCCAAATATCTCAAGTTCGAATATCACCAACACCTGCCTGTCACACCTGACTTGCCAAGGAACAATTGAACTTGTCCAACTAATTAAGACTTAAAAATCATGTATTTTGATTTTTCAATTATTTTACATTAGTTTTCAATGAAAATTCTGATATTAATGATCTAATAAATTTAATAAAAATAATTAAAAAATAGTAAAGAATCTAACATACTCCATGTTTTTTATAGTCTGAAATTGATAGTTACAATTATCAGGTCCTAAATTGATAGTTTTATCTTTCAGATTTCGGATTGACAAATAATTTATCATTCGAGTCATTAAATTGATAAAACTCTTAAAATATGTGATAATATTTAGTTTGTAATTCAACACTTTAATTATTTTTCTTCATTGATTTGGATATATAATTTTGGATTAATTATATTTTAATTATTTTAGTGTGTATATATATAACTAAGAAATATTATATAATACTATGTATATAGTGCATAAATCAAATAGCATTTATAGAAGAATGAAAAAAAAAACAATAGATAAATAAAAGGAGAACATTGCAAGTCCTATTTGGTGCCATGTTTGGGAATCAAAATACTCAACTTTATATTTTGACATAAAAATGCTCAATTTTATTAACTTCATAAAAAGTTTGTAAGCTCGTGAACATGTTTTCAATAGATAAGTTGTTGGATTATACTATAAATGTAATGTTAAAGGTGGAGACTACCTCTCTCTTATAATTGTTGGATTTTTTTGGATCGACTTGCTATATATTCAATTCAAACGCACAAAAATTGATCCTATATTGGCCATTGTAAATTAACTAGTAATACTTTGCCCAATGCGCATCACGGTAGCGACTGCAGATTACTTTCGACATAAAAAAAATTAACTAGTAACACTTGCTAGTGGGTCCATTCGTAGACTAAGAGGTCGAATCATGATGGTAACAGTGAATATTTATAAAATCATGCATACTGAATTAATCAAGAAGGTACAAATATCACATCTCTAGGTAAACTTTGTTCCAATGTAGTCATAAACCACACACGAGCGGAGAGGTAAATGGACTAAACTACGATAAATAAATTTTTATAAGGCATGTAGGAGTAGAAATTTCCTTAAATTTATACTTCTAAAAAATAAAAATAAAAACAAAAAATGTAATTTATTTCGACATGACCGCATTATATACTTTTTTTTGGATGTCGAGAGTAATCCGCAGCCGCTACCGTGGTGCGCACTGAGTAAACCCCGCCCCTGTGTAATAGCATGCAAACCTACACAGGGCCGGCCCTGACAATTTTGGGGCCCTGGGCGAAACGAAAAAATGGGCCCTGAGATTTTATTTTTTTTTTAACGAGCATCTTGAAATTTTTTTCATTTTATCCCAATCATCCTAAATCTTGAAAAAGTACGGACAACATTTACAAAATCTCATTCATGAATTTTGAAAAAAAAAAACACTTTCATTAAGTAAATAATTGTGAAAAAAAATATTGATAATATTAAGGAAAATAATTCAAAATTGAATCAATTTAATTTTTTATTGTAATATTTTATGTCAAAAGCCCTTAAGTTGAGATTTTGGTAAACTCAAAATTGAGGAATAAAAGCCCTAAATATAACCATTAATTTTTTTTTCTTTATACAATTTTGATCAAATTTAAAAATTGAGTCTTTAAAGGTGTATTTCGCCTACGTGATCTATATATAGATCACAGATAGTTGATTAATATTTTGTCCAATTGCAAAATTGAGATTAAGCCAACACAAAATCTGAATAAATATATTATCACACGAAATTTACATAGAAAAAAAAATTAAGTGATGGAACTAATCATTAAAGCCAGTATTAGATTTCAAAGTTGAGAGAATAGTATCTAGAAGAGACAAACATTATACATATTTTTTTATAAAAAAAATTACACACACACACACACACACACATATATATATATATATATTGGGGGCCCCTAAAAATGGGGGGCCCTGAGCGGTGGCCCACTTGGCCTACCCCCAGGGCCGGCCCTGAACCTACATAGGAGAGGTAAACCACACTTGACATGTCAGGTGTGATAGGCTCACACCTAGTGGTGTTGGTGGTGGGTCGAACTTGATACTTTTGACCTCAAGAAACACCACTCCATCCTAAGCCATCGCAAAGACATTATATACTTGTTCCTATGCATAGTTGTCAAACGTGATGGAAAAAGGATGAAGGCGGCATGCATTCACATCATTAGCTTTGACTGAGAAATTCTCCGTAACACGTCAAATATTTTCACCATTGAGTATATATAGTGTAAACAATTTGAGGTGGAGTAAATGTTTTCATCGCTGAGAACAATTTTTAGAGTTGAACTTATCTCTGAAAAGTGAATAGACAATAAGAGTTTGCAAACATTCTTGATACTATCGACTCCAAAAAAAAGTATCAAGACTCCAAAAAAATGTGAATAATTGGTATTTTGTTACTTTGTCTATTTCTTAGGTATGTTATCTAACTAATTTAATTATATATATATATATATATATCTTATAACATCAAATATAAAACTAAAAAAATAGAATAAAAAATTCGTGGGACTCGTTTAAAATTGCATGTCAATCAATCAGGAGCACTGAACATCTAAAGACATGCATGTTTGTACGAATCGATTTGACTATAACTAGAATGAAATCTTGTAATGGATTCTCAAATTAAGTGGGAAAATAAAAATATATACCACTATCACTATGTGACTGTGTGTGTGTAATCCAGATTAAAATGATTAAACTATAAAAGGAGTGACTTTGGCAGACAACCACTCATTATTCTTCAAAATTATTTAATTATTTCTAATTGACCCTTTTATTGTCCATTTCACTTAAATAATTTATCCACAATATATTACCAAAGTTATTGCCTTTTAATTGCCACCCTTTTTCAAATCGATCGATATTTATCCCTTTTAAGAAAAATATAATAGAAAACAACATAACACATATATATTTTTTTTTAATTTTTCGGTAAAATTAATATGTTTTTCAACAGCCAAAACTCGTAGTTCTAATTTTTTTCATACAAATTCTACTTTTTAATATATATATATATATATATATATATGTATGTGTGTGTGCGTGTATTGAAAAATTAACACTATTTTTGTCATGACAATTTATTGCATTATGTGATATAATTCGTTGCTCGAATTACTATAAAAAAATACACGCGTGCAAATGTTAAATACAAAGTTGAAGCTAGTATCAAACTATGCCTTCAACACACATCGTAAACTTAAAGGAACTTGCACGAAAATATAATTTTAAATCACAAATCTTACTGTGAGTGATTGCCACATAGTGAAATTTCACTATCACAAGTGATAAAACACAACACAGATGTTGTCTCAGTTCACTCTCTTGACAACACTGCATGAAACATACAAGATCCCTATTATAAGTACTAAACAAGAATAAGTTCTACAATCACTATCTAACACTAAGATAGAACAACAATTTCAAATCCTAAACTCTCAACTCAAATATCTAATCTACACACACAATCGGCTAGAATTTGTTGCCTTGAATACTGTGAAAAATAAAAAATACGTGCAAATTTATAGGTAATATTGCAGTCAGTGTTACTCACTGTACCGACAATATTGTCACATGAATTTATAGAATAATTTGCATGAAAATAACTTTAAAATGCAAGCAACAAATAGCTAGTGAAAAATGTCAATGTGCAGATAATAGAGTTGATGTTGAAGCTAGTGTAACCAAAATTCAATGGAAGAAGTGGACCCTTAGAGATGGAGGAATGGTTAAGGGAACTTGTGAGGATTTTTGAGCATATCAAGTCTACTGATGTCCAAAGGGTTTCTTGTACAGTGTTTCAATTTTTCGAGGATGCGGGTCTCTAGTGGGAATCATACCGAGGTTCTATGACAGCCCAAGCTCGACAAGGTTTAACGTGGAATGGGTTCAAAGAGATTGTGACTAATAAGTACTTTCCACATTCTTATCGCAATCAAAAGGAGGCGGAGTTTCTGGACCTCAAACAAGGAAATCTATCTGTCACAGATTATGAGCGGAAATTCAACCGACTCTCTCGCTATGCTACTCGTTTGGTTAGTACTAAAGACCAACGGGTGGATAGATTTTTAAGGGGTCTTCGGCCAGAAATTCGAGAAATTCTAGCAGTCTAAGGAATTGAAGATTATGGACTGACAGTTAGACGAGCTCAAGAGGTAGCATCTGGCTTAGAGATGGATGTGTTACCCTCCAAACATGTGGATAGGAATGGGAAGAGAAAATTAGATCATTATGTTGAGGACAGAGATTCTAGAGACAAGCAAAGGAAGTCTGAAGCTAAACATGAAGGGGAACCACCAAGAGACAAGCCTCTTTGTTTAACTTTTCGCAAATATCATAATGGCAAGTGCATGCTCGGCACGGGAAATTGTTATTCATGCCATCAACCCAAATACAATGCTATAAACTGTCCTAACGGGAAGGGAAGGGAGCGAGAAAGGCGTGAGAATGCACGTTGTTTTCAACTTGCTCAGTTTGATAGCAAGAAAAATAGTTAAAAAGGTAAGATGTATTGTTCTTATTATTCTTGTTCGTGCATTCATTTTGTAGGTTGCAGAGTATGGTATGTTTATGAAAATTAAATATAGAAGTTAGGATGAGGTAATGGTGTTAACTAGTTTAATTTCAAGGATGAAATTATTTTTAAGTGGGGACGATTGTAACACCCCGAATTTTCTAAAGAGTTTTAATATATATATATATATGTTTTGGCACATTTATAGATAAGAAATTCATAAGGATTTATATTAGGTGCTTAATTGTATTAAAAAAAAAAGAATCAGCACGACAAAACTCTTATGCTCTAGATTTCGTATTTGAATTTTTTTTAAAGGATTTCTCCAAATATTTTTGCTATTATTTTCTCAACTTAAGCAGAGGTTAAATGCTCTTTTATCAATGTTTTTTTTAGATAAGGTTTTCTCTAGATAGATAGATATCAACTAAGACTCCTAAACCGTATTGGATTATCCAAACCATCAAGTACTATATCTAGCTCTTCACGCACAGTAGAGCGCAGAGGAAGTAAGCGCATAAGAGTGCTCTGTAGTTTCTGTTTTCATAGTTGCATCAAGGTTTAAGGTGAGAAAATTTTAAATGCACGTGATTTATTATCCTATATGTTTTTACGTATTGTTATATCATGATCGATTATGAATTTTCTTTATGATGTTGGAAAGGGGAAACAATTCTCTACCCCTACTACTACGGGAAACAAGTCTTTGTTCTAGTAGTAATGTTTATGTACGCCGGAAAATAAGTCTCAGCCCTTATTACTACGGGAAATAAGTCTCTGCCCTAGTAGTAATGTTTATATACATCGGGGATCAAGTGTCTACCCCTTCTACTAAGGAAAATAAGTCTCTACCTTAATAGTCGAAAAGTGTAATTGAATGTTTATATGATTTATGAATGATGTTATAAGTGCATGTTTAAATGTTGTGGATAATTGCATGTTTCTTCACTGAGTATATTTTCGATATGCTCACCCCACTTTTTTCAATTTATTATAGTTGTTCCGGAGGTCGAAGCAGTCGTGGAGATTGAATTGACTATAGCAATAATATTTTCAAGACTTTTATCCTAAATAGTTTTTATTAGCAATCATCAATATGTTCTCATAGAAACTTATTTTTCCAATGGGATTGTTTTAAAGTGTTATGTATTTTTTGTGCTTTATGTAAATGTTTTATTCTGAAAAGAACAAAGTGTGATTTTTTTTTTATAAATTCTAAGCTTTATTTATTTATTTATTTATTTTTCATTTTCCTTGCTGTCTGGTGTGCTACATGGTTGCGTAGTGGTGTTAATTAAAAGAAAAATGGCATTAAATGTTTTGGCTTTTGGTTCCATAGGTGATAATATAAAGTTTCCAATCTTTCCTTTATATTAAAACTGGAGCAGGTTCATGATGAACGTGTTTTTTTTGCTTGAAATGGAAACTTGTTTTGAGAGTTTTTATGTGACCAAATTTTAAGTTTAATAAGTATTACGGAAAGAGATTTAATGTTATTATATTTCGCTTTCGCAATATATATATATATGTATGTATATATATATTTAAAGGATTTTATTATGAATCTTAAAGTATGACAATAACATTTAAAAAAATACGAGGTGTAACAATCCAAACGATAGATCTGATATCGAGTTGAATGTTGACAGAGCTCTAGTGGACACAGATGCAAGCTTCATGTTTTCTCACTACTAAAGGTGATATTTTCTCTACTTGTATGCCTTCTTCAAATGTGGAAATTGATACTTTTAGATTCCTCTAGTTTGCAGTGATTTCCTCATGATCTCTCTTCAATAATGGATCGGTGTTAACTGTCTTCAGCAAGTTTCCACGTTCTCCACCTCTGCATACAACTGCTCCAACAACCCATGACTGAAACTGTTAGTTAGAGAAAAGATGAGAGAGATATCATGTTACCTGAAATGTAGGAACTAACTTTAACCATTTCAAAGTCAAGTATATCCACTATCTTAACCGCATATATCCACTATTTTATATTCAAATTTTGTGGATATATTTAATTAAGATAGATAAATTAATTAGATTAATTCAAAAATAATTAATCATAAAAACTAGGAAATGGTAAGATTAATATACTCAATGTTGTCGGAATGTTGTTATACATTGTGTATAACACTAAAGACAATGTTATTAACAATGTTGATAACATCTGATGTAGCACCATTCCTAATACAACCAAAATCATCTATTGATTAATCAAAACAATAGAAAAGATGTTGCATAGAATGCAAAGGATCTCGAAGTAAACTTCAAACTTAAGCTCTGGATTTTCTCAACATGTATGGTGATATTTTCTCTACTTGAGTACATTCTTCAGAAGTGAAAACTGATACTTATAGATCCCTCCAAATCGTAGTAGTTTCCCCATGATTCATCTTGAGTAGTGGACCAGTGTTAACTGCATCCAACACTACATATTTATCCACGCACAAACTCTAGCATATGATAACCGCTCCAATAACCCACGATCATTTCATGCCAATGTGGAGAGAGAAATCATGGTTCCTAAAAAGTATAGTAAGAACAAACTTTTACTATTTAGCCAAGATAATTCACGATCTTAACCACCTATATGCGTTAATTCAAAATCAAATTACATGGATATACAAAATGATTAAGATAAATAAATTAATCAGATTAATTCAAAAAGAATTAAGTACTCTAAAAACTAGAAAAATACAAGATTAATACTTTAGTGTGATAGTAAATGTTAAAGGAATGATGATACACAATAAATGTAATATTGAGTGCTATGTTATCAAACATAGTGATAACTTCTGCTGTAACATCATTTCTAACAATATGCAATAAGATTGATCCGAATGTGACATGCACTAATACAGTTGGGTAATTTATGATTTTTCTTTGAAAATAATGGGTAGGTTATAAGTCGAGGCGGGAGTTAGACTCTCTTTCAGCAAGACGAAATTTCCCAGTAATATTAATGCAAAATAGACTTCAGGAATCGTCTCCAAGATACAACGACTTTTCAATAGTGTTTTGTTGCACTTATAAAAATGACGTTACAATGAACAAAATAATAATCGAGACTTTCAATCGATTACTGAGAAAAGAAGTATATAATTCTTTCGATGTTCGAGTGTTTGAAATGAAAATCAGACGATTCTATTTATAATATTCGTAAAGTCAAAATGTCTCTTTGTGAAATAGTGACACTATTTCGGCCCAGATCAACCTAGGCCATTGGATCATATTGGTTGATCAATCCACATGATCCAACGGTTCTAGACTGAATGGATGTATTGGTCCGAGCCACCAATTCATGGTTTAACCATTTTATGTGAACTGAGGCCATGGTTCGAGGCATCGGTCCGCGGTTCTATTTATAATATTTGTAAAGTTATGATGTCTCTTTGCGAAATACTGACACTATTTTGGTCTGGATCAATCTAGGTCATTGGATCGTGTTGGTTGATCAATCGACATGATCCAACGGTTCTAGACCGAATTGGCGTATTGGTCCGAGCCACCAATTCATGGTTTAACCATTTTAGGTGAACTGATGTCATGGTTCGAGGCATTGGTCCATGGTTAAGCCATTACAGCCGAAAGGATGCACCCATTGAAGCCAATGGTTCACGGTTGGAACCACCTCCAAGCCATAGTCGAATTGATGCATCATTTTGAAGACAATAGTTCACCAATTGAATCAGAATCAACGCAATTGTTCGAGTGGTTGCACCACTCCTCAGCTCGTAGCGACGTGCTAAGTGCAAAGTGCGCCCTAAATTGTCCATTCTGACAAGTGCAACGTGCGACTCAATCATCCTCAAACTCGAATGGTGCCACATAGCCACTTTGATTAGCTTTAAAAAAGCAAATTACAGCACGACATGGCTGGCCCATGGGACAACCCACTTGATTGGGTTTTCCAAAGTTGAAAATTAATAAATCTCATCAACTATATTTATTCGATATGGGACAAACATTTTCATATCTCATTAACTCTTTCATATTTAGTGTTTAAGTTGTTAATTTTAAGAATTACTATCTTTTTCTCTCGAAATTAAATTTGAGATTATAAATATACGAAATTTATCTACACGAAACGTAGATTATGAATTAACAAATTTTTTTTCCATTTTTACAAATGAAAACACTATTTATAAATTAATTAAAATAATTAATTAAATTAATTATAATAATCCATTTCCAACATATATTATAAATCTCGAGATTAACTAGTCAAGTAATTGACTCTACTTCACACTTATGACAAAAACTTGTATGAGACGGATCAATACATGTGAATTAATGATACTTCACCCATAAATAATGATACTTCACCCATAAATAATGATACATGTGAGTTAATGATATTTCACCCATAAATAATGATACTCACATGCGGGTATAAATAATGATACTCACATGTGAGTTAATGATACTTCACCCATAAATAATGATCCCCTCATGTGAGTATTGACCCGTCTCATATATGAGACGGTCTCACCCAAGTCTGCCCACACTTATTTATTAAAAATGAATGCTCTATTATAGTCACTGGTCAGTATCAAAATGATATTTTAAAAGGCTAAAATTCCTATAAAATATCATATTAATTGACGTGACATTAATCTTTAATTTTATATATATATTAAAAAATATTGCTAATTTTCTTTTTAATCTATTTTTTTAATTTATATTGTAGGGAATTTGTCAGATTTTTAAATTAATGACAAGATAATGTAGTGGATAGATCAGTGGCCTTTTTTTATTGACTATGTTCCATCGTTATCTGAAGATATATAGATCGATCATTCATGATCCAACTGTCGTTTCAAATGAAAAAAATATACATAATTTTTTATCTGTTTAATCCAAGAATAATTTGCGTGAATCCATTTAGATAATCATTTCCATTTTCTTTTTACCGAAAATGATTACATCAATATTTAAAAAATGAGTTAGTGTGTGAAAAAAAAAACAACATTTAAAAAGCGTTAACAATAACTGAACTAATTTTCTACATAAAAGAATCACAAAAGCAAAGCCCACGAGCATGCACATTAATTCTTTAGTTTTCTTTAATAAGAAGTTCGGCTGCAGTGGTACATCTCAATAAATTTAAAATATTATAGGGCTTGATTAATTTCATGCTTAAATTTTATTTTCCAATTTAAAGTTTCCAATTAACCTCTCTTTTCTGAATTAATTAATAATATTTTATAAGATAGTAAACCTTGTGCGCATATATTTACTTGTAAATATATATAAAAACAAAATATGTAAACGCTTTTTTTTTCTCTCTTTTCATTTTTTCGATTGCGCCTCATATTATGTAGATTAAAAAGAAAATTATATATATATATATATATACATATTAGCATAATATTTTAAAAAATGTTAAAAAATAGAGATGAGATATATTATTATAAAATGGTAGATACATAAATGTGTATGGAAACCTAAAAAGAAGTGGTTTTTGTGTGAATGTCCCATATTCTGCATCTCTCTTTAGAATTATAAGTCTTAATATTATTATAATATAAACATTGAATATACCAATGCTATTTTTACTGACATTTTCAAGAACCAATGCTGTAAAATGTTGGCTCATTTGGTCAACTTTGTAGCAGTAAATAAATAAAGAGAGGATTATGCAGAACATGTCTTAACTTTACATTGTAATTCTCCAGCTTTTTCTGATTTTTCGTAAATAGTTTATTCCATCAATTGGAAAAATAAAAATAAAATTGTGACGTGGTAAACTTGTTGTCTGCCTTCATTTTTTTGAAACACAAATTATAAATTAAGATCAATACTAAATTAGTACTGATAACTATATAGTTACACTAAAACTTAAGAAAAAAAGGACCTAATATTCCTAATTCCTCTAACTTCTAAAATTTATTAATAAATATTATTTTATTAGAACTACTTTATAATTAAGGATAAACATTATAATAACTATTATTTCAATTAATAAGTGAATAAGTTTTTTTAAAAATAAATCTTCAATATATTAATTTGAATGGATTATTCTCTACTGTATTTTAATATTCTATAGTTTAATTTATCAGTGCATGCACCATGCATGTATGAGCTCTTATAAATGAAATAAATTCACATTCCTTTTTTGAGCTGTATTCAATACTAAAAGACAATGCAGCATATAAAGTCCCATGTCTCAAATTAATATATATGGGGGATTTTTTCTTTTATGGATTGGGGAGGGGGGGGGGGGGGGGGGATTACCTAATTAATATTTAGAATCGCACTACTTAACTAGAATAAAAACTATGGTGACTTAACATTAATTTAACTACATTAAATAAATCTTAGTATTATCTCAAGCTTCCAAGTGTCCCAATAAACAATGAAGTGCAACAACAATCATTATCATTTCCAAAATTCCATATAGAGTGCCCTAAATTTCAATTTTTTTTCGTACAAATGCACATGTAAAGAATCAAATTGACACTCCTAAAATCTTCAATTAGGTCTTGGAATAAGTGTACAACTACTTATTATTGCGCACAATTTGCCCCCCCAACCCAAACCTATGTGTCCTAATTTCAATCTAATTAAATAAAGATCAATTAGCAGTACTATTTCATGAATTAAAAAAATAAAAATTTTAGGAACCCAATTTATAATAAATTAATGGAACAAGCAGATTAAACAAATAGCTTTAATTATGAAATCTGAATGATAGAAGTCAAAAAAGTGAGGTTAGAGGGGGTTAATTCCGAGGGGAATTATTCATTCAAAGCTCAAATTCCAATGTATTTATTTAGCAGAATATCACGAGGGATGGGGGGGGGGGGGGTGGTGAGGTCGGGGGCTACTCGGCAGTGGCTGCGCCACCATGCCCCACCACCACCACCACCACAACACAACCATCATCCGCCGCCGTGGCCCTTATTTTAGTGACTGGTCGCCTGAATTGTGTTTATTATTATTATTATTATTATTATTATTATTATTATTATTATTATTATTATTATTATTATTAATTGGAGATTATAAATTATATTAGCACATAATTGTCATCGTTTATTTGATAGGAGAATTGTGGGCGTGAGATTCTTTAAAGTTGTCACATTAACAAGCAAGCTCTGGCTTGGCTTTGCAGTCATAAATTCATCTATTTATTATTTATATATCCCTAGACTAAACAAACTAACTAAAATATCGATTGTATGCAAAACTCATAAACTATTTATTGCGGAATTTAACTAAATGATGATCATCATTTGTCTAAAATATAAGTGGCATAATAATCTAACAAAAATGTACGTATTTATGAAAATAAAAATGAATTAAAAAATAATTAATTGGAGACAGATAGGACTTAAGAGTCAACCATTTATATTGCAACATGTGAGGACCTGCACACACTGCACTAATAATGTTTGCCCAACCACTTGCTACAACCTTTTCAAATTTTTCTACTGCCCCCCCATCTCAATTTAGTTCATACAAATATTAAATTAATAATTTTCATATAACTCATAAAGTGGGATTTAATATTTCCTAGTATCTACACCCTATGTGCATAAAAATCCTTTCTGCACTAAAACTAATTTGTCTGCCAAATTCCATTCCATGTGTTCACCTATCAACTCTCATCATCGGTTTACACGAGAGAGAGAGAGAGAGAGAGAGAGAGAGAGAGCGAGAGAGAGAGAGAGAGAGAATATGGTGTGTGTTTTTTTTATGTTTTTTAAGCTGGAGAAAATGGTAGGCCATACCATGCATAATGTTTAAAGGATAAAATTTAGTTCAAATTATATATGTTTATATTTATAATTGTTAGGAAAATGTTAGGGTATAAAATATCACATTGAAATTATTTTTTTTCTTCATTTTTTGGCAGATTTTGACTTTGTGGACCAAAACCAGGACAAAAGGTCTGCATTGTCATAGTCTTCTCCATTACAATAGAAGTGGCTTTTGCAAGATTTCATTTTTCCTTTGTTACCTTAAGAGGAAAATGATACATTTTTTAATTTCACTTTAATAATCGAATATCGATGCTAGGAAAATCTACAGTAAGGCGCGTTAATTATAGATTAATCATATTTATTAATCTATTAAGATCAATGGTCATCATTATTTTGGAGGGACTTAAGAAAAATATTATTATTTTCATTGTAGCACTTAAGGTTAAATATATTAAATCATAACTTTTATTTTGTACTAGGCATCTTTAATATGAAAAAAATAACAAATTAAGCATTTTGAAATATAAAAACAGCTTAACAATATACTATGTTATTTTTCTCTCTAAATTAAATTATAAGCATCATAGATGTGGAAAAAAATATCATGAAATAACAATTTAAGCATTCTGAAACATAAAAATAATACAAATAAAATAATTATAAAAGAGCAATTAAAATAAAATTGATGGTCGTCCATTTAACAAATCTAATAGATATGTTTTATCTACAAATTACAAATTACGTCAATGTTAATAAATGAATGATTCACACACACATACACAGAAATGGGAATATATGAGTAAATACATTAATGTTTCTTTTGCCATTGTCTTCTTTGTGTATAATAAGATGAGATACCAAGTTTAAATTTCACTCAACTCACACACAAAAATCAAGATTTATTTCACTCATTTTACCTCCTTATTGCCCTTTATAAAAAAATAGAAAAAATAAAATATACATACATAGCAAGCCAGCAAGCCAGCAAGCCAGCCAACAAGCCGATGAGAAGCCGAAAGATGATGGTAAATATATGGAAGAGCAAGGGCAAAAGGGAAAGTTCCGTGACGGGGGGTGAGTAACGGCAAGAATTGTCCGTTAGCCTGTCACGGGCAACTTATGCAAACAGTGAATTGCATTCGTTCTTCGCCTCTCCCTCTAAACAGACGGAAATTCTCTGTCAACCCTCCAGATGTGGGTCCCACTCTGCCTAAATTTATATTTATACAGTATAATTTTTTTTTTGGAAAGACCTCTAATTATTTTTATTATTAGGGGAATTATTTTTTAATATAATTGTGGCACTATTTATTTTTTCAATCTTACTCGAGGTTGCATTCTGTGTAAATTCCGAATCTTTGTATTAGTTATTATAGATTATGTACTAAGAGACGATTGTATAGATGAACGTGATGTATTGTATCGAAAGTACTGGTACGTAAAATTTGAACTTATGACATTTGACTGTAAGTTCATTTACGTCGGACTAGACTATGCTATTTGAAGTGTGTTTGTGGCAATTATTTTTTTTTTTTTTATTATTTGTATGTTGTCTAATTTTCCAAAAGCTACTAATTAATAATTAGATTTCACAAATTAATTTGTAAATGCTTTCATATATATATATAGAAACACGAATGTTTAATGAAACGTGATTATATAGTTTTTAAAGTGTCTTTGGTCTTATTTAATACTACCTCCATTTCGAAATGTTTGTTGTTTTTTTTTTTTCAAAATGTTTGTTGTTTTATATAATTTGGCATCCTCTCTCCCAATTTTAACCCTCTAAAATCCTACAAAATTTCTTGATTCTAACTTACCTATAATATATGGAGAGAGAAAATATTGTTATTTTTTAGGAAAATATAGATGAATTAGATTTTATGGCATATATGAGGGATGAGTATATTTGTCCACAAAATCTATACTATATTAAAGCAAAATCTTTTGCATGAAAAATTTCCGCCCAAAATGCTCTTATCCCGCCCAAAATGCATGGCTGACGAATCTATTCTATATTTATAGATATTATATATTATATATATTATATATGTATTATATATATATATATATATATTATAATATTATATATATCCCAAACTTCATGGCTCACGGTTGGGTTGATTTCTCAACTATATCTATTCTATATTTATATTATATATATATATATATATATTATAAATTCTGTTTGTACACAATTTGATTTTTTTTAAAAGATAAAAACTAAAAATCTCTTAATCTCTAAATATTTCAGATATTGCCGTATTCATAGGGTTTATGGGTCTTTCTAGAAAAAACTCTTCAATTCTTATCAATACAATATTATGCATTCATATTAAAATTAAAATTCTATAAAATCTCCCCTCGGTTCTACTACAAATCACACTTGCTTTCTATAAATCACACTTGCTTCCCAAATTTATTTTGCAGTCATGCCTTTTGTGTGGTGGTCTTTCGTTTGCGACTTAGATGACTCAAAAACCACCTTCGTCGTGAAGTTTCGACTGGTCCGGGCCTATGCATATCCTTCATTTACAAACAGAAGACATTGGAAGTTGGGAATGCATTCTTCATGATGAAAAGGTACGAAAACTTTGCTTTTATTAATACAAGAAAATGATCAAATTCTCGAGAACTCATTTTCTGCAAATGCGTAACTATCTCTGTTAATATACTGCTGCTTTTTTTGGATTGCATGGGGCCTTCCTTAAAGCTCATACTTGCTGTTTAATGAGAAACCTTCTGTTTGAATTTCTTTTTAGTTTGTTAGCGATGCTTTAATTTCAAGTTTCTGGATATTCATGTTCAAACATGTGTTGTGTTAGTGTTCCGATTTTGATGAGGAAGGGCTTTTTTTTTCTTTTCCCGTGATTTTTTTTTATTGTTGTTTGTTGTTCTACGGTGCCAAGCCAGTGAGTGGCTATTTGGCATGATTTTTTTGCTGATTTTCTGTATTTTACTATTTGCGGGTATAATATGACGTGTGTGTTCCCTGTGATTAAGCTAAGAGTTTCGCAGTGAAATGGAAATAGGATTTTAGACTTTCTTTAGCTAAGATATTAGAAATAACTAGACGAGATTTGAGTTATAAGTCCTCCTTAATCCTAACAAGGGAGATGGTGAGGTTACAGAAATTTATTGCAATTGATTTCCTGTGTTTTACCTGCTTGCTGGTTAATATGGTGTGTATGCTAATGCCATGTTATTAGGCTGAGAGTTTCACAAGACTTTGTTTAGCTAAGATATTAGCAACACCTAGACGAGATTAAGGTTTCTCGATGTTTGGATTTGAACTATAGGTCCCTCAAAATAATGAACAACAGAAAATCGCAATGCTATAATATATCATTTCAATTAAGCTATTGTCAGTGTCATTGTCTGTGTTTTCAAGCTTCTGCTTGTTTGTGAGTAGGAATGGCATCAGTTCATTCTTGTGGCTTAAGATTCAACTGGCATGATGAGACTCAGACCATCTTTATATACTTATGTTAGTTACAATATATGAGCTTCACCAAACTGATGATTCTCACAATTTGTTGGAGTTACCCAGGATAGATTTTTTGAAGAAATCAGTTTAATATTATCTTATTACTTTTGCTTGAAATTTTCATTTTTTGTATCATATAAAGGTGGTGTAGTGGTCCCACTTTTGTGCGGTGTAGAGATCTCACCTATATGGTGGTGTAGTGATTTATTATATTATATAATATACACCTCATTGTAATTTCTAATCTTTCAAAAAAAAAAAAGTTCATAACCTAAATTAGCATTGCGCCGCGCAACGCGCGGGTGTAAAACTAGTTAATTCTTAATTCCAGATAAAAAAAAAAAACAAAACAACAAACATTTCGAAATGGAGGGAGTATGTCCTTATGGGTATCATTTAAATATTGAAAACCTTATTATTTTTGTTAAATATGAATCGGTTTCATAATTTTTTTTTTACCTCATATCAATTATGCTCTCAAGATATATATATATATATATATATATATATATATTTTGAGTAATGTCCTATTGGGCGTCATAAATTCAAAGAATGTGGTTGATTAATTTATAGAAAAGAAATATAAAAGATATAAGAAAAAGAAATAAAAATAGCAAAAAAAATGATGATCTATGCATGTCCAAGAAAAGAAAAAAGAGTGTGAAGTCACGTGTTAGTACGATGTTGTTAAATGGTAGGAAGGCCATTTTCGTTGGTGTGGAGAAAATAGTAGCTATTATTCAAAGGGCAGCTATTGCATGTTTTATGTGGATAAATGTGTGTTTTCTTGGTCAAAAACCGTTTTTGTTCTCTTCTCTTCTACAATTTGTACTTGGGAATTCAAGAGAAACAACTGAGGTGGCAATTCATACCAGATTTCTTGTTAATTAAATATCGTGTTTTAGTGTATATATCAAATACACAATACCTATCACTTGTATTGATTTGATAGAGTGAAATGTAAGATGCGTCATCAAAAAATTAATAGATAAATTAAATTGGTCCGACTTTGCATATATAATCCATCTTCTTTTCTAGTTCGTGATTTAGTTAGGATTCGTAAGTTGTGAAGATTCTCCAAGAAGTGGAATAATTTATGTTTATCCGGTGTAAAGTTAAAGAGTTTAGTAAGCCTTGTATGCGTACATAAATGAAAGTATATGAACACTTGAAATAATTATATACTAGTATTTCTCCTGTGCGATGCACGAATAATTATTATTTTTTTAGATTTGTTATTATGAATATTTTTTATTTTTATATAGTGTGTTTAATTTTTCAAGATAATTTAGATTACAACCGTTGTATTTTAACAAATTTTTACAATTTTATTTATTATTATTTTTATTTGGAAATTTGAGATTTGTAGAATTTTAAATTTTATTTTTTTATGCATAGATGGATGATTTGTAATACTCTACATTTATCGCCTAAAAAAATAGCTTTCATTTATATTGCACTGTAATAATAATAATAATAATTTGTTATTTTTCTATTTCAATTTCATCATTTAAAATAATTAAATAATTAAATTTTTTATACATGTCATATATTCAAAAAAACCAAATGTTCTATAATCGTGGACAATTATACATTGTTATTTATAAAATCGTTACGTTGGAAATATTTCAATTCGATCTTTCTATCATGGATTTTCATTTAGTTTCTAAAATTTAATTTTCTTTTTGTTCGTTATAACTATACAAAATTGATTTTATTGTCTAATTAATTAACGCATTTGCATTAATAATAATAATAATAATAATAATAATAATAATAATAATAAAAAGAAAATTTACAACAATAAATGTTAATACTGTTGTCTATTAATTAGAAACTGTTGTCTAAAGCAAAGTGTATAATAGACAACGATTTACACCAGAACTGTTGTATATTATTCAAAAACTGTTGTCTAAAACAAAATGTGTAATAGACAACGATTTACACCAGAACTGTTGTCTATCATACGATTTTGCCTTAATATATATATAGATATATATGTGTGTGTGTGTGTGTGTGTGTCATTTAATATTTATGTATATATATTTAATTTACATCGATCCTTTATATTTTAACATTATAAGTAATGGACTTTTAATTTGTAGTTTTGTACTAATAATCGGTAAACGACCCTAACTTTTGTGCAAGTAAATTTAAATCATACGTCACTTTGTTTAATTTTGGTGTGCGAATATATATTAAAACGTGACATCTCGATCAACCACACTTGAAAATCAGCCTCCAGAATCGAAGGGAGTCGTTTCCGACTTAGGTTCCCCCCCCCCCCCCCCCCCCCCTCTCTCTCTCTCTCTCTCTCATACACACAGAGACAGATTACTCTTTTCGGGTCTGAACTGTTGCAAATTTGGGCCCAAAAATCTTTTAGATCAGTGATATAAGATTTCCTTTATTTTAATTTATGGGGTTTTAGGTGGAGTACACTGTTTCTATTGGAAATTATGTGACTCAAAATTCCACATTTCTGTTTCGGTAATATTTTGATTTTTTTTTTTACTCAATCATGAAGGGTGTTTTATTTTAAAATTTTATAAAAATTTTGGATTTCGTATTAGTTTTAGTGCACAGGCACAGCTATTTTAATTCCTCATACAACTAGATCTCATTCAAATGCAAATACTGAAGAAAAAAAAAATAGTAATTACAACTCTAGATTTAATTTATACTAATGCGAGTGAAATCGAAAGGCTCGCATTAATCAACACTTTATAATATATTTAATCTAATGATTAAAGTTTAATTCGATTGGTATATTAAGAAACATATATATATATATATATATATGTTACAAAATCCTAGAAAATGAAAAGAAGTGATGAAGTTGACTAGAGATTTTTGCATTGCATTTCACCGCTCATAGTGATGTATTAAGCAGGCATGCAGAAGGATTTGACACCTCTAGCTCTCACAAAATTAAAAAGTAACATAGAATTTCCTATTCTGGTTCCTAAATTTTTATTTGTAGTGAAAATCCTAGTAAGATTAGGTTTTTGACAAAGACATTCACCAAATTAAATAATTCTCTCATGCATATATATATATATATAATATATACACACACACACACAAATTGTAAGTAGCATAATTTTGATGGATGCGTGCTCGACTAACTAATGAAGCCGTATGCCATGTCCAAATCCACTCAATTACAGCACGGCTCGATCTCGATCGATTATAATGACACACACACACACACACACACACACACACACACACACACACACACACGTATAGAGATGGGATCATGTGAGAACCACACACCCATGTGAAAACTGAGAACCAATCTCAACCACAGATCGCTCTTATATTGACGGCCAAGATATGTCCCAAGATTGAAAAAAATACGATGACATATTTGTAATATTAGCGACTTTTTAATGAACTAAGAGTATTTTTGTAATTTAGGAATTCTGCTAAAATAAGTCATGACAATACTAAAAAAGGTCATGACAGTGCTAAAACTCTAAATTGAAAAATATACACGTAAATTCTGAGTATTCATATATTGATAATTCAACATGTAACAGTGTTTGTTCGTGGTTTTTTTACAATGTCGGTGATATTTTTTTATGCTAATGCTAAAAAAAAAAGTCATGCTAACATCAGTCATGACAATGCTAAAAAAAATCATGACAGTGCTAAAATAGGAAATGACAGTGCTAAAATTATAAATTGAAAAATATACGCGTAAATTCTGAGTATTCATATATTGATAATTCAACATGTAACAATTACAATGTCGAAGACATTTTTTTTATGCTAATGCTAAAAAAGAGTCATGCTAAAATAAGTCATGACAATGCTAAAAAAGGTCATGACAGTGCTAAAATAAGAAATGACAGTGCTAAACCCTAAATTGAAAAATATACACGTAAATTCTGAGTATTCATATATTGATAATTCAAGATGTAACAGTGTTTGTTCGTGGTTTTTTTACAATGTCGATGACATTTTTTTATGGTAATGCTAAAAAAGAGTCATGCTAAAATAAGTCATGACAATGCTAAAAAAGGCCATGACAGTGCTAAAAAAGGTCATGACAGTGTTAAAACCCTAAATTGAAAAATATACACGTAAATTCTGAGTATTCATATATTTTTCGATTTTACCCTTACTAAGATTCATGGGCAGCGAAGTTGGACGTTATTACGAGATTGCCACCGCGTTTTTTAAAATCTGGAGCAGATCTAGGCCGTCCAAATATACCGAATATATGGCTCAGATTGGTTCTCGATTCTCACATAGAGTGTGGTTCCTTCTGAAACCCAACCCTATATATATATATATATATATATATATATATATATATATATATTCTGTCATTTTCTATATATCAAATTAATTAATACATATTACGTCGATTATAGTAGGTCTAATTAACAGCAAATCTAATGGGATGCATTGTAGCATTACTCGAGCATATTATTGAGTTTGACTGTTTGAGATTCTTATTAGTACTCATGTATTGAGATACTAGCATTGCTTGTGGGAAAAAATATTTGATATTTTGCTCCATAAAATTTGTTTTGTCCGATTTGTTTGGATGCAATATATATTCTCTAATTATATATTCAAAATACAAAAACTCGTGTAAGAGGTATTACATATCGAAATTCGTAAGAAGAGTCAAGATTAGTGGCTGATACAGTGGGTGTCCCCACCGGATTTTTTTACACTACGTCTTCACCGTTGAGCAGTACTGTGGAACGTTGAAGTTGCAGGAATAGCTAGAGGCAGTACGTACTATTAAGTCATGCATTCGCCCCGACTCTAACATTTTTTTTATGGGTATACCAATGGTCAAGACTCAAATTCAAATATATATTCAGTGACATATTTATAATTTTAATTTGTTGGTGTTTGAATTCGGATATTGACCAATCTTATCGATTTTAATCCGTAAGATGGTTTTGCATAAGATTCATCCGATTGAGAATATATTTTGGTGAATTCTAGTTTTCCTACTTTCAAGTAATTAATGTTACATCACATGTTTATTAACAAAAAAACATCACATGCACTCTATTATTACAGTATGATCTCCCAAATTATTTAATTATTATTCTCTCTAGCTAAATGATATTTTTGAGAAATAATAGTCTGGACAATCACGCCTTATCTATAACAAGACACCATTATTTCACCCACGAAAAAAAAGAATGAAAAATAAATGCAATGCGATTTAATAATGTGAAAAGGGGATTGGAATTGTTTCAACACAGAGATTTCAATAAAAATACTTAAAAGCATTGCATGTGATGAACATATATATGTAGGACATGGACAAGGACGAAATAGTACAATTCATTGCTATTTCATGTGACTAAGCAATCATATTGATGTGCAATATTCTAAGTAAATAAGATATTCATCATCATCATATATATGTGTGTAAGTTTTAACTCTAAGATATATATATATATATCTATATATATATATATATATATATATAGGGATGAGATCTAGTGAGAATCAGTTTTCACGTGGGAACTGGGAACCAATTCCATCCATCCATTTTAAAATCTGAACGAATCAGATCAAATCAGATTTTCGGTGGCAATTTTATAATTAAAATGAAAATCTTCAATTTGCACGTCTCATTAAGGGCAAAATCGGAAAGAAATTTCTATGAACTGTAGCATCATTTTCACGAAGAACCGAACTTAAAAACTGCCTAGATTCAATTTTCTTGCTGCAAAACTAAAATCACCAACGAAAAAACGCGATTCAAACTCAAGAAATCGAAATCTAAACGACGCTTCACATCAAAATCGAACCAAGCAAAGCAACAATGGCGGAAAATAAAACTGATTCAAGTTCAAAACTTTTAAAAGGTAAAAAAAAATAACCCTACCTTTTTTGATTTTATTACTCTTTAATCGCAAAGTAAGAAAAAGTTGTAAAAACAGATTTTCGCATGACTCATTCGTTGATTTCCAAAAAAATACAAGATATAGGATGAATATGTGTAGTGGTTAAATTCAGTGAAGTGATTTCGAAGCATTTATGTTGTTTTAACTGTATAAGAAATGTTAATTTTAGCATACAAAGAACATAAATTTTCCTGTATTTGATTTCGAGGCGTGTTTCCAAAATCCTCATTTTAGCATTATGTGTAATGCATTTTAGCATTCCGTGTAATACATTTTAGCATTGTTTAAATTGAATGAGATTGTTTCTTCAACATTATTTTGAGGAATCTGTTGCTAAAATTTTATTTTAGCATTCTCTGTAATACATTTTAGCGTTCTGTGTAATATATTTTAGCAAACTGCGTAATACATTTTAGCATTGTTTAAATTGAGTGGGATGGTCTTGAGCATTGTTTTGAGGAATATGTTGCTAAAATTGTATTTTAGCATTCCCTGTCATAAATTTTAGCATTTTCTGTGCAACACTTTTTAGCATGTCATATTATGCAGATACAAGAAAATGAAAAGTGTGAGTTGATGATTTTCTTCACAGGCTGTCATGTGAAGATGGTCTGATCAGTGTTGAAGATTTTCTTCTTTCCGAATCATTTGTAATCTTAATCAAATTTCTGCAAATACTAACACCCCGAAGACAGATTTACCATGAATATTATTTTTATAAATATTAGGTTAAGCTGATCATTGTTAGTTTAGGTTCATGAATATTAGTATCAGATGTTTTGTGATGGATATTTGGAAATATTACTGTTAGTATGTTTACATGTTTGTACCAACATGGTATTGTTCTTTTGATTTTAACATCATACCATTTCTCATCAAATTTAGCATTCTACTTCGCTCATTTTAACCTCATGCATTTCTCATTTTAGCATGTGTTGATAAACAAAATATGGAGCATTGATTTCATTAGAATGAAACACAATACACTCTATTTGGAGATAGTGAACCCTAATGGGAATCTTATAATTACTAGTTAGGATCAGATGAGCCCTAATTGGAACGCAATAAACCCTAATTGGGAACGATGAACCCTAATGGAAAATGTCACATCAAATTTAGCGTCTTACTTCGATCATTTTAGCCTCATGCGTTTCTCATTTTAGCATGTGTTGATAAACCAAATATGAGACTGTGATTTCATTAGAATGAAACGCAATACACCATATTTGGAGACAGTGAACCCTAATGGAAATCTCATAATTACTAGTTGGGATCAGATGAGACCTAATTAGAATGTAATAAACCCTAATTCAGAACGGTGAACCCTAGTGGAAAATGTCACATCAAATTTAGCCTCTTACTTCGATCATTTTAGCCTCATGCATTTCTCATTTTAGCATGTATTGATAAACAAAATATGGAACGGTGATTTCATTGGAATGAAACGCAATAAACCCTATTTAGGGACAGTGAACCCAATGGGAATCTCATAATTACTAGTTGGGATCAGATGAGACCTAATTAGAACGTAATAAACCCTAATTGGGAATGGTGAACCCTAGTGGAAAATGTCACATCAAATTTAGCCTCCTATTTCGATCATTTTAGCCTCATACGTTTCTCATTTTAGCATATGTTGATAAATAAAATATGGAATGGTGATTTCATTGGAATGAAACGCAATACACCCTATTTGAGTATAATGAACCCTAATGGGAATCCATAATTACTAGTTGGGATCAAATGAGCCCTAATTGAAACGTAATAAACCTTAATTGGGAATGGTGAACTATAGTGGAAAATATCACATCAAATTTAGCCTCCTACTTCGATCATTTTAGCCTCATGCATTTCTCATTTTAAAATATACAATGGGAATCTGATAACGTATTTAACCTCATGCTTCTGTTATTTTAACATCATATTCTAAACAGTAATTATGGTAAAAAAAAAACTTAATAGTAATATAATTACCGCAAAGGAAATGTCATAAACACTTTTATTAAAAATCATATATATTCTTAAAAATGAATGTGCTGAAAATAATTTACAAGCATGGTAAAATATGATATTAAACTATGCCCAATCACTATAATAACATCAAGCTGGATAGTTCCTAGCATCATGATTTGACAACTTGTGGCAATTGCCGCACATTCTGAGTGGTTTGTTCTCTTTTCTCTTCCTTGCCTCCTTCTTAGATATCAAACAACTGCCGCTACCTTTTGTTTTAACTGGAATATGTGGATGAACAACAACTTCAGAAGGGGCACGTAAATCGTATAATTGTTCAAACATCATCGTCTTGCTATGTGAAGTAGAACCCTCCATATCACCACATTGAAACAATACTTTCAACTTCTGCAGTCCAGCTAAAAATGAATTCATCTTCTAAAGATCACGCTCAACATAGCTCAAAGAAGAATAAAACTCTGAAAACAACTGATTTAACAAACTCGTATTATTATCCAACACAAGAGATTTACCAAATAACTCAGCACCACCACCATTAATATGCTTAACTAATGCAGTTCTTGTCCAGCGGGAAGCAATATATTTAGGTGGTATTGAAACTATGATGCTTTAACAAAAGGAAAACATGATAACCCAATATGCCATCCCTAATTAATTTCTTACAGCTACATACAACATATCATCTTCTTTGTTGTATGTCACCGTGTGAGTAATCTTACTGCCATCATCAACATCATACAGCCACCCAGAATTGAAGTTGTTCTACAGATCCCACTCATTGGCAGTTCCCTAAAATAGGTAGGAATCCAATATTGTCGAATGTTGAAAATAGAATTGAACCAACGATCATTAGTCAAACAATAGTCCACCATAATATTATTCCATTTCAAATCAAAATCCGAAGGTTCATTGTAATCTGACCATATAACATCACTCAATCTCTTCATGAAAGAATCATTTTTCCTCAGCGTACGAGGAGCCTTTTCGGGAACCTTCATCATGATATGCCACATACAAAGCCTATGCCTAGAATCAGAAAATAATTGTTCTACTGCAACCTTCAATGCAGGGTCTTGATCATTGATTATCATATATACTAGGAGAATTCCCCATATATTTTAGAAACTTCTCAAATACCTAAGAATACGACTCATTATCTTTACCTGACAGCAAACTAGCACCAAAACATACACATTTACCATGGTTGTCTTTCCCAGTAAAATGAGCAAATATCTACCTATCATTAAAAAAAAATAGAAAACACTAAGTACTACTGAAAGAAATAAAATACATCATGGAATCAATGGTAACATATATGGAACAGAATGCTAAAATGTTATATCCATAATGTTAAAACTTTATACCTAAGATGCTAAAACTACGTTATACCTCAATTTATACAGATAATGTTAAAATTAGAAAACATCACATACCTATTCAAACTATATGTTGAATCGAACAAAACAACATCACCGAAAGCAGCATAATTTCTCCTTGACAGAGCATCAGCCCAAAAAATGTGTGTCAGTCTTTCCTCTTTGCCAACACAATACTCAAAAAAGAACCCAACATATGATTGTTGCCTTAAATGGAACTTATCAAATACCATTTGAGCATCAGCCCCATGAATGTATCTCTCAAGTCACGAGCATAATTCTTGAAATCAGTTCCAGTGTAACCTACATCAAAATAGCTCCCAACAGTTTCCTTAAAAAGCCCATAACATCTCATTGGACCTATGTTTGCTCTAGCAAAATTCAAAATAAAATTCTTGTACACATCATCTAAATTCATGTTCACCTTGAGAAATCTTTTGAAATCATCTGAAACTAACGGGTGAGAATGACGTTCTTCAAATAATATGGCAATGTATCCATTCTCAGAACAAAACTTGAACACAATACGGGCCCTACAATTAGATCTCTTAAAGACTCTACGCTTCTTTGTTTTAACTACATTGCTCGAATCACCAACCTCAACTACTGCAATCTTCTCACCTTCTCGACTACAGTAAATATATTTCCATATAATCGTACCATCTTTAGATTTCTTCTCTGATCAAAGACAAATGTCAAAACCAGATGATTCTGCATAGATCCTATAAAATTTCACACCCTCATCCAGAGTTTTAAAACTTTGTTCAACAGTTGGCTTCAATTCACAATTAAGTATATAGTATTCTGCCATGCCAAGAGATATCTTTACAGTGATATTACTACGGTCACTTGAAATAGAAGAAGCTGACACATTAAAATCAAAAAAATTATAAATTGAACAAGGTAAAATCATAATATAATCACATCAAGAGATGTTCAGACACAAAATCAACACATAAATTAATTTTTAGCATGGCATATATCTCATTCTAGCATCATGCAACACACATTTTAGCACCACACTATTCTATTGTTTGCATGGTGTGTGTAACATTGTGTGGCCGAGTCACAAAAACACACACACATAAAAAGAAAAAAAAAAGAAAAAAAGCAAAGCATGGTTTGTATGACATGTTTCAGAGAGTGCATTATAAATAAGATAAAACCAGCATGTTATCATGCTAAATGTCACTCGATGCTAAAACGAATACATTCACAGGCTAAAACATCTTATATGACATGATACTTCAAATAAACAGATCAAATTAATACATATTCTGTACATTATCGTACTAAACCCTAGAATTCCTAACAATTAGAAAACAACTAATACAACACAGAACTGAAAGAAACTGATCAAATCAATGATAAACATGGTTTTTACATGCATTTGAGTAGTTGTATGGCTCATATTCGTAGAGTAATGCATGCATTTGTTGAGTTTTTATGCTAATTTCGAGTTTCCTTGTGCTTTTTGATGTTTTGCTGTTTCTTGTGCAAGTTTGAGCTGAATTTGAGATTTATCCAAGATCCAATTCAAGGAGGAAAGTTTCTAGAAAGATAGAGGATCAAGAGAGGGTCGCAACGCAACTTGAATCGGATCAATCGGACGAGAAACGAAGGAGAACAGAGCAAAACGGTGGAGCGTGTCGGAGAGTGCGCGATGGCACGGACCGTGCTGTCAGACGGCACGGCCCGTGCCATCAGACAAGTGAATTTCGGAGTCTCGGTAGCAACGGCACGGTCCGTGCCGCCTTGTGCTGAAAATTAGGCTCTTTTTCCTTACTTTTTGGGCTCTATTTTTCCCCAACTATATAAGGCTCTGCTTTGCACAATTTTTTAGACGTTTTTACACAGACTTTATTCATTATTTTAGAGTTCCAAACTTAATTTTACTTTCGAGGTTTGCTGTGAACATTCAACATTGAAGAATTCAAGTTTTAATCAACGAATCGTCATTCCGGTTTTTCTAATCTATTGCATATTTATATTATGTTTATGATTATTCTTAGTCCTATTATTTCTATAGTTTTAATTATGCGTGAGTAGTCTTTTATTAATTCTAGGATTTGCAAAGCATGATTGAAGCTATGTATTTAATTTAATCTTGTTATTTTTCCCTTCCGATTAATGTGTTCAAATATTCAAGTGCTTTTGATTTCATGCTTAATTACTGATCATAATTGATGCATGCTAGCTAGTTAATTTGAGTCCTGGCGGAGATAATTAATTAGTGAGATTAATTGAATAATTTGATACACGTTCTAAGGAATCTGTAGGGGAATTTAAATCTGTGATTCTATCGGGAGTTAGTAAATTAACCTAGAGATGAAAGTAATAGGTTGTTTATTAATCTACTTCTACCTTGAGACCTGGCGGAGATAGGTAGATATATTTCTGATTCCTCACCTTTAATCGGATTAAAATTGGGAAAGATTAGGATTAAATTGAATCATAGTGGATACATGTGTGCTGTATTCCCTAGGATTAATATTTCATTAATTGATTGAGTTTGATTATTTGTTTAATTAATTTATTTGTGTCTTTTGAAGTTTGTTTATTTTCTCTTATTTTATTTAAATTCGTGCCTAATTTTAGAAGTCTTATAATTGGTAGCCTGGATAATAAAGAGTTGTTAGCTTAGTACTCAGTATTTATCAAATATTCAGTCCATGTGGATACGATACTCGATTCGTTTGCTATATTGCATTGTCTTGTGTTAGTTGCAGTTTAGTGCATAATAAATAGTGCATCAATCAATCACACCAACAGAACCGTAATGAACTCCAACAGAACAAACTGTAAAATCGATGCAGATACAACGAATTGCAAAATTAATCGACACTAAAATTACAAAACTGAATCAAACATTGCAAAATAAACACCATACCCAGAGTCGCCATGAAATCACAGATGTAGAAACTTCACGATAAATAGATAATTACAGAAATAAAAGGATGTTGAGAAATCACAAACGCGATCTAAATGAAAATTATGAACGATGAAGATCGAACACGATCGAAGATGAGATATAAGGAAAGATTTTAGCGAGCGACAGAAGCGGAAGGATGAAGATGGAAACAAAAACTGAACAAAAGGAAGAATTATTAAATTACTATATTAACCCCCCGCCATCAAAGTTGCCGAAAATTACAATAATGCCACCGCTCATCCCCTTAAATTTAATTTAATCTGGACCGTCCAGATTGAGTCAAAGAAGAGTTAGGATTGATTCCTAGTTCCCATGTGGGGTAAGGGTTCTTCTCATTTGAACCTTCCCTATATATATAGTTATATATACACACATATATAATGTGGGCCATTATAAAACAAAATTTATAAGTGAAAGGGCTAGTGGTTTGAGTTGGCAAAAAGGGCCTTTTCCTTTTCCAATAATTAAGAGCTATTTTATTCTTTTTTATCAAGGAAGAAAAGGAAAATTATGTAATGATCATTTCATCAAAAACATTCTCCTGAGAAAATAAAAATATGTGGCGGACTATATATCGTCGTTGTAAAAATTAAGTTTTTCCTAACTCTGTCTAAACTTCACCTTCGTGAATTATCTCGATTGAACCTATAAAGGACTTATGTAATATTGAGCAGTATAAATTAGAAAAATTGAGTCTTTTTACAATATTTAGGAGTAGGGGGAAAATATATATATGCTAACTCAAAAAAATGGTAGCATTTTAGGATAGTGGTTTTGTACTTTGTTATTGGGTTGAAAAGAAAGTGACCCATTTAAAAAATTAGATGGGCTTGGAATATGTCATGGGCCTAAATCTAAACTTTTTCCAAATATTTTTTGAAAATTGGTTAAAATTGGGATACAGTAAAATAATCATTTATTTTCTTTGGGCCTTGGTTTTATAAACACTTTGTTCTTCATGAATTAATTTAGCCACTCTAAATTAATAGGAAATCGGTTTTAATCTTATCGATTAATTGGATCACTAGACATGTTGATCGAGAAACCAATGCAATATTTAATTCGTACATGACAAAAAACTTGTATAAGACCATTTTACAGGTCAAAATTTATAAGGGGCTGAAGAAGATCCGGATTTAAACCCTTATTGAATGACATGTTTGTAATTTTGTTGGTCTTTGATTGTGTTTGGATCCAAATTTTAACTTGTAAGACGATCTCACAAAAGACTATTCCTACGGCTCTACCTATAGTTACGTTGTATCTTCTTATATGCAAAAATACGTTTGATCATATATATATATATATATATATATATATATATATATATATATAGTGATGTACGCGTAAGCAAATTAAAGCTCAGTTGAGCTTGAATAAGTTTGTAAGTCTTGATTGTGTTCAATAAAGTAAACTCGAGTTCAATTCGATCGTAAAAGAGTGTGTAATATCTCTAGCTAATATTTGGTTCGACTCGTTTTAATGTCAACCCTTTGTTTTCTAATCATATCATTTTCATATACACTTCCGAAGAAAATATACATGGATTGATTATTTAAGTGATTAAGAAAATATATTTTTCGTAAAATTAATGAAGTAATTAAAAATATATATACAGGGAATAAATTAAAAGGTGCCACTATTTCTATTTTCAGTTCTTCCTTTTGTCCTTTTCTTTTTTCTTTTAATTCTTGTTTTTACTCACAAATTATTTAGATAAATAAACTCTATCAAACTTTAAAAAATGGCTACAAATTTAAATGTATAAATTATCACAAAATATCATTAATTCACACATATTATTAAAAGAAAGAAGGTGAAAGAGAACAAAAGGAAACACTATAATATTAGATAGATAAATAGTGCTTCATAAATACATCTCGCGCTGTAATTTTAATTACTCGTCCATGCTACATATATATGCATGTTAATGACATCAATCCATAACTTGCATTAACAAATTAAACACGCGAGACTTAGGGCATCATTTTGCATGACTGCATCCTTTCAAACTCCACATGCACTGATTAATATTCTCATTTAATTTATCCCCCTCCCCTTCATATATATATATAGCTAGCAAGCTAATATATATTTAGGGTTACATACATATATATATATATATTGTAATTAATTAATTTGTGCATGCATGTTCCTTACTGCAGAAACTCTGCTGAACTTCAAGGGCTAGCTCCTCCACACTCACTTGGCACTCCAACCCTATCTGTAATCATCAAATACAATATAGCCATTATTTATGTCACAACACACACACACACACACACACAGCCATGAAAAAACATTAATTGTCGATCATATATATCTGCAATTATATATTGTGATATGTAACCTAATTAAGATTATTATGTATCATTGATGCAAGTTTCTTATCTTTATAAGCTAAAATTTCACCTTAATTGAAACATAGTTTTAGCAGTGTATGATTCTTGAATAACAACACCCAAGTGATCAAAAATGATGGAATCATGCAAATTATTATCCTATAAATAGTTGAATGAATTCTTGATTTGATGTTGCTTATATATATATAGTTCTATATATGTCAACTTCACATTTCATTAATTTCATCAGTTCATCACATTGTATATATATATATAGTGCATATTCATGATCATCATGCACACGACACGAGATTGAAATACCACATATATATATATATATAGTAGATCGATGTAGTGAACATATTGATCAAAACACACACACACACACAAACATTTCACATACAAGATGTATATATAGATATTAAGGTATAGATACCTTGATGACAAAGGAGTAAAGAACAGTATCCTCCATGCTACTAATGTTCAAGTGAAGAATATCAAAGGAAAGCCTCTCCAAAACCCCAATAATCCTGACGATTTGTCCAGGAATTCGCCTCGACATAGTTTTGAGAAGGACGTTGGAGCCCGAAATCTTGGCCTCAACATCAGCAATAGGAGAGTTGCAGCAAGCAGCACCCAGCTCCACCTCCTTCAAATTAATATTATTGTCATGAATCATAGCAAACGGGGTTTGAATCTGCCTCGGACTAGGTCCCGGGCTAGGGCTCAAACTCTTCCGACGTTTCTTCGCCTCCAACGACTGCACAACTTGATGCAGCTCCTTGATGAACTCGATCACACCACCTATAATCGAGGCTTGATCACCCTGCAGCACAAATAAAGTAATTATGAAACCCTATATAATTCATCAATTAATTTCATCAAAAAATAATATTGCTAGTTTATAAGCAGTAGTAATTAACAACACGCACATACATATATCTATATATTTATATATATGTATCTTATAAATTAATCTATTAATGCACCCGTTTGATGTAGAAACATGGGGTCAAGGAACGTAGAACTTTGAGGTGATCGTTCATCTGTCTGCGGCGGTTTCTCTCCACTGCGATGTGAGACATTGGAAATCCGATCGATCAACAACTAGATATTGATATTGATGAAGATGAAGATGATGATAATGATGATGACGATGATGATGAGAGAGGCGGTTTAGTTTTTTGTTTTTTCACAAGTGGTTTGAGCGTATTTATAGTGGAGAAACAGTTAAAATTAATAGCTATGTTTTGTGTAGGTGGGATATCTCTATGTTTTGGCACTAGGGTTGTCATTAAATGCGATGTGTTGCACTCTCGTGAGGTTAATTTATATATATTTACACTTTACTCTTTTACTTCATTCACTCTCTCTCTCTGTTATATTAATATGTGTATTGAAGTGAGAGAGAGAGAGAGAGAGAGATATACAAGTAGTATATATGTACGTATGTATGTATACCTCACGTTTATGAAGTTGGGACAATTACGCTGTACGCGTGAGGTAAAATAAAGAAGAAAGGGCAAGTGTGCATGTATGATTAATCTATACATGATGTTTAGTCATGAAGGAAGAGTGCACTTCATCTTCATGCATGCCACGCCTCATTTTTCAACACACTAGAAATACAGCTTCATCTGCCTCATACATTTTTATCGTCCTCTTTTGTGATTCCGGGGGGGTCCACCAGAGAGAGAGAGAGAGAGAGAGAGAGAGAGAGAGTTACTCAACCAGCAGGCTGCAAATTCTATCTAGAGTCGTTGTATATATATATATCTTGGAATACAAATCCGATTAACAACACATTATGGTAATAAGATTGTAAATTTTTATAATATAATTGTGTTGATAACATAGTGACACAATTTGCTCATGCTTGAATATAAAACTCTGACAAGGATCCATATATAATATATGAGGTTGAGGTATACTAATAATATATGAAATAAAATGTTGAAACCAAATATATAGAATACGTAAAAGAAAAAAAAAACTCATCCAAACTTTGGACTGTTTTTGCAAAAACAAAAATCAAGAAAAGTCCTTTTTTTTCTGGCACTGAACTTTTTATGGTTATTTATTTTAATTTTAATATTTGCACTTTACCTTATATTACCCTCAAACGTATGGTATGGTAAATAATTAATTACAAGATTTTGCAAACGAAAATATGCTGCAAAGGACATCTTGCTGGAATATTCCCCCAGATGGGCATATTAAATAATGGAAATTGATAAATTAACACATATTTCAAGGGGCTCAGTGCCAGAAAAAGAAAAAGAAAAAAAAAAGAACAATTAGTACGTAGAATTAAAAAAAAAAATCCCAAAACTGAACGATTTATTTATATAACCCCATAGGAAATATGGGATGCAACCAAATACATGGAATATTAATTAAAAGAAAATTAAGATATCAACAAAAATAAATAAAAATAAAATTCATGATCTTCTATTGATAATTAGACCATATGATGATGTGTACTCCATTTGTTATAATCTATATATATCTATATAATATCAGAGTTCTCAATAACATTTTTAATTTCCAAGTCCACTTTTAAGGTATTTTAAGCAATTAATAATACAATAATTTAATTGTACTATAACCACTTTTTCTAAAATTAAATATATTGAATCTCAACATATAATTCATGAATTTTTAATTAACTACCCGTTATGCATTCAATTATGGGGTAAATTGAACGCCTAAATCTCACTCATATTATTCCACATGAAATATCATATTGCACTATTTTTGTTACACTCCGTACGTATTACACTTTCGAATTATGAGTTTTTCTTATATTTATTTTCTTCATTTTTATTTTCTTTTGATTTAGTTTAATTTTATGATTATTTCTCATGATTCGCCCCATCCAATTAGGATTTATAATTATTTTTAATATTTAATTTCAGTATTCAATTAATAATTCATTATTATGATTGATTTTGACAAAATTAAATGATTGTGATTATTTGTATCATATATAATTAATTTTTATTTTATAATAAATATTATTAAAATCATAAATTTGATTTTAATAATACAACACCAGATTTCAACCCAAAGTATCCTATCATTCATGCCATCTCTCGCATTAATTAACGTGTTCTCCTTCTAATTCTCATATAAATCTGTCTTTAAATTTCTTCATTCAATTTCGTAAAGATTTAATCTCAAACTCATTTTCATTATTAAATATGTAAAGATTATTTGAGAATTTAATAATTGAGAGGCCCTTCATTGTCAAAAATGAAGGTTATGATCTCCATTGTGTGATGTGCGCGCTATGTTATGCAAATTTACTTGAGCATAATTTGTTGCACCTATGGTCATCAAGAGAAAAAAAAAATCATCTCTAATGAAATTAAAGCTTTTAATTTGTTGTACAAGAATTTCCAATACAAAAAAAAATGCACTTTAACGACGAATTTTTCAACGCTAATCGTCAAAAATCTGTCATTAAATTAATTTAACAACAGACTCGGTCAATTTTTAAACACATCATCGTTACTCATTTTAACAACGGTATAAACGTAGCAATATAAAATTTCATCTCAAAATCATTCTCAGAAAGAGAAAAAAAAAGTTTAAATATATTTTAATAGTTATATTTTGACAATTTCTCCAATAACTTACACTATACGCAAACTTTATAACAGTCTGTGTGTCTGTTAAAAAACAGCATCAGTTGCACTTGCACAGAGAATTTGCATCTATCTTTATGAATAGGGGAAAATCAAGCATGCCCCATTCAATTTTATTTCCAAATAAGACATATATTAATAATGATAAATGCATCCTAGTATTTCCCAGAATTCACTTCAGCAACAATAACAACATACACAAAATAAATATTTACATCTGCAAATGATCAGAAGAGCATCCAGATTTTTCACATCATGACATTCTCATTTGAAATGAATCAAGCAAACTACAGTTATTATGGAATTAAAAAGAAAGGCATAATTGAGCTCAGACTAGATGAATTTGTTCCAATAATCCAAGCAGAATAACCAATTCTACTTCTGTGTCCAAAGAGACAAATGAATGAAGTTTTGATGCCTATAGTTTGCTACTGATTCTGAAACTCGAGAATCGAGGTTTAAATCTGCCCCGTGTTCCCCATATCCTATCAATGTAGAGTATGAAGTCAACAACGAGCGAAAGGATTGCTTCTGTAGTATATACATCAGTTAAGTGATACCATAGCCATTGTAAGTGTCTTCTTATTTGATTGAAGGAGAACTAAGAGAGCTCCCGGACTTTTCAGGTTCGTGTGCTAGTGCTACTCCATCCTTATTTCCTGCATTTGAACATTTTCATCAAAATATGGATCAGCTGGAAATGATTGGTGGGAGTTCAAAGAAACTGATGTTGAGCTATGGACCTATCAGGATATGTAATTCCAATGAGAAATCACAACAGCATGCAAGGCAAAAAGTATATAAACGTTGCTTTAAATACTTGTGCCCGTAGATGTTGAGAAAGTAGATTTATCATCATGATTCACATGAGATAAAATTATCCTCAATCCACTTGCAGGCCTAACTCTAGTCTTGCATGGTGTTAAATGAGAGAGAGAGAGAGAGTAGCACCTCGAAGAGATCTCTCATACTCCTGGAGTTGTAACTTAAAGCCAGAGTTGGGGGAGATCGTTGGTCTTTTCATCCTCACATAGTCCATAGCTTCAGATAAGCTCATACCACGCTTAAACATCAGATAAGCAACAACAATGGTAACACTGCATTTATGCATAAAAAAAATCCAATTCAGAACAACCACGAGAAAAACAAATACAAAGAGACGAATTGCCTGAACGGTTGAACCTTGTAATTTCCTTTCTGTATTTCCAAAAGGATATGATATTTTAGGCCTAATAGTAGCATGATTTTCTTAGTAATATCTTAGTTTTAGTTTGAACATAATTCAGTTAATTACACATTTGCCCAGAATGTATGCAAACCTGTTCGTTTTACAGATATTATGACATACATAAGTAACAAAAGAACTCCAACCTTGTCAAATGGAAACAGTTAAGCATGGTAGACTAACACTTTAACCAAGGCAGCTATTTTGAGCCAGTCAGCCACGATCACATGTAATGACCAAGAAAATATGTACCTCTGCCCCTGGTCCTAAAACAAACTTAGATGTTGATACCAGCATTCGAGGTTTCATTTTCTTTCTAGAGAGTCTAAAGCATCAAAAGTCACCTCGTATTCTTCCATGATAATGTTTGACAATGCCATGGTTTATAATTAGGATCTGTCTCAGCAAGCATAAATAAAGGCATAAAGTAGTAGATTTGCACAACTGTAGCATTGGAACACTTCAATTCACCTTCCTCAGTAATTACACTAAGATAGTGAACAAACTCTGGCATATGTTAGTTAACATTGCTTACAGAATAGTGTAGCATCGGCAACACTAGTACCCATGTAAAACTTAAAAATTCAGGAATTTATTTATTTATTTTTTGGTTATAAATAAGTACACAGGGGAATGAACACTCAACAAGTAAATTATATTAAATTTTATTTCAGATAAATTAACGGATTAATGCAATAAGCAATTGCCTTTAAAAGTCCAAATCCCCATTAATAAATCAGCTCATTTAATAAACACACTTCTTTCTACTAGAAATTGAAAATGCACCTTCTGGATCTTCCAGCAAAGCAGTGAACTAGTACGCCACCTCCTGACGCCCTAGCTTCTTCTATAAATGCAAAGCACTCGTTGAAGAACAGAGACAGATTAACATCTTCTCTGTCAGGCACTGTTTTAAATAACAGATAACATTTTGTTTAACTCCTTGAGTTAAATACTTTCCAAACATCAATTGATCAAGTCAGTTTTTTTCAGCATTAACATAATAAAAAAATGAAGTGAAACACCTCAAAAGAAAGCCAGTGATCATCCGATTGTAATATTTGTGAATGAGACAAGTCAGATTAAAATTCATAGCATCAAAATTTCTTTGCACTATGATACCAAATCCACAAATTCACATTTACAGACAATTGATTTCAGAATATAACAAAACCAATGAATAAACCATCAACTGACAAAGGAAAAGCACAAAACGAACTCAGAAATCCTGCCTTCGATAACTTTGTATACAAAGTCATTAGGATGAGCAGGGCCATTCAAATGGGCAACAGTCAATATGTGCGTGACATTCAAGTCTTTCAAAGCATTCCTATTAAGGGCAGCTCCTAGCGAGCCTAAGTAAAGACCCTGCACAGGAGAAAAAAAAATCAGATTACTTGGGTACGAAATGTCCGTACAATCTCAGATTTCACTACCTCTTCGATTTGGCAAGGAATGGTGTCATCTTTGAGAATTTTCCTAACTTGAAAGACTTTCAATAATGCTGCTGTATGTTCCTTATATGCAGCATCATCCATTGCTAATGAGTAAATTTCCACAATACTTTTGTTGTCTTTCAAGATGAACCTGCATTGTATTAGATATTAAAGATCAAATTATATTCCATTCAAACTCGATATCCTCCTACAGACCCCAGTACATGAATACCCCCTCCTCCCCCCTTCAAATTTCAATCACCAGATGTTCTAGCTTATTACATAATAGAGTTCCAAGAAAACAGATGAAGTGCAAGTTGTTCTCACAAACCATACCATAAAGTTCTTCCTTCACAATACCACGGTAGTCCAACATTAAAGCTCACAGAATGTCACATTGCGGAGTGACATTAACGCGACAAATCCTAGTAATCCCAAAAACACTTAATGCCAACTGAAGACATTTAAAGATCCTTCTAAAACTAGTCAATAATTAAATTTTAAAAATCACATGAGTGCGAGTGCAACTTTTATCCGGCTTAACATATAAGGCATCACAAAATGGAATGACAATCTAATAAAAGTCAATGCTTAAGAGATAGAACAATGCCACACAAAATTCTTTAATGGAACTCTCCACAGAAACTTCGGTGAAGCAAACATATGCAAGTTTAAGGCCAAAAACCCGACTTTTGTATGCAAGTTCAAGGCCAAAACAAAGAGAAGACCACAAAATAATCAATCAGCGGTATCACTATAAAAACAGCTTTATTAATTAATTCAATGGGTATGAAGGAAAACAATGTTGTGCATTCTAAAGGAAGCAATTCACACACTTCTTCACATTCTTGGAAACAACGAACATCAACACACACACAGAAAACCCAACAACATCGCTAATTTTAGAAAGTGCATAATTTTATTTTCCCTAGTGTTAATCAAGATTTCCTCTGAACCCATGAAAACATGGGTTTGAATTTTTCTTTAAGAGTTGTAAGAAAACAAGAATAATTCCAATCACTGACGAAATGATTAGTACAGATAGTGCAGAGTAGAAGTTAGGATCACGCACCCTGCAACCGAAGAGATCAGTGGGAATTTCGTATGAGAGAGAGAGAGAGAGAGAGAGAGAATTCCGCTGTGGCGTGAAGTGTTTGAGCAGTGTAGTTTAGTTCTGATTCTTCTCCAAGGTCAGTCTAAAATGGAAGTTGTGCCAAAAATCCGAGTTTCGAAGGAAAAAAAAAACTTTCAAAAATAAAATAAATAATCTTATTCAAGAAGTCAGTCATTCGATAGCCAATAGGCAATAAGCCCATTAGCGGCTTATCATTCGTAGATGAGATTCTATAATTCATTTTATATATTTTATCAACAAATTCATTCTTATAATAATATGTATTATAAGAATAAAATTATTATAATATAATTTACTCTAATGATTATGTATTGTTAAGAATTTAAATTTAAAAATAAATTATATACCAAAAATCAACTATTAACTAAAAAAATCTAAATTCTAACTGGGCGGAATGAATCATCGTTAAAATTGTAAAATTAAAATACACAACAATAAATTGAAGGGTATAAACTATTTCAACTTACACTTGTCAATAAAATAATAAAACTATTTAAAAACTGACCAAATATCTCATTGTGAATATTTTTCGGCCAAAAATTACCCTGTGTTTTGGCCAAATACTTGTGACTTCTTATTGTGTTGCACTCAAATCAACCATAATTATGCCATTACATTTTTATTCTAATTTTTTTCTACCTTTTAGACGTGATTTTGGTAGGGAAATTCATTCGATGTTAGATTTGATCAATTTTTAACTAGTATATGTGTTTGATTGATAAAAAAAAATATGTTTGGTATAGATTTGGAAAAAAAAATAACGTGGAATATAGATGATAGCTTACCCTAAATTAAAATTAAATAAAAAAACTAATAGAAATTAATAGTAGGACACTAAGAGCATCTTCTCGAACACCTTCCAACTTTTAGGAATAAGAGCAAGCAGTCTTTAATAAAAATGCAAAAAAAAAAAAAGCAAAGAAAAAATGAGGAGAAAAGTAAAAGGGCGAAAGGGGGGAGGGGAATTTGAGTACATGAGATGCATTCGTCCTGGGTGCCCTTTGGATCGGCAAGTGTGATGCACTCTCTCACTTTTTCCGATCTTGACGATCCTATTTCTGGAGGAAATACTTTTAGTTTTACATCCTCCCCCACCTTCTCCCTCCATTAAGGTCTTGTTTATTTTAATGGATAAGGGTGGATTAATAAATTATCCTATATTTACTTTGCATGATATTAAAATGGTGGATAAGGCCAGTGATAAATGAGTTTTGTGTGTCTATTTGTGAGATATGTATCCTACTTAAAGAGGTGGGATACCTTTAGGACTTGTTTACTTCAAGGATTTATAATTGAGTGGATAGATAGTTTAGAGGATGAGGGGATGGATAAATCATATTCCACCTTTTTAGGTGGGATACATATCCTATAAATAGGCACTTAAAACTCCCTTGGCTTATCCACTATTTTAATATCATGCAAAGTAAATATATGATAACTTATTAATCCACTCTCATCCATCAAAGTAAATAAGGATGAGTAGAATACATAAAATAGATTGGATGATTTCATTTGATTTGTTGTGTGACCAATTTCTCTCTCTATTCTACTGGTGCGTGAAATTTGTCATCAATTTTTCTATAAAACCTTACCATAAAGTCCTAATTCATTATTCAAGGATTCTTCTTCATTTATGGACCCCCATCATTTTCTTCTTCTATAGGCCCAAAAAGTTCGGGCTTAAATGGCTCGGCCCGTGGACTTTTGAGTGAATTAAATTTTTAATAATCGATTTTTCAAGTTTTTTTTACCGCATTTATTTTATCATTTCTTTTCCGTTTTAAAGTATATATATATAGGTTTTGGTTCAAATGTTAACCCCCTCCTCATGTAGAAACTAGGATCTAATCTCAGTCACTTATTCATTTAATCTCTATGATCAAGATTGATTTGAAATAAATGGGGTTAAAATTTCAATTTTTTTATAATTATATTAAGTTGAGGGTACAGTAGTAATTTAAATATTTCTAGAATATCAAATCCCCTATTTTGTGGATTTTTCAATCTTGATGCAATATCTTATATTTTTATCTTTATTCTAATTAAACTAACAATTGATCAATCGTGTATTCGTGTGTCCTTTGTTTTCATTTTCTTATCCAGGTTCAATTTATTATTCTTCAACAAATATTTTTTTTTTCGTAAACCTCAAAAAATAATTATTTTGTGTATGCTATTGATCTATATAATTCTTCAAAAGTAATTTATTTTTGTTACCATCTTATTTATTTTAATTAATGTCAATTGATTCGGCTTTTTTTTTTTTATTGGGTTTGATTCGTGTAATTAAACACTAAGTGAGTGTAATATGTTTATTACATTTTATTTTATTTTTTTGTGGCAGTAGATGAGAGATGTTAGCAATTTGTATCGATTAAATTAGCACAACATTACTATAATATTAGCATGTGTGTAATGTATATGTATCATATATGACATGTTATAAACTTTTGTTTATTAAATTATGTTAGGATAATTTACTGTCATATTTAGTTTAGTTTTTTTTTTTTGGGTATTTTGTTGGATTTGATTCATGTAACTAAACACTAAGTGAGTGCAACATGTTTCTTATATATAAAATAATTATTTTTGTGATAATATGAGATATTAGCGAATTTTATATATCATATTAGCACAATAATTAGCAATTATTTATAATAATTAGCTAATATACAATCAAATTACTACTACTACTACTACATTTAAGATTAATGCGAAAACCCACCATCACATATTGTATATTTGCACAATGAGTTTGCTAATATTAATGTATTATATTGCTAATTTTATTTAAATAATACACTATTATAGTTAAAAATTAATGAATTTTTTTTTTTTAAAACAGTAATCTATTTGTACTATTTTATATTTGCTAACATTAGTAATCTAATATGTTAGAATTAATTTGGAATCAACAACATTTTATAAATTATTGTAATTTCATAAGAAAATCGATACTATGTAAACAATACATGAATTAAATCAATGTGCATATATAAATATGTCAATATGGTTTGTATTATTGTTATTATGTATATTAAAATATGCAGTTACTTAATAGCAACACACTACCACAAATATTATATTAGCTTCGTAAATTTGCTATTTTTATACAATTTAATTGCTAAATTTTTATTCATGACAAGCTAATATGATTTTCATAATTAGCTAATATAAAGAAATATTACTACTACGTTTAAGACTATTACGAAAACTCACCATCACATATTGTATATTTGCACAATGAATTTGCTACTATCAATGTATTATATTGCTAATGTTATTTAAATAACACGTTAACATGGTTAAAAATTAACGAATTTCTTTAATGCCAAACATTAAGAGGCATATACATATATAAAATACATTTTATATATGAACCTACATATAATTCCACTTCTTGCTAATATAAATTCTTATATATACTAACATTATTATTCAATGAAACAACACATTAGACTCCAATCACAAACTACACAAAATCAATCTAACCAAACCACATATATAAATCACAATATAAACAAAATTAGGAAACTTAATTTTTAGGAAACGAATTTATATACAATTCATATGGCACACAAGAATTAAAAAACTGAACATAGTCAAGAATTTGTCTATGAAATACCATTCTAATACCTTTAAGCCTTTGAAGGCGATTCCTAATGTTACGATGAATCCCATTTCTCATTTTTTTTTATTTTTTATTTTTGCATCTGATGGATGAATGCTTTTGCTACTCTTGATTTTTAGGTTTACATATAATTTGTGGTTGGCAACGTGTGCAGGTAGTGAAGAGTATCCATATCTGTGGCAATTTCATGCCATAATTATTCCTAAATATTAGGGGTGTGGGATTATGGGATGTTATTTTGTACTATTTTACCCCTATTGAATCCAGCAAAAATCAAAGGGAGGGCTGTTTTGCAATTAAATCCTGAAATCTTCAATTGAATTTTGACCATTAGATCAAATAAATGGGTGGTTTAGATAGGATCCTAGTTTCTACAAGGAAAAGGTGTTAACATTTGAACCATCCCCTATATATATATATATATATATATATATATATATATATATATATATATATATATATATATATATATACACTTTAAAACGAAAAAGATATTTGGGTTCATAATTTGACCAATATTTTTTATTAGTGAAAAATAAAAATATCTATAGTGATAAATGATAATGATAGTAGTCAGTGGATCTCAAACAATTCCGCGACACCGATTCACAGATCTAGAGTTGACTCTTGACTATTCAACTCTAATCCAAATCTCTCTCACACGGTTAAAAGTTGACTATTGAGGGCTATGAATTATGATGTAGTTTTGCTTATTTAATTTTTATTTTACTTTTTCTAAAGGACATGGATGTAGTTTAGTTGCTTCTTAAGAGTTTAATTGTCTTCAAATTACGAATTTTGGACATAGTTACAATTTTCACGCGAATTTTTAAATTAGATAATTAATTAAGATATTAATTTTTAATTAGAATGTTATTTAATATTCCTAAACTTTTAGAAAAATCATAAACGTAAAAAATACACAATAGTCTCAATTCAACCTCAGATCAAGAAATTGAATCCCACATTGTGTATGTATTTTTTAACTATGATTGCCAACAACTCAACAACAATGGATTGGAATCCATCACGTAAAGTGTTGGTTGTACGGTGCATAAAGAATGAAACCAATCGTATGCATAAATAAGTGAAAGCATATTCTTAAAAAAATTTAATTATAATTTAATTCTGAACGTTTGAATGTTTTAACACAAATAACATAACATTTTGATAATTACAATTTATTCACAATGTTTAAATGTTATAATAGAAATAACTCAACGTTTTAATAGTTACAAACAATTCCCAATGTTTGGATAATTTAACAAAAATGACCAAAGTTTTTCAACAAAAATGTTGTTACGGTCCATTCGGGCCTCTTTTTTTTTGCCCAGTTCAGCCCGAAATGCTGGTCAAATCAAAATTACCCACACTACTAGGTACCCACATACAACAACATAAATGTCTTATCCAGCTAAATTGAGGATTGCCAAGTTGACATTTGACTAGTTTATTATTGAGTCGAACTTCAAGTTCTATTTATTGATTTCGTCAAGGCTCACAAATTTATTCAAGTTTAATCCAACTTTCTAAATTTAGATTTAAAATTAGATATTAATTATTCTTTTTTCAAAAATAAATTATTTCATGCACAAACAATACTGTATATGTATCAAAACTCATTCTTTGCTTATAATAAATAGATTTAATTAGAAACTTAATATACTTATTACTAATTATAGTATAAAAATAAAAGATTTATAATTTTATATTTTGAAACTCATTAGTTTAGTAATGACAACCATTTAATTAGTTAACGCGAGCTTTACTAATTTTAGTGCGCCGACAGTATCCAGACAACTCTTGTGATTTCTGATGGATTCTCATTTATTTTTTTATTTTATTCTACAAAGCAATTCTCATTTATTATTAAGCAGCCAAGTTTGAAACCAAATTTTGATTTCATTTAATAAACACTACACAGTTGCTTCATTTTAATTTTTTGAAGCTATATATACATAGGTAACAAAACTCATTTGATCATCCATCAATTCCAAGTTCCAACCATGGCTTCATTCCTTTCCTCCCTTGCCTTCCTCCCACTCCTTATCGCCGCCGCCGTCTCAGCTCAAACCGGCCTAATCCTCCCCATCCGCAAAGACTCCAAAACCTCACAATTCATCACCACATTCCAAATGGGCAGCAACCGCGCCGCCATCAACGCCGCCGTCGACCTCGGCGGCCCATTCCTCTGGTTCTCCTGCAGCGACTACACCTCCAACACCTACGCCCCCATTCCCTGCGGTTCCCCCAAATGCGACGCCGCAAAAGGCATTGGCTGCGTCGGCTGCAATCTGCCGCCGCGCCCCGGCTGCACCAACGACACCTGCGGCGCCTCCCCTTACAACCCTTTCTTAGACGTGCTCGTCTCACAGGGCTTCGCCGTCGACACATTCTATGCCAGAAACCGCGCCGCCCTGCCGGAATATTCCTTCTCCTGCATGGATAAGGACTATTTGACCGGCCTCGCCGCCGGCGCGACGGGCATGCTGGGCCTGGGGAGGACCCAAATCTCTCTCCATAAACAAGCTTCAACGAAGCTTAACTTACCCGATACATTCTCTCTCTGCCTTCCGTCGTCGGGAATCGGGAAATTAACAGTCGGGATTAAACAAGACATCACGAAATCTTTCAAGACTACGCCGTTGATTATCAATCCCGTCAGCACTTATCCCATCTACACCGTCGGCGACGCCTCGGATGAGTATTTCATCGACGTGAAATCCATCGACGTCAATGGAGGTCGGCTCAATGTAAAGGATTCCTACTTCTCCATTGATAAAGATGGAGTCGGCGGCACCAAAATCAGCACGATGCAGAACTTCACCGCGCTGCATAACTCCATCTACAAGCCGCTGACGAGGGCGTTCGTGAAGGCGGCGTCCGACATGAAGATCAAGAGCGCGGCGGCGGTGGAGCCGTTCAGGGCCTGCTTCAGCTCCGCCTCGATTAAGAAGACGGCGGAGGGGCCCTCAGTGCCGGAGATTGATCTGGTATTGGCGGGGAAGGATGTGAAGTGGAGGATGAGAGGAGCGAATCTGATGGTTGAGGTTGATCGGAAAACGACGTGCCTGGGATTGGTCGACGGCGGTTCGAATCCGAGGACGGCGGTGGTGATCGGAGCTCACCAGTTGGAAGAGAATTTGTTGGAGTTTGATCTGCTTTCGTCGCAGCTTCGCTTCACCGATTCTCTTCTGTTCTCGAACACCAGCTGTTCGCGCATTTGATTCTTGCTTTTAATATTAATATTAATATTAATATTAATATTAATTAATGTTGTATTGTAATATGTTTATCTGGCGAAAGTGTTTTTGTTTACTTATAAGAATTATTCTCCCTCCTTAATTATTCTCAAAATAATATTAATAAATAATTGAGACAATATCTTGAAATCAATATTTAATCGTTCAGGGTCTTTAAATTATATAAATAACTCAACCCATCAATATTTTTTTTTATAAAATCACATTGTATCAATTTTGTAAAAAATAGGTTATCTATAAATCCACCTTTTGGGTGCCTGAATTAAATTGATCGATCGTGTCGAATTTCCTATATGGATTTCAACAAAAAAATAAAATTAAATTGAAAATGAATGATGTCGATGATTTTTCGAGTGCTTAAAATTTAATTAACTAGGGCGTGACAGATTTCTACGTGGATTAAAAAAATGATGTCAAAATATTATACACACATGAGATCAAAACTAGTACGTAGGACTCCCATGTACCTTGTCAGATTTCAAGACCAGATAAAATATTTATTACATGGTTGACATGATATGAATTGTTTTGTAAATACCATTAAAATTTGGTTACCCATGTAAAAATACGTAAATAATAGGGTAATTCGATAGTATATGCTATGAATCAATATTGTAGGATATTAAAAGTCGTTACAAGATCAAAATAGAGAAATACGAACGTAATTGATATTACACTCTCATCTTATAGTAAAATAGGATAATGAATTTAAATAATTTATGATGATATTATATTTCTTTTTATTTTTTTAGTTCCTTAATTACGGCGGTGATTGTAGATAATGAAATGAATATGATGATTTAATTAATCATTTGTTGAGTCAACGAAGATATGGCGATGGAGACTTGAGCAAGATAATATTAATTAATTAATCATTTGTTGAGCAAGATATACATATATATATATATATATATATGCGCGCGCTCTCTCTCTCACTGATCGTGAACAATAATATACCAAGTCACCAACCATTATTAATTAAGACGGTTTTGACCAAATAAGTTTTATGAAATACAGTACATAATAAGAATTCTAGAAATATTGGTCAAAATCGTAAACATTAGCCGGACATATCTAAGCCGCATATGAACATGAAACCGTCATCTAATTGTCACATCTAGCTAGTTAATTACGCGTGGTTTAATTTCTTGTTATATTTTCGTGTTACAATTTATATTTTACTATTATCGATACATTAATTTATATCAAGAATGTAGACATGGATGTACAAGTAATATGAAAATAAAATATAACATATAAAATAAAATCAGAAGGTTGATGGACATTGGAATTATCAATCCCTACAAAAAATAGCTCCATGCCTTGAAATTATTCTCGATTTCTTGGGGGGTGGGGGAGGGGGCGTAGTATTGTTAATTTAAATCTCTAGTTCACAATTAATAGAAATTTAAAATCAATTGAATAACTAAACATTATACCTTATAGAAGCTAACCTAATTTTAATTTTTTTTAATAAAAAGAAGATTTATTTTAAAATTTAAATTTCAATTAGTCATTAATTTAGATAATCTGATACACACACTAATTAAAATTTCAAATTTAAGCTATTAATTTAAATCGCTAGTTCTATCCTTTTTTTCTAATAGTGTGTCTAAGCTATAAATTAACAGCGGTTGCTCTGTCACGCAATACTAGTCCCTCCAGAAAAAAATCCTAGATCCGTCACTGAATACCAGTTGAATAAAAAATCCATCTAGGATTCATTCTTCCAATATATAGACCATCGATTTTCCAAAGATTATCTTATAATTAGATGCATATATATATATATATATATATATATATTATATGTGGCATTAACTGTTTAAAGATTTTCTCTTTCAAGAAATGTGTTAAAGTCTTTCAAAAAAGAGTGTTCAATTAAAGATTTTACAATAAAACAAATTTAATTATGCATTGTTGAGTAATATACAAACCCAAGTGCATGAATAAAAAGCTAGTCAAATTTCAAATTCCATATTATATTTTTATTTTTTATATTTCACCTCGTGTCTCATTATTAAATTAATTATTTTAATTACTCCCTCCGTCCCATTTATATAGTTCATTTTATCATCGCACGTAGATTAAAATTATTTATGAAAACAAGACATTAAAGTTTAACTTCCATTATTACCCTTATTTAAAATTTATGACTTTTAAGAATTTAAGTGGTTAAATTTTAATTTTCAATACATACCAAGGGTATATTTGTATATTACTATGAAAATTAATACTATTTATAGTGATGAGACTATATAATTGGGACACCCCAAAATAGTAAAAGGGACTATATAAATGGGACGGAGGGAGTATAGTTTTATAAAAATTAAAACTAGCTAATTTTAAGACAATGGACACTATTCAACATTTATCAACTAAAAATTAAATTAAAAAATATTAAAAAATTTAATTATGACATAACCAACATCGATAATTAATTATTAACTAAAGATTGAACAGTAAAAATAATTATAAACTCTGATCTGGATGAAACCCATCCTTAGGGCATCCACAATAGCTCCTTTTTTTTGTACAAAAGAGTTTGTATGTACCATTAGTTAGTACATAATATAGTGGGAGCTCAAAAAGTTCGTACAAAATTAACTATATACCATTTCTACTACCTATACAAAAATTTTATCTTATTTTTGACAAATGTGGGACCCACCTATCCCCACTATCCCCTTTTATTTATTTTTTTCTTTAATTATTTAATTTATTCCAATTTTTTATAACTAATAAATGTGATACAATACATAAAGTATGATATATGTAACAATTTATGAGCAATTTCATTAGAGCACAAAAAAGGATTATTGTGTTATATGTTAATCCAACGTGTTACACATTGGATCCAAAGTAAAAAAAATTGATGTGTTACACGTTGATCCAACGTGTTACATGGATCCACCGTGTAACTCAATGGATCAACGTGTAACACAATATTTTTTTTTTTGCTCTAAAGTGTTACACTTTAGATCCAACGTGTAAAAGTTTTAATGATAGCTTTGATATTATTATATTTAAAAATAATATTTAAATATGAATTAGTTAAATTATATAAAAGTAATATATATATATATATATATGTGTGTGTGTGTGTGTGTGTGCATATATTTTATTAAATGGGTGATATAATGGTGTGACCCCAAAAAGTTATATATGTACCATATGTTATAATGGGTGATTTGAAAGCAATGGATATTTCAAAAAGTAGGTAGATATAACTTTTGATGCAGCAGAGTTATGTACCAAAATTATGGTACACCATTGTGGATGCCCTAAAGTATGAAGAGACACAACAAAATTCTTAAGAAAAAGTTGCAGAGGTATGTGGGCATATTTGGTGAGTGTCGTAGTATCCATCAAATTGTGAAGGATGCTGCGATGATAAGAGCCCGTCTAGCTGAGCTCGCAAGCGATTTCAAATCTCTAGCTGAAGAAGAAAAAGAAGACACATCACAATCACAAAATGGGCATCACCGGAAGTTATCGTGGTTAACGTATACTCAGGAGTTCAAGTCTTATTTTGTGGGCAAGCAAGATGACATTCGGCGTTTAATACGGATGGTGAAAAGTGAGCGAACAAGCGCACGGGTGATCTCTATTTGCGGATGGGTGACTCGAGAAAGACCTATTTGGTCAAAATGGTGTACAACCATCGAGATATTCAAGCTCATTTCAATGCTCGGACATGAGTATCTATAACTCTGCACTTCAATGATAAGGATATTTTCTTGTAAATTTTGAAATAATTAGTCCCTGAAGTTCCAAATGTGTCAACCGACAAGTGGAGTACTGAACATAATTTTGTGATTGAAATTCAGAATATTTTAGAAAGGATAATTTATGTTTAGTTGTGATTGATGGTGTATGGAAAAATGTTAATTGGGACATGTTAAGACTCACTTTCGCAAGAAATTGTAAGATGCATGCTTCTTACCACCCGTCAAAAGAAATGTAAGGTGTTTAGTTAATTATGTGTTTTATTATCTTAGAATAGTTCAAAATGTGGATATTATAATATGATTTTTATTATTTTTATGTATCGCATGAATATGTGTGTGCAATGTAAGTTTGTATTTTTCAAAGTGTATATTTCACTTAATAATACATGCTTCAAACAATAAATTTACTTAAAATTATAGTGTAAAAATCATGATGTATTATAAACTTTTCTATTTATAAGTCCTTAAACTTATTTTATTACCGTATTTTTGTATATTTTATATTATCGAGTTGAGATTAATGAAAAAGTATGAAAACAAGTATGATCCTTGTATTTTCTTGTAAATTTTGAAACAATTAGTCACTCAAGTTCCAAATGAGTCAATCGACAAGTGGAGTATTGAACGTGATTTTGTGATTGAAATTTAGAATATTTTAGGGAAGGTGAATTCATGTTTAGTTGTGATTGATGATGTATGGAAAAATGTTGACTGAGACATGTTAAGACCCACTTTTGCGAGAAATTGTAAGGTGCTTCTTACCACCTGCCAAAAGAACATAGTATCTACCTATCTGGAGAGAATGTTGATTTTGAGATTGGTTCTCTAATAATCTAATCTCGTGAAAGAGTAAATATGTGCATGCTACTCTCTTTTAATTCATGAAAGATTATCGGTAAGTGCATATATCCTATGTGCATTAATTTGAAGAAGTGCTCTTTTCGGTTCGTTTCTTCTCCTTTGGAGCTAAAATTTTAGTATGTCGTGTATCTTTAAGTTCGCTACGTTTCGTCTTTTGATGTCAATGTCATCCGATGGCCAGAAATGGGCCAGATCGCAGGAAAACGGAATCTGCTCCGGTTACTGATCAGTTTCGGTATTTTGGGATTTTGGGGCCTTTCAAGGTCCCGAATCGAAAAAGTTTCAATTGGAAAGTTGTTCAGAATATTATTTTACGTTGGGATAGCTTTCGAGTATCCCGTCATTTGGAATTTTACCTAAAGCGTGAAAGTTATTCAGGTTTTATTTTGAAATCAAAGGTCGTCGGAAAAATCCCGAATTTATATATTTGGCTGCTGTTATGATATGGTATATACTCAAATTATGTCATAATTTTTGGATGATTATAAGGTGTTGTTGAATTTTTGGTAAAAGCGTCGAAAAAGGGTAAAAGCATCGAGGCGTCGTCTTTTGCCAATCTTTTGACTTGGTTGGTCTTAAATTATTGTTTTAAGCATGCTTCATGTTTAGGCCGAGTCGATTAGATGTGTTGAAAGACGTGGAATCCGTAGAGGAGTTGTAGTCAAGGAATTCCATTTTTATGATTTTGGGTTCTAGGATCTTCGAATAGATCGCTAAGTCGATAATCGACTTTTATAGGATAAGACGAACCTCGAAGGAATCAAGGAGGGAGTTGCAGCTCGTTGTTTCATCTCGAGAATAATGATCAAGGTGGGTGATACTATCTTTATCTATGGTTTGAGCTAGTGAGCTCTAGAAGCATGATAGGGTAAAATAAAATATCCAATGAAATGATTTTATGCTTTGCTTGAATAGTCTCTGTATATAAGGAAATTTTTATGCTATGGGATATGATGATGTGAATTATTGTTTGAGCTCTTGAGCATGATATGTTATGGATGCTAGCATAATTTGATATGATATGATTTGTTGATATGAGATATAAATGATCATGATCATATGATTAATTGTTGGAAATTGATATTATGATGATGGAGCTTTGGTTAAATGAATGATGCCTTGTAGGTTGACTATAGTATCCCTTATAGGTGTTGAGGCTCTGGGATTGATTGAGGAATTGGACCTCGATAGTTCATTCTAGGCTATGATCTATGCTAGCATGATTGAATATTGAGGTTTGATTGTTAAGATTGAATATTGAGGATTAAAGGTTGAGGATTGAATATTGAGGATTTAAGGTTGAGGATTAACTATTGAGGATTAAATGTTGAAATTAAATGATTGTTAAACAGGATATTGAGCTCAAAGAACAATGAATATATTATCATGTTGTAACCTTCGGGGTTATCAGGTTGTGGTCTTTGGGTCACCAGGTTGTGATCTTTTGATCACTAGGGAATCACTGTTGGGTAACCCCCTCGCATACTCATGGATTGTAACCTTCGGGTTACCAGGTTGTGACCTTTGGGTCACCAGGTTGTGATCTTTTGATCACTAGGGAGTCACTGCTGGGTAACCCCCTCGCATACTTAGTGGAATATTTGATGTAACCCCTCTCTTATCCTAAGGCATGCCTCAGGGTGCAGTAGACATCAGGTTTGAGCCAGGACGGGCCCAAAGGAAGAAAATGTTTTGCAGATATGGGAGGGGCTTTTTGTGTTTTGCTTCCCATATGCTGTCAGTTAATGTTGGATATTTCTAAAGTTTTTCAGAGCTTTTCTTATAAAACCCCACTAAGTGCATTAGTACTCACGCTTTCTTTTTCAAATGATTTCAGGTTGAGATGCAGAGGCCGTTGATGGTTGTGGATGTGGATTGGCTGACGAGATCATATTTTGCCATTATAGTATTTAACCCACTATGATTTCTGCTACTCTGATAACTCTTTTCAGTATTGCTATCCTATGACATTGCTACTTAACTTATTGAGCTTTTGTTACACTCCTAGTATAGCATGTTTCATATCCTTAACTATTGATGCCTATAATCTAAAAGAAGGGAGTCCCGTCTTTTGATATGTCTATCTGTTTACTTGTTTTCTGCCTATGAAGAGGCTTCATTTGTTCAGCACATTGATGTCTGTTTCCTTTGTCGACCTATGAATGGGTCTATTGATTGTTGGTATCTGTTTATTTGCTTCCGTATGTCCTTTGAAATGGCTTATTGAATTGTTACAACTTCTATTATTCTCTTATAAGCTGTTTATAAATGGGGATTCGCTTTAGTTATAGAGGTTATGCTGTCCGACTTTTCGAAGGGCATATCCTACCTTTGGCATACTCAATTGTTAAATTATATTCCAAACATTAATCCTTTTTAGATTAACACCCCGTCCCCACTTAATTACCTTTTTCGGGACCGGGCTGTTACATATTATGAATAATATTTAGTACTATATAGATAAAATAATAAAATAAATGAGTATATATATATATATATATATATATATAAAATATGGAATGATTTGATGGTGGGACCCATGAAGACTTACTTTTGAGATAGTATTGTCGGGAAGGAATATGTTTAGAAGAAATAGATATTTAACTTTTAAGGTGGCGCTGATGTGACAACAAAATACCTAAAAATGGAGAAGCATCACACACGCGCGCGCGTGAGAGCTCGTGTACATTGAAACTTAAATTGATAATGCAAATTATATAATTAATAGCTAGAAATTAACACAACTTATAATGAAATTGCATTGAACATAATCATCCTGCACGGAAATGAAACATAAATAATTAAATATATAAAGTTACCTTATATATATATATATATATACACACATAGGCATATCTAGCTAGAAACATGCATCACATGAGTAAGTAACGAAAGTGAATTAAGTGACGACGACGGAAACATATATATAAATTATATATGATGATGGTTTTTATTAAAATTTTAATTTTTGATTAGTTTTTATGCATAGAATCGAAAAGTTACAATTATTTTTATTAATATTTTTGGAATTTAATGATTATGCAATAATGATGTATACGAATGAATATAATTGAAGCTGTTAATCAATCTTTAGGCAAAAAAAAAAGGCTAGCTAGCTCTATTGGTTACTCTTCGTTTTTGTGATAAAAATTTCATCCTGCCACTTTCACACATCAAATTTTCAAAAAAAAAGAAGAAGAAGAAGAAGAAAAATGCGTGAGCAAAAAATTAAAGAATTGAAAGATGAACAGTTCATATATGCAGAATTAATCCAGATATTATTATTAAAGAACTAATCGAAATTTGGGAAACATTAATTGATAATAGAAATTCAATAGCTGGATGCCTAGATCAAGATCGAGGCAGCTTAATTTCGTCCATGTGAGTGAAATTATAAACTATGAAAAAGATTAAATCGACTAATAATTTTGAGTGAAATTATAAACTACGAATAATCAACCCTAAAATCAATTATATTAACTAAAAAATGAAAATTAAATATTAAAAAATTATTATAAACCATAATTGCGTGGAATAAACCCTAAATAATAATGTAAAATTATACTAAATCAAAATAAATTAAAATTGAAAAAAAAATGAAAGAAAAGGTAATAATTTTGAGATTTGGTACATGATTGACACACACAAATTATAAATAGATGATCTAAAGTGGTATATATATACATATGCTTTTTTCATATGTGTATATATGGATTGGAATTTCCTATTACACTCTTTGTGTTACGCTTTGTGTTACACTTTCAAATTATGAGTTTTTCTTGTATTTTTTTTCTTCAATTTTATTTTTATGTGATTTAGTTTAATTTTATGATTGTTTTTAGGGTTCACCCACCCAATTAGGGTTTATAATTCTTTTTAATATTTAATTTTCGATTTCTAATTAATAATTCATTATTATAGTTTATTTTTTTAAAAAAATACGTTTTATAAATTTTTAATTCATTATTTTTGTAAATGTTGACTATGATTATTTATGTTATAATAAATTTTTATTTTATAATAAATATTATTAAAATTATAAATTTAATGATGAAATACGAAATGAAATACAAGAAAGTGTAACAAAAAATTTCAACCCCATATATATAGGCCCATACAATCACATAAAGAAACAATTAATTTATGGAAATTCCTAAATTGGAATTAACATAAATAATAATAGAAGTCCGGAAAAATCAACTCCTAGCCCACTATATTTGACTACCCTTATTTATGTTTTTTTTTCTAATTAATCAATAATGACATTATTGAAATTATTTTTCTAACTTAACCACTTAACCCCATTACCTTAAAAAAAAAATCCCCAAAATCAATTGTATCTATCTAATCTTGCCTTAAATTTAAAAAGGAATTCCCCTAGAGATCAATAATTTTAACCATGTGCACTTGAGATTCTCTAATCTTAAATGTTGTATGTTAACTGACCATATACCAAATTCTCTACGGCTCTCCGGCCGGTGTCAAACATTTGTTTTTATTTTTAATTTATTTTATGATTCATCCTTCTACAATGAGTATATGTTAAAAAAAAAACTAAGTATGATACACGAAATCTAACTCAGGTGGGCACATGAGATCTGATCTCGTGCCCACTAGCCAATAAACACCAAACAACATGGAATTTCTTGTTACACTCTTTGTATTACACTACGTGTTATACTTTCAAATTACAAGTTTTCTTGTATTTTATTTCCTTCGGGTTTTTTTTTGTGATTTAATTTAATTTTATTATTATTTTTAGGGAAAACCCCACCCAATCAGGATATATAATTATTTTTTAATATTTAATTTTTAATTAATAATTTATTATTATAGTTGATTTTTAAAAAATTATATTTTATAATTTTTATAATTTATTTTTTATTGATAAATATTGACTATGATTATTTATATTATGATTAATTTTTATTTTATAATAAATATTATTAAAATTACAAATTTTTAATGATGAAATAAAATAGGAAAAAGTTATATAACAGAAAAATTCATCCCAACTTTGACCGACCAAAGTTCCCAAAAGAATACCGCTAATTGACCCAATATCAATACAACTGTGGGACAACTCAAATGGATTATAGAGACACCATATAATTAATATACATATCTCATATCAATTCAATGCAGCCATTGGTGAATACGCCAACTTTGACCATTAAAAATTGCTGCAATGCCACTCTTGGATCTCCATAAATACTCATCACTCAATCTCACTTCAACATCATCAAACCAACTCATTTCCAACCATGTCTTCTTTCAGCTACTCCATTCTGTTCGTGCTCGTGCTCGTGCTCGTTTCAACCACCTGCCATGCTCAGAACGGGCTAGTCCTCCCCCTCCGGAAGACGCCAAAACCTCTCAATTCTACACCACATTCGATATGGGCAGTAACCGCGCCACCATCAACACAGTCGTTCACCTCGGCGGCCAACACCTCTGGTTCGCCTGCGACGACTACTCCTCTACCACCTACGCCCCAATCCCTTGCGACTCCGCCAAATGCGAGTTCGCCGGGGGAATAGGCTGCAGCGGCTGCAACGGCCCCGCCCGCCCCGGCTGCACCAACAACACCTGCGGCGCCGCCTCCTCCAACCCTTTCTCGTGGTACCTCACCTCCAACGGCTTCTACGAAGACACTCTCTCCTCCAAAGATCACGTCAACCTCCCCCAATTCCTCTTCTCCTGCGTTAACAACGACTACCTCGACGGCCTCGCCGGCGGCGCCTCCGGCATGTTGGGCCTCGGCAGGTTCGTCATCGCCTTCCACAGACAGGTGGCGGACAAGCTGAACCTGCCCGACCGTTTCTCCATCTGCCCGCCGTCTTCGGGGTTGGGAAAACTGACGGTTGGAGGTGGGCTGTCTGCGAAATCCGATATCTCCGGTTTGCTTAAATCTACGCCGTTGATCATAAACAAACCGCAGGGAAATCAGCCAACCTTCGCGGGGAGCGATCTCTCGGAGGAGTACTTCATCGAGGTGAAGGCGGTGAGGGTCGCCGGAGAGGCGCTGTCGGTGAAGGACTCGTATTTCGTGATCGATAAGGATCGCGTGGGGGGCACGAAAATCAGCAGCGTGCAGAACTACACCGCCATGCACACGTCGATTTACAAGCCACTGGCCCGGGCTTTCGACAAGGCGGCGGCGGACATGAAGATGAGGAGCGTGGCGGCGGTGGCGCCGTTCAGGGCCTGCTACAGCTCGGAGACGGTGAAGAGGACGGCGGCGGGGCCGGAAGTTCCGGCGATCGATCTGGTTTTGCCCGGGAACGATGTTTATTGGAGGATTTCGGGGGCGAATTCGATGGTGGAGATTGATCGGAAGACGATGTGTTTGGCGTTTGTGGACGCGGGGTCGAAGCCGACGACGTCGATCGTGATCGGAGCTCATCAGTTGGAGGAGAATTTCTTGGAGTTTGATTTGGTTGCTTCGCAGCTCAAGTTCAGCTCTTCGCTTTTGCTGCATAACAAGACCTGCTCACGCGTCTAATTAATTAATTATTTAATACTTCTTCAATTCGTTTTTTATATATACATACATATATATATATATATGTTGTTTTTGTGCACTTGGTTTGACTTTGTTGTCGTGTTTTGATTATTGTTTGTTTTACTTTGATTGATTTGGAAATAAGATTAGCAAATTTAGCTAAATGGGAGGTTTGGTTTGGTTTGGTTTTCACTTATGCTTTTTAATTTTTTAAATCTAATTAAATTTAAAAATGAAACTTAAAACTAGAGGCGAAATATATAAATTCTGAAAATTAAAGAATAAAACTAAAATTTAGTAAAAAAAACCTTAAAATTTAAATTTTACAATAATGAAAGAATATATATATATATATATATATGTGGAATTAAGGAAGACAATTAATAATTCATTTTCTTCCTTATTTAGAATGAAATTTAAATAAAACTATATATATTATGACGCTTTCAATATAATTATTAAATTAGGTGAAATTACGATGTTGCGTTAATTTAAATAGAATACCACAAAATGTAATACTGCATAATAGGCAATTGACTATCTCATTTGCCACGTCCGCTGTAGATTTGAATAGTCAAAACAACTTCCAAAATTAATAATGTGAGAGAATTAGATAGATTTGAGTAGTCAACTCCAGATATATATGAGAATCGGCGCCGCGGAATTGCTTGAGATCTGCTGTCACTATCTTCTTATTTTTCTAATCATCATGCTTAATCTCAGTGGTGATATATAAAACTAGCCATTTGAACTTTTAAAAGATTTATTTTAGTTACTAATTTTTAAATATATTTATTTTAATTAGAATGATAATTTTGTCCCTGCGTGTTGCGCGCATTAGCAGCGCGCAATGGGACATTTTCGTCCAAAGTGGCTAAAATAAATATGTTTTAAAGTATGTGGCTAAAATAAATCTTTTAAGAGTTCAAGTGGCTAAAATAGTTCTTACCTCTTAATCTTAATTACTTCACCCTTAATCCATAACAAAATGAAAGAAGAGGGACCTAATTTTGTATCATTTTAACAAGTATTTTAAAATTTCTTCTACTATCATCTACATTATTCTAAATTTTAAAAAAAGTGCAATCAACACCTATAAACATACAAAAAAATATTGAATAGTAGAACATCAATCATAAATTTGATTTGCCATATAGTAGAACACCAATCATAAATTCGATTCAAATGGCGATGGAGAGTTACCTGCTCAGCTTGGGCATGTAACTTTTTTTTTTGGAGGGTCATGAGCGGCGTTCACCAAAACCAAGGGCGGAACCAGGTAGAAGCTAGGGGGCTATAGCCCCCCACCCCTCCCCCACCTAAAAATTGCTACATATTTTATAGGGATGGTGTCAGTTTCTCCAACCATAGTCTCCGTAGGTGAGATCTGTATCTGGTCTCAACTTATGTCTTCTGAAAAATTAAGAGCAAACGGGATGGAGATAGGGGTGTTGGGTAGGTGGGAAAAGTGTAAATCTAACTAATAAAAGTGTGTTTCATAAACACAACGTTAGTACTATAGTCACAAAATTAGTATTATAGTCCCAAAGTTGATATAATATGACTAATTGAAATTTCAATTACAACATTAGTACTATAGTCACAAAATTAGTATTATAGTCCCGAAGTTGATATAACACGACTAATTGGAAATTCAATTACAAAGTTACTACTATAGTCACAAAATTAGTATTATAATCCCAAAGTTGATATAACATGACTAATTGGATTTTCAATTACAAAATAAGTACTATAGTCTCAAAATTTGTACTATAATAATAAAATGAGTATTATAGTCATAAAATTGATACTATAGTCACAAAATGAGTATTATAGTCACAAAATTGATATAACACGACTAATTAAAATTAAATTACAAAATTTGTACTATAATAACAAAATTAGTAATATAGTCACAAAATTATTACTATAGTCACATAATGAGTACTATAGTTATAAAATTGATACTATAGTCACAAAATGAGTACTATAGTCATAAAATTGATATAACACGACTAATTAGAATTAAATTACAAAATTTGTACTATAATAACAGAATTAGTACTATAGTCACAAAATTGATGAAAATCTTTGATATATGAAAATATTTTTCAAGTGTATTAGCCGCCTTAACTTCTTACTTGAAATATTTCAAGAATCAAAATTGTCTATCTCAATCCAATGAAACAGTAAATTCTAAAAACTCAAACTTAATTGCCTCTCCCAATCCAATGAAAAACCCGAAACCCGAAACCCTAAAAAATCAAACTTCAAGGACTCAACAATTCTTTTAGAATAATGCGATAAACCATCAAGGTGATATTCAAATACATTCAATATGCTAATTTAGCGATACAAATCGAGAAAAAATTCCAATAACGAAATACATTGTTGCTCGACATGATATTTTTAGACTCCATTTCTCCTTCAAATCTTGTATCTTGTCTCTTGTCTCCTTGAAATCTTGAGTGTTTGATTCTGCATATTTACCTCCACGGTACTTTGTATATGCTTGCATAGCTTCGTACTCCGTTGGAAAAGATCTATACAAGCTATTTCTAAAGTCAAGAACTAATGGAGCACACTCTTCCCACGTTGAAAATATTCCAGTTTCTACACCTTCGAAGACAATAAAAAAAATTATTTGCTCGATCTATTTTTCTTTATTTGCATGACGATGGTGCATGATGGTGGTGGGTAAAATTGAATGGAGATGGTGAAATGGGAAAAAAATGGAATGGAGATGAACGAAAATGACGATGAAGATAATGGGGAAGAAAATAAAAAATGGCGAAGGAAGATAATGGATGATGAATGAAGATAATGAATGAATAGATTAGGAAAATAAAATATTTAATTAATTAATTTTAGTTGAGAGGATGAGAGAGAAATAATTTGGAATTTCAAACTCAAAATAGCATTCTCTCACTAGATTAGGAGGGAAAGAGTATTAGTGTAAAACGCAATATAGGCTTAAATAAGTTAATGATTAAAGAATATAATTAATGGTGTAATTACCCTTTTTACCCTTTGTGGCTTCATAGATTTACTGGAAAAAAAAACAGTTCAATAATTCAACTTAGTAAATCAAAATTCAGAGATTCAAAAAGAAAAGTTATAAGTAGTTCACCACCTCCAAAAAAACAACCTTTTCCTCAAATTTGACATGAGATTGAAACATTTTCCTGCACATTCTTTTAGGAAACTAGTATATCACCCGTGCGATGCATGGATAAGATACCTATACAATATTTTATTAAAATATCACAATAATTATTATTTCTCTAATCATCAAAATAATATTAGTCGCATCAAATATAAGAAAGGTGTTTCTTATACGCCACACATATTTTTATTTTTATTTTTTACATTTTTTCTTTGCACAACATAGTAAATATATCTTTTACTCTTCTAGTTTAAAAATTAAATTTTAATTATCAAAAACATTAAAAATAGAACAAATAAAATAAAACAAAGCAGTGAGAACTTCTTTTCCGAACGCTCATCATTTCTTCTCCTAGGAGAGTAGCTGAGCAAGATGTCGATGATGGTATTCTGAATGGGCACCGACGATCATCTTTACGATGTCCTGATGATGTCAGCATTGCGTCCCTCCTCGACAGTAAATTAGAGTATGAGATTTGCTACATATTGTTGGGGAAGAATAAATTGTTGCAGATTGTTGGGGAAGAAGATGGCTAGCGGGATCGCAAAAATTTGAAGATGGTCGGTCGGTGGGTTTGCAGAAGATGGCCAACCTAAAATTGCGTATTTGCAAATTTGAAGATGGGTCCAGATTTTTTTTTAATTATTTTATTTTTTAATTATTGTTAATTTGATTTAGTAAAGGCATTTAAATAATTTTATAAATACTTAATTTTGAATTATTTTATTTAGTGGTGTATTTAGAAAAATCGATGGTGCATTTAGAAATACTCATATAAGAAAGATTGAAAGAATGTGAAATCAAATATGATATTTCATAAAATAAACTCCGATCCCAACAATCTAAAAAAAATCACTAATGAATTTAAAATGATTTTTGTATCACAAATATTATAAATTAGTAGTTTTAGATGTGAGACATCTGCAGGTTCAATCACAAAATCTTCCACCCTTAAAACCCTAAAAAAAATCATTCAAAAATAAAATTCATAATTTTATCACAATTTATTTATAATTAAGAGTAGATTGTTCTCATAAATCGTTGATCAAAAGATTCATATCTTTTGTGAATATGAAAGTATTTCCTCCAATCGGCACAATCTTTGAAATATCCATCTTTGAAATATCCATCTTAAAGATAAGTTAATTGTTAGTTTTTAGTATTCATTCATATATATTTAGGTTAGACGATGTATTTTTAATACTTACCACAAATTAACATTTGATATATATGTAATTTTAGTAAATAGGGTTTAAATTGATAGAGTTAAAACTAAGTGATGAGAGACTGTGAAAATATCCTAAACTACGAACAATTTTTTTACACAAACTAAAACCATAAAATAACATATATTTTGAAAAGGGTGATGGGATGAAGTATTAAATATTTTTAAAAACGTAATAAATATACGATACAATCATCAAATACAACTAAAATAGAGATAAATTTGAATCATAATCATATTTTAAGTGTTGAGATCTATGTAGACATCATGCATGCATCAACTTTTAAAATAAATACATTTATTTTTTATTGGCATCATCTTCGATCATCAAAAGTTACTCAATATGTAAATGTTTGAACAAATTTATTTTTGTTTTTATGCACATGCATACTCTATATTTTGTTCATAACTTGTTGAATATAAATTAGTGTTAAGGTGTGTTTAGTTTGTTAATTATATGTTGAAATATTTAAGATTTATGCGATCATTTAATTTTGTAATAGCTATAACATAAAGATGAGTATTTTATTAATTTATTATATATGCACTATATAATTAATTTTAATATATCATTTCAAAATAAACAAATAATGAATTTGACTATGAAATATATGGTATATACCACTATGTACGATTATATTTGACAAATTAATTATTTGTAATGACTACAACATAAGGATGAGTATTTTATTAATTTATTTATATATGCAATATATAAATTTTAATATATCATTTCAAAATTAACAACTAATGAATTTGACTATATATAATATACTACTGTGTACGATTATTATTAGACAAATTAATTATTTCTTCAAAAAAGAAAAATCCAGAATGAAAATAAAGCTTCTGATTTCACTATAAAACTTGTAATAGAAAGTCAATATAGATAGTATAGAAATATGAATAAAAATATAAAAAGTATCCAATAGAATCTAATTGATTTTTGAGTTTAAATTTTGTCTTTATTTATATTAGATATTTAAAAACAGAGAATAGATGATATTGTTACTTGTTTGCTTTGATTATCCATATTATTCTTTAATTTAACAAAATAAAATAAAATTATACTTCTAAATACCTAATTTTATATAAATTGATAAAAGAATTAGCATTTTTCCCATGTTTTAAACACTATTTGTTGATTTTAAGCAATATATATTTTTTGTATTTACAAAGTATACAATTACATCCCTTCAAAAAGTAAACCACAAGATTACAAACAACCATTCAACCATCGATGATTTTTATAATTCAAAGTGCACAAATAGACCATCTTGTTGGTGCTACACAAATATGTGAATGAGAATGGGGGAAATAACAACAACGACATGGATGATTTTGTCCAAAATCTTGCAGATGCACTAAGAAGAGTTCTACCCCAACCGAATCAGAACCGGAATCAGAATCAACATCAACAGCAGGAAGGAGACGGTATCTTGATGCATTTTCACCAGTTAGGACCGTCCAAGTTGAAAGAAACTGGAGGGCCTCTAGCCGCAGAAGAGTGGATTCGGGAACTGGATCGAATCTTTGATTACTTGGGATGCTCAAATGCCCAAAGAGTTACCTGTGCGGTGTTCCAACTGACCGAGGATGCAAGTCACTGGTGGGAGGCAGTGAAGATCAGCATGAGCCCAGAGCAGCAGGCCAATTTGACCTGGAATGTTTTCAAAAAAATGGTCATGGATAACTACTTCCCGAAGGCGTTCCGAAAGCAAAAAGAGAAGTAACTGATGAATATAGAGCAGGGCAACATGACTATTTTAGAATACGAGCAAAAATTCAACCAGCTAGCTCGTTATGCTCCCCACTTGGTAGACATGGATGAGAAAAAGGCATGGAAATTTGAAGATGGGCTGCGACCTGAGATTGGGGCACACTTATCCGCGCTCAATCTCAGCACTTACTCAGAAATTGTGCAGCGAGCTCGGGCGGTTTCTACCCATCTGAATCTGGACAAGGCTGCTCCAAAATTTCCCAATAATGGTGGGAAACGGCGATGGGATGAGCGCAACAATCAGAACAGAGGAAGGAATTTCCAACCTGACAAGAAACTGAGAACTGAAGGAGGAGGCAGACCAGAGGCAGCAACAGAAAAACCCTTGTGCCAGAAATGTCAGAAACGACACTATGGGAAATGCATGCTCGGAGAGAATGGTTGTTATCGTTGTTACCAACTGGGGCACCAAACAATGAACTGTCCCTTGAACCGGAATTTCAACAACTCCAATGCCACCAGGAAAGGAAATGCGCGAGCATTTTCCATGAACCAGGAAGAAGAGGCCAAGACAATGACAGGTATCTTATCAGTACTCAACAAGTCTGCCTTAGTACTTTTCGATTCGGGTGCTTCTCATTCTTTTATCGCAAAGAGATTTTATGAAAAAGCTAATGTAAAATGTGACGAGGAGACTGAACCTTTAAGAATAAGTATTCCGTCGGGCAAATCAATAAAGGCAGATCGTTTGGCTAAAGGAGTCAAACTAGCACTAGAAGGAATGACTTTGGAGGCTGACCTATTCATCTTAGAGATGAAAGATTTTGACGTGATTCTAGGGATGGATTGGCTGAGTTAAAATGATGCAGTTATCAAATATCGTGATCGAGAAGTCATTTTCCAGCAACCGGGGGGAAAACAATTCTCATTCCAGGGAACCAAGACGAGCAGAACACCTCACATCATCTCAGCGATGAAAGCAATGAAGATGATAAGAAGAAATGATTGCCAAGCATTTTTGGTAAATGTGATGAGCACGGAAGAGCAGGAGAAAGCCATGGAAGATATTCCTATAGTACGAGAGTACTCCGATGTCTTTCCCGAAGACATCACTGGCGTACCACCAAACAGACAAGTGGAGTTCTCCATCGATATAGTGCCAAGAGCGGCACCGGTTTCTAAAGCACCATATCGGATGGCGCCGAAAGAATTGGAGGAATTGAAAGTTCAAATACAGGAGCTTTTAGATAAGGGATACATACGGCCCAGTGTGTCACCTTGGGGCGCACCAGTTCTGTTCGTAAAGAAAAAAGATGGGAGTATGAGCATGTGCACTGACTACCGCGACCTAAACAAGCTCACTATAAAAAACAAGTACCCATTACCCAGAATCGAAGACCTGTTTGATTAATTGAAAGGAGCATGAGTGTTTTTGAAAATTGATTTGAGGTCAGGGTATCATCAGCTGAAGGTGAAAGAAGGAGACATTCCCAAAACAGCATTCCGAACCAGATATGGCCATTACGAGTTCACGGTAATGCCGTTTGGACTAACCAACACACCTGCAGTGTTCATGGATTTGATGAACAGAGTGTTCCACCAATACTTAGACCGGTTTGTCATAGTATTTATTGATGACATTCTGGTGTATTCCAAGGATGAATAAGCAGCATGAAAAGCACCTGCAGTTGGTCCTAGAGACACGTTGCGGAAAGAGAAGCTTTATGCCAAGTTCAGCAAATGCGAATTTTGGTTGGATCGAGTTGTGTTTCTTGGGCACGTGGTAACAGCTCAAGGAATAGAAGTAGATCCATCAAAAGTGGAAGCAGTGAACAATTGGGAGCCACCGAAGAACGCTGGCGAGATAAGGAGTTTCTTGAGACTTGCCGGATATTACAGACGCTTCATTGAAGGTTTCTCGAAGATAGCCGGTCCGTTAACTCAGCTGACAAGGAAGGGCATCAAATTCGAATGGAGTAAGAAGTATGAAGAAAGTTTCCAGCTGCTTAAACAGAAACTCACCACTGCACCTGTTTTGATTATCCCAGAAGGCAGTGAAGGATTTGTGATATACTGTGATGCTTCCAAACATGGACTCGGATGTGTGCTAATGCAACACGGAAAAGTGGTGGCCTATGTGTCAAGACAGCTCAAGACGCATGAACTCAATTACCCTACTCACGACTTGGAGCTAGCAGCAGTCGTTCACGCATTGAAGATATGGCGACACTTTCTCTATGGGGGAAAATGTGAAATTTTCTCGGATCACAAAAGCCTGAAGTATTTCTTCACCCAGAAGGAACTAAACATGAGGCAAAGGAGGTGGCTCGAGTTAGTTAAAGACTACGACTGCACAATACATTATCACCCAGGAAAGGCGAATGTAGTAGCTGACGCGTTAAGCAGAAAAGGGACCAATACATCTCAGCTTGTACAAGAATTCGCTAAGATGAAAATAGACGTGGTTCCACTAGCAGAAAGTACTACCTCAATTTTGGCAGCCTTGACAAAGTGCCCATTGCTGAGAGATCAGATCAAGGCAACACAAGAAAATGATAAATTCCTGTGCAAAATAAAGGAGCGAGTGTTGAAGGACAATATTCAAAATTTTGCATTGGCAGACGACGGAGCATTAGTTTTCGAAGGAAGGATCTGCGTGCCCAAGAATAGCGGGATAAGAAAGGAGATATTAGAAAAAGCTCATAATACACCATATTCCATTCATCCCAGAGGAACCAAAATGTATCAAGACTTGAAGAAATATTTTTGGTGGAGGAACATGAAGAGATCTATCGGCGAATATGTGGAAAGATGCATGACTTGCCAACAGGTGAAAGCAGAACATCAGCGACCAACAGGTCGTTTGCAACCGCTCGAAATTCCGGAGTGGAAATGGGAAAATATCGCCATGGATTTGGTGGTAGGATTACCAAAAATGATCAAAGGAAACCACGCAATTTGGGTGATAGTGGACAGATTCACGAAATCTGCACATTTTCTACCAATGAAGATGACATACATCATGGATCGATTGGCCCAGCTTTACGTAGATGAAATTGTTAGACTGCATGGAGTACCAGTAACTATTGTATCTGATCGAGATACGAGATTCACCTCAAACTTTTGGAGGAGTCTACAAGAAGCAATGGGAACAAAATTAAGGTTCTGCACCGCTTACCATCCTCAAACCGATGGGCAGTCAGAAAGAACCATCCAGACGCTGGAAGACATGTTGCGAGCCTGCGTGATGGATTTTGGTGAAAATTGGGAAAGACATTTACCGCTGGTAGAATTTGCCTACAACAACAGCTACCAAGCGACCATCGGGATGGCTCCTTATGAAGCATTATACGGGAGGAAGTGCAGATCGTCTCTGCACTGGGACGAAGTTGGTGAAAAGAGAATTCTAGGGCCGGAGTTAGTCGAAAAGACGGTAGGTGTAATTGACAAGATTCGAGACCGTATTAAAATTACGCAGGATCGACAAAAGTCATAAGCTGACCTCAAAAGAAGGGATTTTTCATTTCGAGATCGGGGACAAAGTTTTCTTAAAGTTGTCGCCTATGAGAGGAGTCGTGCGTATTGGCAAAAGAGGGAAGCTAAGACCAAGGTTTATAGGGCCATTCGAAATCTTGGAGAGAGTTAGGGGATTAGCATATCGACTTGCTTTACCACCAAGTTTGACCTCAATACATGATGTTTTCCATGTTTCATCCTTAAGAAGATATATTCACGATCCGGGCAATATTGTGAATTTTGCCGAGTTAGGGTTAAGTAAGGATTTAACTTATGAGGAATACCCAATAGTTGTGTTGGATAGAAAAATTCACGTACTAAGAAATAGGGAAACGCCGTTGATTAAGGTCCAGTGGAGTAGACACAGTGTAGATGAGGCTACCTGGGAAAAGGAAGAAGAAATTATGTCTAGATACCCGCAGTTTCTAGACCTAAGTAAGTAATTTCGAGGACGAATTTTTTTTTTTTTTGTAGGGAAGGATGTAGCAACCCGATTTTTTATTTTATTTTTCTACATTTATTTTTTTAAAATATTTTATTTATTTATGTGTGATATTAATTGATTAAGTCTAATAAGTCGCGCCTAAGAAATTTATAAAATGTTCCAAGCATCAATTTATGTTAGAATATGATTATTTCATATCATGAATATGCATGTAGATTTAATTAGAGTGCCTAATATGTTGCATTTTGTCAAAGCCAATTTCTAGCCCATTTTAGCTAATTGAAGACCAAGTCATTTCAAGTCCAAATAAATTTTATTCTTCTTTAAAGCCCAAGTATTTTTCAAGTCCAATGTTGAGGCCCGATTCTAAATATCTCATTTTTCTTCTCTACTCTATCAATTCAAAAGGAGATTTAGAGCGAATCTTTTTTTTAAATTTTGAAACTTAACCAACTCTATCACTTATTGATAAGGATCACCATGAGATCTCCTCTCCTATTCAAACTCTAATCCCAACCTATCATTATAAATAGAGAGCTCTATCTCCCTATTTTCCTCACACCAAAGTTACGAAAGGAAATGAAAATAGCTTATTTCTTCTTCTTCAAGGCTCAAGGTTCCGAAGGTATGAAATTTCTTTTAGATTTAATGTTTCACATATGCATTGCATCTCATAGCATGAGCATGGGGGGGGGGATCGGGTAAGGATGAGAGTGTTGGGGGGTCTTGGCAGCATCGACTGCAAAACTGATGTTCGACGACGGCGTCGTTTCGGTTCGGCGGTGTAGTCAGACCCAGGTGGTTGTTCGGTAAGTTTAGCGGCGACTACAATCTAAACAAAGCTCCAAATTAATAGTTAACTTGGCGGCGATGGAGAAAGCGGTGGTTTTTCGAAGATTGGAGAAGGAGGTGAAAGGTTGTGGTATTGCAGTCTCACGAGAATGAGAAAGAAAGAGAGAGTTGATGTCATAGGGCTATTCTATCGTGGAGTAGTGAAGAGCAGACCTCTGCTGGTGCAGCTCGTAAACTGAAGAGAGTGAGAGAAGATGTTTTGCTCTAATTATCTACTAACATTTGTTTTTGCAGATTGGGTCTTTGGGAATATTTTCAAGTTTGGGCCATTATAGGTTGAGTTTTGGGCCAAGAGTCATGAATGGTCTCTCATATTAATTAGTTTCATATTTTTTGATTTTCGTACATGATAGGTTAATTAATATAAATTGTTAATTTATTTATGGTTTAAAGCGTAAGTGTAGTTTTCTTAAACATTGTCATGATCCACTGTGTATACATATATAGATGTACATATAAGTTAAATAGTTTTTTTATGCATGATGCATTTAGTTAAGTCATATTAGCAGATGCATTTTCATGTTAAATACATTCATTTTTATTAATTCAAGATAATTAATATCGAGGTCAAGGTCAAGGTGGGGTTTTATGTGATCGTGTCCTAATTATTCTCCCTATATTTAATTATTCAGTTATGTGATGACACAGCACAGTACAGGACTTTCGGGCTAAATAAATGAGACAGGGCCTCCAGGCTAAATGAGACTGGGCCGACGGGCTATATGGTTTGGTCTACGGACTGAACAACTTTTATTATTCTCACTTACTCGTTTAATTTTATATAGCTTGGATAATTGGACACTCCCCACTGAGTTAAAGTACTCACCCCAAAAAACTTTATCTTTTTCAGATGGAGGCTCGGGTGATGCTTAGCGGGTCAAGATGCGATGGTGGTGGTCATGTTCTCGATTAAAAAAAAAGATTTTAAATAAATTTAGATTATTTTCTTATTATTATTTTCCGCTGTAATTTTTGAGACCTTAATATCTGATTATTTGGGATTTTCTTTTATCTATTAATAAAAGCATGATTAACGTTTCATTTTTATTAAGAGTAATAAAATTGGGGCGTTACATGTCGGCACCAACCTTTTGATAATAAAAGCGAAAATGAAACTACGGCTTTCTCCGTGTGATGTTGGTCCTTGCTGAGGCAGGACAAACGATGCTATTTTTCTATAATTTGTATCATGCCATAAAATTACAAAAATAAAAATAAAAATCATTAGATTAGTTTGTAGTTTTCATTACATGTTCTATAACAATAATAACAACAAAATGAACAATGCAATGATATGGACACAAATTCGAAAAAATATATCATGAAATGTTGAAAAAGAATTATAGCATTTTTTTTCCAAAACTTTGGAAGAAATGTTTAATCAAAAGTTTCGAAATGAGACCATCAATATATAGAGAAATATTAGCAGAATGCATTGACTTTCCTAATCACATATATTTATATAATCAGCATAGAATTAGCGTGTATAATTATATAACATATAATTATCAATTACTAATTGATATGATTAATGTATTTAAAGTAGTTAAATATATAGGTAGATTTTCTAATTTGAGTAGTGGGTTTAATGTAATTATATTTGGATTCGACTATATATTATAATTAGATAAATATATAATTAAATTATATTCAATTTAAATAATTAGATATCCGGAAACTGTATATACTTTCTCTTATTAGTCGGATATATTATTTTTTTAGTGTATTTTTTTTATTATGGACTCTAATCGATTCTAATAGAATAGTGTATTATTATGGGAATTTATGACTATATAATAAATTTCAATACTCTAAATTAGTAGAGATATTCTAATTAATAGATGCAATCTTCCAAATCTTCTAAATCCTTCATGGTATAAATTTCATAACATATATACTCCATTACCATAATTAAATTAATTGCATCGATTTGTGTAGTTGAAAATAATTAGTTAATTATATAGAGTAAAAATTCATTTTGCATTAAACAGCAAAATTCGAAAAAGAATACAAATGGTAACCCAGAAAAAAATAATATATATATATATATATATATGTGTGTGTGTGTGTACACCAATTCAATTAACCTACCTTAATGCCTCTATAATAGCCTTAATAATTAAAAGTTTAATTATCATGCATGTAAATATGCATATAAATTAGCATGAGTTAAATAATAATCCCCAATACATATACACGGTTATTTGGTCATGAAAATCCAAATTTTTATATATAAATTATTATTATTATTATTATTATTATTATTATTATTATTATTATTATTATTATTATATAGATATAGATTAATTAAGATTAAAATAAGATAAGATTAAGATTTATATAAGATATTTATTCACATTATCCTCTTTGGAATGAATTATAATAATAATAATAATAATAATAATAGTAATTTATTTATTTATGATAGCATTCATTTAGTACGTATAATCGTCCATAATTGGCTGAATATTGACTAACATGCACAATCTAATTCATTGGCTAATATATCTTTAGATGTTTATTAATATATTAATTAATATGTGTAAATAATCTTTTGATTAAATATTATAGATTTATGTTTCTAGAAATATAGTTTAGGCGGGAAAATGAATAATTTCTATTTATGCTAGACTATCTTAGTTTTAGATATAATATAGATATAGATATAGATATAGATATAGATATAGATATAGATGAGTTTTAAATGATATAGAAATAATAGAAGGTACGATATACATATATATATATATATATATATATATATATATATATATATATATAGGGGTGGGTTCAAATAGGAACCAATCCCCCTGAAGAAACTTAGGAACCAATCAAATTCAAGGATTTTGATGACATGGCGGATAAAAAAGCGGTGGCATAGTTGTAAATATGTAAAATTCGAATTATAAGGGGTAATTCCAGATTTTTTTAATAAAGTGATGACATCATCTTTTAAAAAATTCCTAAAAACTTTAAATAAGCATAACTTATTCATTTTTTTATCCAATTTACGCAAAAAAATATATCAAATTAAAGATTTTTTCATGCTCCTTCATTTAAGATCCATAATGCATATGTTTATTTGAGCAAAAATTGATGAAAAATACAAAAAACGGTAACTGTCAGATATTTGCTAATATGATATCACAATATTGCTCATATCTTGTGTTTATGTTGCTAACATGAAATTTTTTATGCATGACTTTGAATTTTAAGTTGCTTTCATGAGAAAATAGTTAAAGTATGAGCTATATATAGTTAAGTTCATAAACAATTATAACTTTATCAATGCTTAATATTATTTTGAAAACTTGTAATATTTGAGAATTTAAGTCATGCTAGCATATCATTATTCACATATTACCAATGTGTTACTAACATATTAGCAAATTAATAGTCACATATTAGCAGTGTGTATATTCTCTAACATATTAGCAATATGTTGTATGTATAAATGATGTTACACATGTTACACAATATTATTTTAAATGTGGTCCAATGTTATATGCGTGGTGTTTAATACGTGTCAATTTAATATTATGATCTCTTCAAGTTAACAATATGAGTCTATCTCATCATAGCAACAAAATCTGTTGATGTTAGCAATATACATCTTTCATGTTAGCATATTAATACAACGCCAGAAAAGACAACGGTTTTAAAGTGTTGTCTATTTAATTCCGGGAATTAGGCTCAAAATCCGAAAAAACATAACATAATTTCTAAATTACGAAAATAACCCCGCTTTCATTAAGTTCTCAAATATTACAAGTTTGCCACCTTACTTTGACTAAAACTTTGACTAAATTATGGTCATTAGATCTAATCAAATCTAAGGCTAGGATTGGTTCCTAGGTTCCTTCAGGGGGAATTGGTTCCTATTTGATCATTCCCCTATATATATATATAGGGGTTGGTTATAATAAAAACTTATCTTGGTGTGAAAACGTGCGGACAGTGCTTGTTTAGTGTACTTTTAGTGCTTTTCTTACTGTATTTTGGTGCTAAAAACATCTAGCACCAAAACACAATAAGAAAAGCATTAAAAAAATAAAAAAAATTAGCATCAAAATACATAAAGAAAAGCACTAAAAATACACTAAAGAAGCACAGTCCGCAATTTTCACACCAAGATAAATTTTTATTTGAACCAACTCCTTTATATATATATATATATATATATTAAATTAGTAGGCGATATACGGATATATACTATGTGCTGATGTGTATCTTAGTCAAATCTGGTGACAAAAATAGAGAAAGTGGATAATTGGATATGCTTTAGTATATTATCTTCTTCTTCTCTCTCTTCACATATTAAAATTATTCCGATTATATTATAGCCTCTTCCCCTTTTCTCCCTTTCCTTATAAGTTATAATTGATATTTCCACACACCCATTTAAACCATAAATATATATTAAACTTTTTAAAAGGAATCAGCGCTCATGTTCATCACATGGGCTTATCTGTTTATATAATGGGATATGATACACTGCCTAATAATTCAAAATAAATATAAGAAAATTCAATTCGTAGTTATGAATAAAATAATACTCCCTCCGTTTCAAAATGTTTATTGTTTTAAGTTTTTTTTATTTTGTTTCAAAATGTTTATTGTTTTTTATAATTTGACATCCTCTCTCAATTTTAACCCTCTCAAATCCTACAAGATTTCTTGATTCTAACAAAATGGAGAGAGAAAAATATATGGAGAGAGAAAATGTTGTTATTCTTTAGGAAAATATAGATGAATTAGATTTTATGGCATATATGAGGGATGAGTGTATATGTCCACAAAATTAATTGTTAATTCTAGATAAAAAACTTAAAACAACAAACATTTCGAAACGGAGGGAGTACTACACCGGAAATTTTTTGCCACCCAAACTACACTAACCACCTTTCTTATTATTTGTTTATTACAAATGCAGGTTTTAAACATATGGCTTTATTTAATTATAATATAATTCAAAGACTTTCTAGGTAAGTCAATTTTAAGAACTAATTAAGTCAATTATTGTTCCATTATTCATTTTAGGATTATTACTATTAAAAACATTGCAACTCCTCTCTCTTGCTAGTTGATAGAGCAAATTTTGTTGATAGACGCTTTAACACTTTGATTATCTTTTCGAATCCACTTCGATCCAGATAAGTTTGACGTATAATATTGATACATGTTATAGCATTTGTGATAAATTTGAAGAATAAATTCATTTACATTATTGAGTATAATTCATATCTCGATATAGGTTTAGTCATTATCAAAATCAGATAATTTATGTTAGAATGCACAAATTTTATGAAAAATATTATTGTGATAATGAATTTTTTGTAGCAAAAAAAAGAGAGATTTGCAATAGAATGAAACATGTCATTCTTTGTGATTGAAAACACGTTCGTGTAAAATATTACCCTAAAATCCAATAAAAATTAGAAAAAAAAAGGATCAAAGATAGGGAAGGGTAAAAGAGACAATTAACTAAATTCTTACTATTGGCACGAGGAAAATTGCTACATATTTATGAGAACGCGTGTCTACACTACAGACAATGACATATCCAGAAATTGAAAAGCAAAGTGAAAAATGTGATAATATGGAAACGTAGGAGTCTAGTCATCAAATTCAACCAAATTATCGAACAATCCCTAGATCTTATCCATACCAATTAATTAAATCTTAAAAAACACTTTAAATTTTTTTTGTTCGACCTTAAATTAAATCTCAGACCTCAACTGCGGCAATTCGCCGCAAAACACCGTAAAACAAATACTCACTCTGATCTCCCCCTCTCTCTCTCTCTCTCTCTCTCTCTCTCTCACACACGCACACACATACATGGCTTGCTCTGTTGAGTTCTTGCTACTGTTGCCACTTCTTTTTCTGATCTCGAAGGCCGTCTCGCTTTCTCACAATCCCATCTTGCCGAAAGCTGCGATCTTTCCGGTTACAAAAGATTCCTCAACTCTTCAATATGTAGCTCATGTTTTCATGGGTGAAAATCTTGATTCTCTCAATCTTGTGGTTGATCTAAACGGCCCTTTTGTTTGGATGGGCTCTGAATTCAAATCTGCTTCTAAATCTCAGCTGCCCATCAAAAGTTGCTCTCTCAAGTGTTCCATGGCGAAGCCAATTAGGGGGTGTTACAGGCCTGGTGGCGGTGGCGGTGGCGGTGGCGGTGGCGGTGGAGCAGGGTACAACTCCAAGAGTTGTACTTTGCAGGCAGAGAACACAATTTCAAGAATCTCTACATCTGGAGATCTGAATGAAGATATGATGGCTATGGAATTCTGGGACGGGATTGGCTCTGCTTCTTTTGCTAAGAGTGAGAAATTCTTGTTTTTGTCTGCACCAAATTTGTTGCTTCAGGGCTTGGCTAATGATGCTAAAGGCATGTTAGGGTTAGGAGATTCAAGAATTTCACTCCCATCACAATTTTCAACCACATTTGGGTTTTTTGAGAGGAAATTTTCTGTGTGTTTGTCCCCAAAAAATGGTGCAATTTTCCTAGGTGGGAACCCTTTTGAGGGCTCAATGAAGTCCACCCCTCTAATTTCCAAGAAAAGTGAGCTTGAACAAGGCTATTACATTGATGTGAGTTCAATCAAGATTTCTGGTAAGAAATTGTCTTCGCATAGAGAAAAAGGGATTCTTGCTGCAAAAATTAGTACTGTTGTTCCTTACACTACACTGGAGAGCAAGATTTATGGTGCATTTGTTGAGTCCTATATTAAGGCTGCAATTTCCGTGAACATGAGTTTGGTGCAATCTGTGGCTCCATTTGAAGTTTGTTTCAGCTCAAAACATGTGGAGAATCAAAGGGCTGGTCCAAATGTTCCAATCATCGACCTTGTTTTGCAAAGTGAGTTGGTGAAGTGGCGAATTCATGGCCGGAATTCGATGGTTCCGGTTAGTGATGAGGTGATGTGTTTAGGGTTCTTGGATGGAGGTCTGAACCCTAGGGATTCAATTGTTGTTGGTGGTTATCAGATTGAGGATCATCTGTTGGAGTTCAACTTGGGAAATTCCATGCTTAGATTGTCTTCACTGTTGATGGAAGAGAAGAAGTGCTCTGATTTTGAAGCATCTTCATTGTCTGGGGAGATCTTCTGATGTTTTTTGTTGAGCATAAACTAATTTTAATTAAATCCTCAAAACTTTTGTAGTTTTGGGATTGTAATTCAAATCTTACTACGCTATTTATGTACATGTAAGTTGAGTTATATAGGTTTATTTTGTGTAGTTTCTCTGATGTAACAAGTTTTCTGGATATAATATGAGAATCATTGAGCCCTGTGTGGAAAAAAGAGGGATTTCTTTCAGTTATTCTGTTGAAGTTGTTATTACATGAAATAGGATTTCATAATCATTTGATAAATTGTGATAAGGAAGAATTCCAGGGTTGATACTTCACTTCCTTCACTGCTATAATGCTAACCGAATCCTTGAAAATTCATATAAACTTTGCAATACGTTTGAGATCATGCATCTAGAGGTGTGGCGTTTGTTTGTTGGAGAGATCGTTTCGACTCCACTCAGTTACACCCCGTTGCTACGCTCCTGACGGAGTAGGTGTCATGAAGATCAGCACCGTGACGGAGTAGGTGGCGCCTGTCCCGCCGTTGAACAATAAATGGAGTGCCAAAAATGAATAAGATGGGAAAGGAGAAATTAGGGATCATGACAATTCGTGCAATTGTGTCGTCTTCCCTTCGTGCTCACACGACAACGGCATGACACGGCATAATAAGGTCAAATATAGACACGATAAGTACTTATCAAATATGAACAAGATTTTTTTAGTATTAACACGAAAACGCACCACAACGATACGAACATGAAATTTATCATGTTTGGTGTTGTGTGATGTCGGTACGACAGGATAGCGACATGAAATAGTATAAAATATATTAAATTGCAAATTTAATAGATAATAATAATAAGTATAGTATTTTTTTAATATATTTTACATATTATTGTGTCATTGACCTTTTATTAGGTTGTTAACTGGTTATGGTGCAATAACAGGTTAGCAATTTAATTTATAAGAATATATGCTAATTTTTATCGTGTTTAACATGTTGACACGGACACAACACGAAATAATCATGTAAGTTAGCAAAATTTTAATTCGTCTATATTCCATTGGGCCCATACTTAGCCCGTTAGCACGGCCCAAGTTCCGTGTAGGAACTGGACCACGTAAAACTCTATATTCTCAAATTGTTACATTTTATGTACTCATTATAAAATTTGTGATTTTAACTCTAATTTTTTCTTCAATTTTAATTTCATATACGATAATTTATTTTATAACTATTAATTATAATTTATTCTATTTAATTAAAATTTATAATTATTTTTTTAATATTTAATTTTCATATTTTACTTAATATTTAACTATTAAGGTTGATTATTTCATAATTAGAATTTATACTTTTTTTAATTTGATTTTTTGTTGATAAATTTTGATATAATTACTATTATTAAAACCATAAATTGAATGGTGGGAACTAAGGCGGAAAATCAAACCAAATTAATAATTCAATACTTGACCCGTGTTCATTCATTAAAAGCTTGTTTGAGCTCGGTTCAATAAACATATCAAACAAACTTGAACATAATATTGTGTTTAATAAGATTTAAAGGTCGGCTCAAACTCAAGTTCGATAATTAAATTGGAACAAATATGTATAAAAATATCAAACTACTCGAGTTCGACTTGTGATTGCCTCGATTAAAACTCATTTGAGTTCGACAAGATAGGTAATCAAAATAAACCCAAACATAAATGTTAAGATCTTTATCATTTCAAATAAGTTTGAACAAATCATTGTATAGCCCTAGTAGAAATATATAGAGGGTGAAGCATCATTCGGGTACGTACAGAGTATTTCATCAGAGCTAGACCTAGTCTGTTGTTCTAAGTTCATTTTCATCATTATTGACTTATACAAAAAATTGTGTCAAACCAACATCATGGCGTGTATACATGATAACTTGTTTAACGAAACACAATATTGTGTTTTCATACTAGTAATTAACCCAAACCAAATATGCTATGACATTAAGAATGAACAAGTTAATTAAGAGTTTTAAGACGTATATCAAACCGTTTGATACGAGATTCAAATTATTGAGTTAGTTTTTGCTCCAAAAAAAAAAAAATATAAAAAAATTATTGAGTTGGTTGGAATTCAATGCCTCTCAAAAAAGTCAAATGTTGATTCCTCAACGATTTCGGCAAATAATTGAACCGAAATCACTCAAATTCTCACTTGTCCAAATCCATATTTTCCACTTCCGATTCATTTACCAGGCCATAGTCAACTAATTAAACAAATATTATATCACTATCAATTTCGAATTTTTGTACTAGCCAATCCATTTATCTATATATATACCTACTTAAGCATCACAAATTCTTCATTCCAACAACATCATCGAAAACCAAATTATATGTCAATGATCAATATGATTAATCTTTTCCTTCTCTCCCTTTTCTTGATCTTCAATGAGTCCACTGCCCAACCTCACACTACATTGGTGGCACCCCTCAACAAGGACACCGCCACCTCTCTCTACACCACACTCCTCAACTCCGGCGACCGTTACGTCGTCGACATCGCCGCCCCATTCTCGTGGCGGCGCTGCCCCTCTCACCGCCACCCCACGGTGGCATGCTTCACCGGTGAATGCTTCCAGGCTACGTACCTACCCTCACCTTGTCCACCACCACCTACTTCATCAAAAACCCCTTGCAAATGCATAGTCTCTCCTCAAAATCCCATCACTAAATCGTGTGCGTTTGATCAACTCACCTCAATCAATCTCACACTTTCTTGGGCTACTAGTGGTGCCAATCCAACGGCTGAGATTGCCTCGACTTATATATATTTATCATGTGCTCCAAAATCTCTCCTTCAATCTCTTCCAAGAGGAGTAGTAGGCCTAGCAAGCCTCTCTCTAGCTCCATTATCTCTCCCATCACAACTCTCCGATCGATTTCCTCGACTTAGTCGAAAATTTGCAATGTGTTTGCCTAGCTCAAGTTCAAAAAACGGTGTGATTTTCTTCGGAAACGCTTCGTATGATCTTGATCCTCGTATGGAGCTCGATGCATCGTCTCTTTTATCGTACACTCCACTTCTTACGAATCCCAAATCGGCAGCTTACGGCATTGGAATCAAGGCCTTATCAATAGGTCCAAAATCGATTCCGATGTCCCCATTCGAAGCGATTGGGCTTAACACGGTCGTGCCTTACACGACCCTAGTGACCGATGTTTTTAAGGTTTTTGTCGAGTTCTTTGCAGAAGCGATGAAGGGCGTGCCTCGTGTGAAGAGTGTGAAGCCGTTTACTACATGTTACAAAGCTAGTGCGATTGGTTTTGATCGTGTCGGATTTCATGTGCCTCAGATTGACTTGGAATTCGACAATGGCAAGAATTGGACGATTTTTGGGGCTAATTCGATGGTTGGAGTTGGTGGAGATACGGCTTGTCTTGCTTTCTTGGATGGTGGGACGACGGCGGAGCTCAAGATTGTGATCGGAGCGTTTCAGATGCAGGATAATTTATTGGTGTTTGATCTTGATCAATTGAGGTTTGGATTTAGTTCTTCCTTGTTGTTTGAGAGGATGACATGTAGCAACTTCAATTTTACTAAGGTTTGATATATATTTTTACGTTGTATGGAAATGGAATGGATGCTAATAATGGAAAGTGTTGTCAATTAGCATTGTCCTAAAATGGCATAGGACATTGGTAAATTCTAGAGTAAGGTGCATGCGCGATGCGCCCTCATTTCTACATACATCCCTTTTTTTGTTATTACTAATATTTATTGGATAGAAAAGAAATTTGGTATCCGAAACATTAAGCATTTACGAGGTGTGTAATATTAAGGATAAATTATTAGAAACTTTTGTTGTGGACGAGGTAAAAACTAGAGTATAAAGAACCAAATTTGATAGGGTCAGGCCATTGAAGATGAGAATGCAATGCATGGACCTTACTATGGAATCTACCTGATCGATCTGGTCTAGGTAATTAATCACCACACACGTGGGAATCCATGATTCGTCTTCGTTTACGTGCGTGCACGTGGCAGAATTGGAGATGATGTTGCAATACCTAAGTAGAAGCAATTAGATGGGAAGTGGTAAAGTTGTTTTGTTTAAATGGACACTGGAGAAGCATGAGCAAGTTTTTGTGGAAAAATTATAATTATGGGAGCAACACAAGAATTGTGTGTGGATGCCAACAGCCACATTTTCAGCTTCTCTCAGTTGCTTTCACTAAACTGTTAAAAGCCTAACAAATGTGAAACAACAAAATTGATTGATATATCTACAACAGAGCTACCTAGCCTCATGTAAAAATCTTGAAATTCATGCACAAAATGCAGATGCTGATGAATCTGTTCTAGATCATCTTCGCCTCGATTTTCATCCCCCTATTAAAATCTGCAGAAAAAAAATGCCAAGCTTGGGAGCCACATTATCATCAACTGATGTCTCATCCACAAGCAACCAGCTTCCTAGCCATGATCATGGATCATCAGTTTATCTCCCAGTTCATAACATGCCTAGTGCAATAGATTTCCGCCTGGCCCGAATGGTAAGAATCCACAAACAACTCAAAAAATTTTGATTCCAAGAACCATGCAAGAACTTTTTTTAGGCCATTTTTCAGAATTTTTTATTTCCCTAATGTGGTGTGGAACGGACCACTGCAGGTCGTGGCAGAGGCGGTGGGCACGTTCGTGTTAATGTTTTGCATATGTGGGATCATAGGAAACTTGCATTTCATGGGAATTCGGACAGGGCTAATGGAATATGCAGCAACTGCAGGCCTAACAGTTGTAGTCATAGTTTTCTCAATAGGCACAATTTCTGGTGCTCATATAAATCCTGCTGTCACAATTGCTTTTGCTGCAGCTGGTCCATTTCCATGGTCCAAGGTTTAACAAATTTTCATCACAAAACATGAAAATTTTCATCACTACACATGCAAGAATCTAACCTTATCTACTGTGTTTTTTTTTAAGGTTCCACTCTATGTTCTTGCACAAGTAGGGGGTTCTGTTTTGGCAACCTATGCAGGGTGGTTTGTTTATGACATCAAACCAGAGCTAATGTTAACTGCTCCAATCCATCATGGATGGAAGAGCGCCTTCTTAGTCGAGCTCGTTGCAACCTTCATCGTTCTTTTCCTAACCACATCCTTATTCAATGAACAACAATCTGTGAGGCAACAAACATATATATCTGCACCAAAATCATCTATATTTTTCTTTGTTTCTCATAATTGGATTAAATCAGTTCAACTAACTCTACACTAACATAAAACTCTCAATTCTTGCAGCTGAAACAGGTGTCTGGATTTGTTGCTGGAGGGGCTATATGTTTAGGAGTGCTTATCTCAGGGTACAACATCTCAATTCTAAGCCTCAAACAACACATTACATATACATAAAATTTTCGACTAAATTTATTCGTGAACAACAAATAGGCCTGTCTCAGGAGGATCAATGAATCCAGCAAGATCACTAGGGCCAGCACTTGTTACATGGACATTTGATAGCGTGTGGATATATCTTGTTGCTCCAACACTCGGAGCCATTGCAGGCGTCGTCGTGTTTCGGGTTTTACGCCTCCAAGGCTGGCCATGCAACTCGGGTCCTTCACAGAGCACCATCCAGCCTAGCCATAGCTCATTGCACTAGATTTTGGTCACCACTTTATAGTATATATATACTGCAGTACTGCTACATTAGTATGATATTTTTTAGTTTGTACTATTAAGATTGTTGATTTGTTAATAGTAATGTTGATGGAAATATAATTTAAGAGTTGATGTAATAAGAAGAGAACATGCATACTTGAGAGATGAAAAACATATATAATTAATTAAGTATTTTAAATGATTACAACTTTTTGAACTTATAATTCACAAACTACATTTGATGCACAAAAGTGGTACAATATGGAGCTTACATTTTTATGGAGAAAATAAAAACAATAGTAGTAAATTTGGTTGCCTCTTATAAAATATTAATTAATTATTATTTTTTCTCTAATTAACTTAATGGACATTTTGTTATATTCCACGAAAAAATCATCAAACAAATTGATGAATGCAATGTGGTGTGGCGAGGTGGGGTATGTGTGATATACTTATATATATATATATATATGTATGTATGTATGTATGTATGTATAATTTTTTTAATTTGTTTTCAAAATATCAATTGATCTACCATGGAATAATAGCTTGCTTAAAAAATTTTGCACACAAAGATCGACCCATATTTCATAAAAATATGGAGGTCAATTCAATCCAAAACCGATGAGGTAGCTTGAGTAGCCCATAAATATGCAGATTGGTAGAATTGAAATGGAACTGAATTATGTGTATGTGTGTGTGTGTGTCTGAAATTTGCAACTTGCCAATTTTGATCATGTTAATTTTCCAATTATTTTGGTTTTCAAGAATCACTTTAAAATGCTAAATAAAATGTGATGACAATGAGCCAGCTCACTGATCAAGCAGAGAAATTTTGTTGATGCTGATTTCTAAAAAAATCTTCGTTGGTCGATGGAGACGTACACTTATGATATTTTGATTCATTGTATATATCATGCATGTCGTTTAAAATTTGTTTATTTTTCCTTACATCACTTAGGTATATTTATATATTTTTCATTTTTTTGGATTTAAAAATATTTAATTTATTGTTCTTGTGGCATCTTAGACAAATGGTAGAATCTGATTCCTTAAATGCCTTTGTTTTAGCGAATGAAATATTTAAACTAAGCGGCAAATGTTTGGAATAATTAATGAGAACAAACATTTGGTCCAAAGGCACACAATCTAGTGATCACCATGAAATGACAGCCCAAATAACCATTTTCTTTTCACACAAAAAATGTTTAAAACTGTGAAAAGTCTTACGAACCTAAACCCGTCAGTCAGACAGTCGGACACAAATTTTTGTGTACTTCTCAATGAAAAAATAGTAATTTCTTACATAAAAAATACATATGTCAAGATAATATATTTGAATATAACAAATAATATTTCGTGAAAAAACAACCAAAGTGTTGCCTAAATGTGAGTGTAGAGTTTTTTATTTTTATGTTTTGAATGGAGAGAAAAGAAAAATGATGGATCTCGAAATCTCGAAACATCTCCCTTTTATATTAAAATTGGGTTCCTATCGAACAGGAGAGAACATCAGCAGCAGGTAAATTGTAAATTATGATGATGGCAAAGTACCTTTTGGAGTGTAAACAAATAATGTCTCCCATCCAATAACTTAGGGATTTAAGAAAATAATGTCTTCTACTATTTGATTAAGTAACTTTTTGTATTTTAAGTTGGATGTCACCATATTGAAGTTTATATGTTATTATATATAAATAAAAAGGGGTATGTTGTGGGGACAACGAAAGGGATTGGGAAGACTAATCGGCTCTTTAATTTTTTTTAATTAATTAAATTTTAAGCAAAAAAATTAAAAGTTATATTTTTCAATATAAAATGTTAATGAGTAAGTTTTGTGAAGACATTTTATATACTAAAATTCGTAAGATAGGTCAGAATCCAGATCTAAACATAATAATAATAAAAAAAGAGTTAAAATCATAAATATGTCATTAGAAATGGATTTGTATTTGGTCATTGACTTTTCTTGCGGATTTTGACTTGTAAGACAGCCTCACACGAATTTTTCTCAAAATGTAATGCTTTCGCAATATTTTTTTAATCTGGATAAATTATATTTAATGCCCCAACGTTTGCATAATTGCATCACTTTGCAACTTATAATAATAATAATAATAATAATAATAATATGACTTATTTTTAATAATAGCTTTACCCACAATGTTTCATTTTCATTACAATTCTAAGTTTTTCTAGCAATCGAAAATTGTTTCAGCACATCTGAGAACATGTGAATGAGAATAAAAAAATACACATAAGTCAAAGCTGAGTAACCATGTTGGAGAACACATGACTTAGTTTTCAGTTGTCAGAAAACTCACGGGATGATATAATTGTGACAAAAATGAAGCGTTGTAAGTAAAATTGTTCTTAAATATTAGTTAGGTATCATTGTTATAAGTTACAAATATTAATTAGGATATTAAATATAATTTACTCAATTTTAATGTACAAAAATATTATTATTACTACTACTACTCGAATCTTCTGTCTCACCGATTTTGGTTCATTAAACTGTCTAAAAAGAGACCTAATGTAAATTATAAAAATGTTAGATGTCAACTATAGATTATATATAAATATAATACATGTAATCGAACTTTTTTTATTAATTGTTTCCAAGAAATTAATACAGTTGTGCTTGCTGGCGAGCTGTCGCTTTAAATGAAAGTCTAAATTACCCAATAACATTAACATGACACTTTTTTTACACGATCAACCAAAAATAAACTCACCACTCAAGATTAAAATTTCTTACTTTACTCAACAATTGGTTCTCTCTCTCTCTCTCTCTCTCTCTCTCTCTCTCTCTCTCTCTCTCTTATTCTTTTTCTTTCTTTTTTATATCATTAGAATTGGATTCATAATTCCATAATCCCTAAAATAATATGTTTGATTTAGATTATATATTATTCCGTATAATTTATTTTTCTGTAATCCGATATAGTTTAGCACTCATTCTCATTAAAAACACAAAATAAAACAGTTCAGTTTTGAATTATTGAACTTTATCACAGTTGACCGGATTGTTATAAAATATAATTGGTAAATTACACTTGATTCTTACATTTTTTTTTTGCCCTTTTTTAAAAATAGCCCACATTTTCAAAACTAAAAACAGTACCCACGTTCTCAAAAATATAAAATAAAATCAAATTTAACATTTGATTAGTTTTCCAGTCTGAAAATCTTACGTAATTGATTGTATTTTGGTATTTCTATTTCTCCGGCAGCATAAAAAAATCATTCAATCAAGAAATCTTAAATACAATAAATTACGTATGATTTTCGAGTCGAAATATTAATCACATATTAGATTTGTAATTTTTTTTATAAAAGTGGTATTTTTTTTTAATTTTGGAAAAGTATGCTATTTTTAAAAAAGAGCCCAAAATGTGGGTATCAAAATGTAATTCACTCATATAATTGAATTTGGCTCTCTAATATGTAATTTTTTTTCTGTTATTAACTCATCCAAGAAGACCATGTTGCTCAGTCACTAAATATTAATAGAAAAAGTAAATCACTGTGTATCACAAAGGGTGCATATCATCTCATTTTATTTGCTATTATGTATTATTGTACATAGGGCTGTAAACGAACCGAATCGAGCCGAACACCCTGATACTCGAGCTCGGCTCGTTAAGGAATATTCAAGCTCGAGCTCGATTCGAGCTTTTTTCCTTCTGTTCAACCCGGCTCGATAAATATTTATCATGTTCGAATTCGGTTTGAGCTCGGTTCGTTAAATGCTCGAAAATTTACTAAACGAGCCTGAGCTCGAATGCTCGAAAAAAAGCTTGTTTAATTTACATATTCGAGCTCGATCTTGAAAAAAATAGCCTATTTTATTTACCCGTTTGAAATATTTATAATATTCATGAACATGTTCAACATGTTCGATTAAGATCGGGCTCGTACATGTTCACGAGCTGGCCGAACCGAATACTACTATGTTCGAGCTCGCCTCGATAATTTTATCGAGATCGATTCAAGGCTCGAGCTCAGCTCATTTAGAAAATGAACAAACTTCGAACAAGCTTTTTTCGAGCCGAACTCCGAATAGCTCGTGAGCGGCTCTATTCATTTACAGCCCTAATTTGTATACGATCACATTATCAATATATATTAATAGATAAAATGTTATGATCACATTATCAATATATATTAATAGATAAAATGTTGTTTCGTAATAAATAATTGAGATCAATGAGGAAAGCTAATAAATCATAATAACCCACTAATATCCCATCTTATTGATGAGCTGAGTCACATCCTACAAATCACCCAAAATTTCAATCAATGATTTAAAAATAAATATATTAAATCGAACAAATATGATTCAATTTAGACTTGGACACATCAATATTTAAATGGTCCAAACCTCCCACAATTATGGGAACATCAGCACAACCCAACAACCAATGAGTTCGAATAATAAAATATAATAAAGGGCAGATTATATTTAATATTTCAATGTTTGCCAACTTATAACAATAATACTACAATTTATTTTTAATACTCTCTCAATTTCATAAAGATTATATTTTAAATTTTATAATAAAAATTAAAAATTAAAAAATGTAACAAATATACCCTTTCTTCCTATTAAGTTATATTTTCCAAAAGGAGAGTGTTAAAAAGTGTAAACATCAAATAATTTACAATAAAATTAAGAGGCTAAAACATCAATCTTTCTGAAACTGAGGGAGTATTAATTTTACCCATAACTTTTCATTTTTGTCACAATTATATTTTAATTCGTAAGTTTTTCCGGCAATTGAAAGCCGAGTCAAGTATTTTCCGACATGTTGAATCAACTTTGGCTTATGTGTAATTGTGTGTGTTTTTTCTTGTTCGACGCAATGACCCAGCTTTCAGCTACTGAAAAACTTACGAAGAGTTGAATTGTGACAAAAATTAAACATTGGAAGTAAAATTACTATTAAATATCAATTGGGGTATTATTGTTATAAGTTACAAAAATATTGAGATATTGAATATAATTTACCCTAAAATAAAATAAAATAAAGTTGTTTTATTTCCAAACTCATCAATTGTAAGAAACCATGGTCCTCTGTAATTAATATATCTCCAGTTCTTTCTTTACCATGTTGTACTTTGGGGGTAAGAAAGTGAAAAAGGTATAACTCATCTAAGGGTAATGCAGATATTATTGGGCTTTGAATTTGATTGAATAAAGTCATTTTCCAATATTGGGAGAAAGCCAATGAGTTTAAGGTCAATGGATAAATGGATATTGGAAAATATGTGGTGTACATTTGTAGAAGGTGACTAGATAGGTTGTAGTGGTTTTTTTGATAGTGATCGTGCTTCGCTTTGTTGTTGGTTTTTCTTCAAAATAATTTTGGGGGAAAACAAAATTTATCATTTTTTAACAAAACAAAAAATTGGGGGCAATTAAATAAAGTTAATCTTTGCTTGGCAACGTTTTTTTTAAAAATTGATATATACTTCAATTTTCAAACTTACTTACATTTCCCCAGACTATGGAAGTTGTATTTGAATTTCATCCACTTATATTTTAAAATTAATATTAAAGCAATTCGAAATGATGAGGTTGATACGAGTAATAAGATATGTGTATTTATCACAAAATTAAAATTAGGACAAATCAATTCTAATTATTAATTATAATATTAAATTGAAGCACAATAAATCGAAATTGAAGAAAAAGAATATTAGAAAATATATATAATTTGATATTTCAATGTGGAGGTTCTTTGCTTATTTATTGTGGGCAACAAGCCAAAATCAAGAATATTTATTTTCAATATGTGTTGTGTGAGATGAAGAAAAGATATATTGAAAAAGAAACAAATAACATTAGGAAAAAGAGAAAAGGAATAAAAGATAAAGAGCAAATGTGACACGACAATAAACACCAGCGGGCTATTGCCAAAAACTATGGGCGTCTCTCTCTTTCTAGCACCACTTCTATAGACCCTTTTGTTTTCCAAAAAAAAAAAAACATTATTATTATTATTATTATTATTATTATTATTATTATTATTATTATTTGAAGTAATTGAATCTGTTATTAAAATAATTAATGAATTTAATTGAGTCTTTCAGGTGGATCCACCACAAGACTTATATGGTGTGGTTTTACGTACCACTCATATGTAATTTGTGAGCTACACGCAATCCATATTTATCCAAACATGGGGTCATGAAAAATGGCACACTTTTCTTTTAGGTCAATCATGTTGCATAATATTTACTTATAAGTGCGGCAAAAAATTCTTATGTGATTTGTAGATTGATGTATTTACATGATATTTGTCAAAATAACATTTATAAAGAATAATACTAAATAGCAGTTGTAGCCTTGTAGTTGTAGGCTTCTCTTCTTCTTCTTCTTCTTTTAATAATAATAATAATAATAGATAAATAAATAAATCAGTAAGTAGCAAAAAACAAGAGTTTTGTTAAAATAACATCTATAAGGAATAATAATTTAGATTTTATAATTTACAATATTTTAACATTCTCCCAATTTTATAATAAAGAAATTGCTCCGCACATGTTTCAGTTTGGTGTCCACTATCAGATATAAATTTCAAATCTTGGTTATATACTTCTAGGTAGAGGTGGCAATTTGGGCGGCCCGGCCCGAAAAGCAGGCCGGGCCGGGTCAAAATTGTCAGCCCTACTTCTAGGTAATTAATTATATTTTGATGTCCACATTTTGGATTTTTTTTAAATATTCAACTTTTTCAACATATAAATTAAATAATACATATAAATAAACCCAATAACTATTATTATGTTATTATGTATACTAAAAAACTTCTATTGTTAAATTAATTATCTCAGCTAATGATAAATGCATATGTATCTATATATGCAGTGCATGAATGTTAATGTAATAATAATAATAATAATAATAATAATAATAATAATAATAATAATAATAAAACAAAAAGGGCAAAACACATTCTAAAGTTCGTGTACTTTTATATTTTATTTCAATTGTATAATTTTTTTTTTGGCTTTAGTTCTAATTTGATAATTCATTTTCTCAGGTCCCCATATTTTTATTTTAATATGCCCTTGTACAATTTTTTTGTTTTAATAACTCAAGTTAATTTTATATTTGAATCATCAAGTTCTTATTCAATGGAATTAATAAAGTTGTTATTTGTTAATTATTGTATTATTTTAAATAACATTTCAGTTGTTTAAATATTTTTTATATTATGTATTTATAAAGTTACATGTAATATTTTTTTTATTGCAAACGATTCTGTTATATGACTAATATCATAGCCACAACAACGAACTAGGAATATAAAAAGAATTGGCATTCATTGAAAATTTGTAGGGTCATTTTATTTTATTTTATTTTTTGAGGAAAATAAGAATTTGTAGTGTCATTGCTGCAAAATTAATGAGAAGCAGATTCCATTCTTTTTTATTTTTCGTATTTCTCCATCTAATGATTATATATATATATATATATATATATATATATATATATAGTTCATTTATTTTCAGATACCATAAATTTCTTAGCAAGAGATGTACAGCTTCTGACGTGGTTGTTTTGTTCAAGCTTGAATCATAGTTAAATTTGTATGTATATATATGTATATATGATTTTTTTAAAAGAATTTAGTTGACATAGTAATATATTTTAAGTATAAAAAGATCGAGGATTCCTTGTCATGGTATGAAATGATGTAGGAATATTGTCTATTTTTGGCGATGAACTCTTTATTCTTTTTTTTTTTTTTTTTTTTTGCGATAATTGATCATGTGTTCTCTTATATTTTTTTAAATTATTTGTTCAAGTTAAAGTTTCATGAGTAATGTTTAATAAATGAATTAGGTAAAATAAAAATATAAACAAATTCATAAGTGTAGTTAAATGGGTTGACTACAAAAATATATAAATAAATGTTCTTCAAAGTTTAAAATCTCTAATTCAAATTATCATTCTTAATTTTAAATTTCTAAGTCCAAACCCCAATTGAAAATCAAATACATTTGATGATTGTAAAATTCAAATCATATGTACATAAATTCAAAATTTTAATTCAAACATAAAATCCTAGTTTAATTGAAATTTTAATTCAACAAAAAAAAAATTGTAAACAACACTAAACATAAATAAGAAATCTAATTAATAATATACATGCAAAAAAACCAAGAATGAAATAAAAAAAAAATAACATCAACCAATCGAGAGTGTTGTTTGTGCACTTTTCAATTTAAAATTTTGATATATTTTTGAAATTGTTATGTGTTGTAGTTTGAAGACTTGAATAATTATACATCTCTTGTTCCTATATTTTTATACATGTATGAGATTTGAAGAGGAGTAAGATTGAGAGTCACGAATTAATGGTTGATTGGTTAATGTTAATATTATTAAGGATATGTATGATTCATCGTCTCTTTTTAGTAATAATATTATCCACCATGTGTCAACTAAAGTACCCAAACACTATTTTATTTTTTTCATCTTTATGACCTTAGTTAATATTCTCCAATAACAATATATATATATATATATATGTGTGTGTGTGTGCGTGCGTGTGTGTGTGTATACATACTAAAAAAAATTGGGGGTACAAGTGTACCCCTTATTCCTATATGGCTCCACCACTGGTTAATGGTATCAAATATATAATTAGAAATACTCTAAAATCATAACTTTTTCACATTTTTTCTTTTTTCACACAACATTTCAATTTTTGCAATAATGCGAAAATTTTATGTTTTTGTTGCAATTAAGTCATAAGATGAAAATTAATCTGACTTGGTCTAAATTTTTACACATGTGCACTCTTAATTTGATGTGACATAAATTAAACAAGAGTATCTCTCTCGTGCGATGCACAAATGTGATATGTATAATTTTATTTGTTAGAAATTATAATTATGAAAATTTTTAAAAAAATATTACAACAAAATAAAATTAATTTATAACTTTCTAAATTAAGAAATTTCGTATTATTCATTTTTTATTAATTATAGCATACATTTGTGTGCACTATTAATCTGATGTGGATAATAAATTAAACTAGAATATCTCACGTGCGATGCACAAGTGTGATATGTATAATTTTATTTGTTAGAATTATAATTATGAAAAATTGAAGAAAATTATTACAACAAAATAAAATTATGTCATATCCAATTAAGAGTGCACATGTGTGAAAATTTAAGCAACCCCATTAATTTTCATCACATGGCTTAATTACAATAAAAAGGTAATGTTTTGGAATTATTACAAAAATTGAAACGTTGTGTGGAAAAATTAAAAAAAAAGTGGAAAAATTATGATATTAGAGCCTATTGATTCAAATTATATATATATATATATATATATATATATATATATATTGTACAACGACCTCTCAAAACGAAATGAAAAGGTATAGGTACTTGAAAAAATATATAAATGATTGAAGTAAATAAAAAAAATCTCCAAGAACCTACTAAAATAAAAGATAAAAATACATCACGGTGGGGATGATCTAGTGGTGGAGTGAGGTTGTTTAAAGACAAAAAATTACGAGTTCGAATCTCCTCAATACCACATATCGAGCGTGTGAGTAAAAAAAAATAAAAGATAAAAATATATGGATGGAAAAAATTGTTTAACACAATAAAAATTAGATGCATGCCCAAATTAAACGACTTGTCTCCAAAATTAAGATGAGTCTTTATTTTTAGTAATATATACCCATTCTGTATTCCCTTCCATTCAGACAGGTTGATTCAATATTTCACTAGGATTAAAAGAAGTATTGAAAAATATAATTAAATAGGTAAAATTTCTAATATGCTCGTATTTATTTTTTTTATAATGAATTAATATTTAATATAAACATATTAAATAATGATAAAAATATTAATAAATGAACTAAATATATATAAAAATTAATTTATATATTGATACATCAAAAAAAAAAAAAAGTCTATATGAATATGATCGACGGATTAATAGTTTTAGAAAGATAAATCTCTTGTTCTGAAAATAAATATTTTTTAAAACAAAACAATCAAGTGGGATTGTGGGAATATAATTATGTAATCATGCCCCTCAAATGGGCCCAGAATATATGAGATTTGATGATTCAACAAACTCAAAGCACATGAATTGATTCCAATAATCCTTATTAAATCAGAATATAATGTCAATTTTTTTATTAATAAATTTTCTGATTAGATTCAGACAAATTTCATGAACATGGTTTTCAGACGTCATTAGTAATTTAGTTAGTACACAGAAAACTTGGGTCCATCCATAGTTTTAGATGTTGAAATTAAATTTGGAGCCGTCAGTTTAATTTTACTTTTTTATTTTTTTCCCTTTATCTTAATTAGGGAGTAATTAAACAAGCAAATGACAACTGATCATTTAATTTGATTCGTGCATTATATATATATATATAAGTGAGTTTTTATGAGTAATATCATTCATTAATTGTTTATTTGATTTACGCATAATATAATCATATAAAAATATATATACTAGAATTTATGTAAATCAATAGTCTCAATATATAATGTAATCTTTAATTACTAATATTATGTGGTACCAGGATTATGTATAGATATTTTAATTTATATAAACACGTTTTCATATAATATCATCAATTGTTGATATCCAAATATTAAAAATGTATTTGAATTTGTGCAATTGCCTCCTTTTATTTTTATTTAATTTCTTATTTGGAGAAAAAATGTTCTTTATATTGAACAAGATGACCTTTTAAGTAATACACTCTCCACTTCAAAATATACACACACACACACACACTATTTTTGCAATATAACGTTTTATATATAATTTTTATGTAGACTTTTGGTTTTACTAGAAAGTACTTTTATTTTTATGTAGACTTTTGGTTTTACTAGAATACTGATTAAAAAATAAAAGGAGGTTATTTTTTTGTAATAATTAATTACTATATTTTTTGGATTGAAAAAAATATTACTCCCAATACTGAAAAGTATTAAAACACTGATCGGAAAGTATGCGTTTGGTATAATTAGTCTTATATACAACGGTTGTACGTAAGACTTTGCATACTGAAAAATATCACTTCTAACACTAAAAAAATATAACGTGTCGTGTGTAGGGTTCGTGTATTGCACTCGTGTGTAGGGTTCGTGTATTGCACACATCCCAATGTATAAGGTTTATGATGTTGTTTTTTTTTTTTTTGAGAACAGGTTTATGTTGATTTACAAGAGACATTCTCACTAGTTTATATTTAGCATGCTTCTGTATTATACTCAAATCGACATAATTATGTATGTGTAGTTTTGGTGAACTCAAAATTTAAAGATTACATTTTAAGTTTTACTTTCAACTAATATTTACAATTTAATTAGATTTGTCAAAGTACGTAGATGAGAAATATATTCAACATTAAAAAAAGTTCTAAATAAATAAAGTGGTGTAAGTGATAAAAAAAATTGTAATAAGATGTAATGAAACTTTATATTTTTGAGTTTTAACATAAAGAGATTCATCAAATTTAAATTTATACTATTTTTAAATATTTGTAAGTCTAGTAGTGGTGAAATGAAGTATATGCAACAACTACATATAACTTTTGCAAAGTTTATTATGCAATCCAAATAAACAATTTTTTTAATATAATAGTAGATAAACGTAATTGATCCAATAATATATCTCTATATATATAGATATAATACTAATAAGTGTTTTGAACTGACAGTAACGTGCCAATATATAGGATTATAGATTTATAGGGTAAGAACGAAGTCTTAATCTCGCTGCACAAAAATTCCACCTTAATCAATATTAGGAGTTTTCCGTAATTTTCTATTGAGTTGACGTCGTTTTTTTTTCTCCTTTTTTTTCTCGAACCAACTAGACAGGAAAGTGAGGGTTTTTTCATGTCGAAGGTAATTCAGTACAATTGTTATAATTTGAGCTTGCGCAATGTTATACCGAATAAATTCTGTCCTTTTATAGTAGATCGCAAATTAATCACATTTGGTTTCTTGAAAAATTAAATGTGACAAGAACTGAGGTTGTTTTTTCGAGGAACTTGGGTTTTAGGAACAACTTTAAGATGGGTTAATATTTTCAAGTGATCTTAATATAAGTTGAACTTAAAAAATGGAGTGTAAAAGAATATATGATATGCTTATAATTAAACAGAAGAACATATTTAATTAAGAGGTGGTCTCTAATACATCGGATGTACGTAAGGTGATCTTATATCAGATGGAAAAAAAAATATCATTTATAATACTAAAAAGTATCGCTTCTTTTAACATTTAGAAGTAAATTTATATCTGACCTATACCCGAGGTGTTGCCATTAATTTACTAATGTGAAGTTTATTTCTTAATGCGAAAAAAGTGTATATTACATATTTATCTACCATAAAGTGAGGTTAACGTATGATAGTTTTGTAAAGCAACGGCAATATGTACATAGGGATTTTAGTTCTTATATTATACTCCAATTAAGATTATTATTCTATTAATTTTTTATTTCTACTCAAGTTATACGCATTAAATGTTCTTAGTATCTAATTGTTTTTAGCTAATATTTGTTGTTTTTTGCCACATTAATGTGTTACGTTTGCATGTTGACAAAAACTAATATGTAGAGATAAAAAGAATTGTAAAATAAATATTATTATAATTATAATCCCCAACTAAGTTTAAATAAGCAAAATGGAATTACCAACCTCACACATCACCACACATGTAAACTATGAGTAGTAAAAACTACAAAATAAGTGATAGGTTGGGAGAGAAACTAAGTCAAAATATATTGAGTGGATTTAATTTACTCACCATTTTATAAGTAATAGATACGATTATACGAACGAGTCAAACTCAATATATATTATATTGTTGTTTTAATTTTATTAGAGCTTTCAAAATATATTTTGTATATATGATTATGGATCAATCAAATATTTTGTCCGAGTTAAATGCAAGCGAATCCAAGTAACGTGGTTTTTTAAATTACATTGTCTCCTTAGATTTATTTCAGTTGCCCATTCTAAATCGAAAATCTAGCAATTTTACATGTTCTTCAATCTTCAAAAAGATGCATGTAAAAATCTTTCTTCTATTTTGAAAGAATGTATGTGAGTATTATAAAAATGTCTAATATTAAAGTTATATTGAAAATCAAAGAATTATCAGAAAATATTCAACGTATCTATTTCATTATAAATAAAAGTGTCAATATAAGATTTTAGCATGACCTTTTAAATGATTCACAAAAATATTCTGACATTTCATAAACAGCAATTTAATACGCGATCTTTTGAATTTACAGTACTACAAACTAGCATGTGATCAATTTCGTACTTTGAATAGCTGACGTGTATTTTTTTTTTTGTTCAAATATTTAAATGACATAAAAAATTACTTGTGTCATATCATATCTCGATAACGTTGTTTTAGCTGAATAAAATTAAACAAAAAATCATATCATCTTATTCAAAACTTAAAATTTGATGTGAGACTAAATTCGTAATAAACTCAAAAAGTCAAGTATTAAATTGTTATTTATAAAAAATCGTTCATAACATTTTTGTGAATACTTTAAAAAATCGAGTTAAAAATTGATATTAAATCTAAATAAAAAGGTTAGACAATTATTACAAAGGTTTTAAGGTTTGTCTATAATTGCAACTTTCATCAAAGTGATTTTCTAAAAAATAATTACACATAAATATTAAATCTAAAAGTGAATAGGAAACAAATTATTTAACTGTTCAACTACCACTTTTACTGCCAAACTTATCTCTTACTCTGATGTCCTTTTCTGGACAATAATGATAGAAAATTAAGGAAAGATCAATCAGAAGAATCTGGACACGTGTCAGAATCTACGTCGTCACTTGCAGAATCTAGAATGCACCCGACGCCACACCCGATGAGCTCTCTGTGAGGCTTTCACCTCTAGTGCGTGACACGTCATCACTAAAAATCCAAAACCCCCGCTGGGTCCCACGAAGTTACCCCCACGGGAATCATCGCCAGCACGTGGACCCTACTCCCATACCAATATTTCCCCGTGCTCCAACTCTTTCATTTAATACCAATTCAACCCCTGACTTGTTTCTTTCTTGCTTTTCTTACCACTCAAAATAGTTCATACCCCTTAAATAGTTAAATTTGCTTTTTGGGAGTGTATTTTCCGTCTCAATCACCTTTTTGACAAAAACATTTGCTGCAATTTATAAGATGAAGTGGTCCAAAATGTAATCTTTATGATACAAATTATTGTGTAACATCAACCCCGTGATTTTTCAATTGGATCAAATTTTGCATTTAATTTTTTTAATAAATACTCATTAAAAATATATAGATCACTATTTAGCTAGTGCTAGGTTTGAGCAAAATCAAATAAGACAAAAAAGAATGCTAAACTGATGAATTCTATTTGATTTGAGCTAACAAATTTAAGAACAGCTAGTTCTACTTGATCTGATTTTGTGTATTCAAAATTGAATTAAATCCGACTCGATTAGGTTCGATTTTACATAAAAAGACATAATGTCCACCCCTAACTAACATCATTAAGTGTGGAGTCTATCATGTTTGATTTTCTAAATATTAATTTATCTCCTTTTTGTAGTTTGTAAGTTATTGCATAAAAACATAATTTATCAAGTCCCCTCAGATAGTAAAAAAATTAAATTGCAATTTTAATCCCGTAAGATGTCACTTTAAAACATTTTTAATTTTATTTTCCCTAAAAAATTATAATATTGTTGTATTTGAAATTTTATTAGACGAAAATGCATTTGAATATGTTGGAAGAGCAACTAATTAACTTTATTTGTTTCGCATTGTTGATTAAAAGTAGGGAGTTAATTGTAAGAAGGTATTAATGGGGGGAGGTGATTTGCAAGTAGTTGTCTACTTCTTTTTTTTATAAATAAAACAAGAGGATTCATATTGGAATTACAAAAATGCCCTCACCTTTCTTTCTATAAATCCAAATCCCCCCTCGCTTTATTTCCTCTCCATTCCATTTCGAGACAGAGCAATAGCAGTATTACTTACGTATATTGTGTGTATATTTCCGTTCTAGAGAGAGAGAGAGAGAGAGAGAGAGATGTTGGGAGTGTTCAGCAGCTCGATAATGTCGCCGCCGGACGAGCTGGTGGCAGCCGGGAGCCGGACGCCGTCGCCTAAAGTGACGGCGGACAAGCTGGTAGCTCGATTCCTGGAGGCGAATTCATCGGCGGTTTCCGTCAAGGTCGGCGATGATGTGCAGCTGGCCTACACTCACTACAATCAGTCTGCTTTGCAGCCTAGGTACGTACTACACTGAAACGGATAAATATATTTATTCTGAGACGATTGATTATGATCGTCGAATGATGATCTGATTGATCGGACGGCGGAGTGTGGGTTTTATTTATGTTGAGTAATTTTGCTAATTTGTTTGATGGATTCATATATCATGTAGTGAATCGGATTTTACTTAGCAACGTTTTTTTTTCCTGTGTTTTTGGAGGTTTGGATTTTGTTTAGTGGCAGCGTTATGATGAAATTAATTAGCTATAGTTTATTGTGGGATTATGTGAGTTATTTGGGGATTTTGTTAACCATATAATTATTAAACTGATTCTTGAGATGGAAATAATCTTGCAATTTCTCTCTCCTCAACTTTGAACAGCCTTGGTGATTATGATTATGATCATCGTTATCAACGACAATAAAGGACTAAAGGAGGAAACTAGAGAATGATAAAGTGGTCCAAGAACTGGAATTTACTAGTCCTGATTTTATAAATTGCATGAATCAATGCACTAAAATTAATTTTTATGTTCTTAAATTTGGGTCTAATTCGATCTTAATTTATTGTATCAGAGCAAATCACGTATAAATCAATATATTACTATTAATGGTGCAATAGAATATGACGACAATCTCAAACAG